>JAFMOC010000008.1:27500-67500 GCA_019802505.1 Corydoras sp. C115
CACCCCGCTGCCACCCCGCGGAGCCCCGTCCGCTCGCTCCGGGGGGGGGGGGGGGGGGGGGGGGGGGGGTTGATGGAAGGCGAAGTTGATTAAAGTTGCGCAGCAGACTGAGACTCTGGAGCAGCGGCTCTTTTGATGTGATGTGCGCAGGAATTTGAAACATCCTGCCTGCTGGATCCTGACTAATTGCCCCGCTTTGGCAGGGTGGCAGTTTGGAGGGATGGAGGTTCAGAGCCGAGCACTGCTGAGGTCCGGCTCGTGGTCAGGGTGTTTGAGGTGTCTTGTGTTGATACTTTGGGGTGGGAGGTAATGAGGTAGGCAGGTAGTTGCCAGGGTATTCCATCCTCTCAGCATGAAGTTGATGCCTCACTGCCTCACACTCACTGCCTCACACTCACTGCCTCACACTCACTACCTCACACTCACTGCCTCACACTCACTACCTCACACCCCAAAGTATCAATGCAAGACATGTGTCCATCTCAAGCACTGCTGAGGTCCGGCTCGTGGTCAGCGTGATTGAGGTCTTGTGTTGATACTTTGGGGTGGGAGGTAATGAGGTAGGCAGGTAGTTGCCAGGGTATTCCATCCTCTCAGCATGAAGTTGATGCCTCACTACCTCACACCCCAAAGTATCAATGCAAGACATGTGTCCATCTCAAGCACTGCTGAGGTCCGGCTCGTGGTCAGCGTGATTGAGGTTGACGTGTGTCTTGCATCGATACTTTGGGGTGTGAGGTAGGAAGGTAGTTGCCAAGGTATTCCATCCTCTCAGCATGAGGTTGATGCCTCACTACCTCACACCCCAAAGTATCAATGCAAGACACGTGTCCACCTCAAGGACTGCTGAGGTCCAGCTCATGGTCAGTGTGATTGAGGTCTTGTGTTGATACTTTGGGGTGTGAGGTAGTGAGGTAGGCAGGTAGTTGCCAGGGTACTCCATCCTCTCAGCATGAAGTTGATGCCTCACTACCTCACACCCCAAAGTCTCAATGCAAGACACGTGCCCACCTCAAACACTGCTGAGGTCCGGCTCATGGTCAGTGTGTTTGAGGTTGACGTGGTGAGGTAGTGAGGCATCAACCTCATGCTGAGAGGATGGAATACCTTGGCAACTACCTCACACCCCAAAGTATCGATGTAGAACACGTGTCCACCTCAAGCACTGCTGTGGTCCAGCTCGTGGTCAGTGTGATTGAGGTTGACGTGTCAAGGTAGTGAGGTAGGCAGGCTTCAACTTCATGCTGAGAGGATGGAATACCCTGGCAACTACCTCACTACCTCACACCCCAAAGTATCAACGCAAGACATATGTCAACCTCAAACACACTGACCATGAGCTGGACCTCAGCAGTGCTTGAGATTGACCCGTGTCTTGCATCAACACTTTGGGGTGTGAGGAGGTAGGCAGGTAGTTGCCAAGGTATTCCATCCTCTCAGCATGAGGTTGATACCTCACTACCTCCCACCCTAAAGTATCAATACAAGACACACGTCAACCTCAAGCACTGCCGATGTTACCCCAGTTGGGAGGGTACGGGCTGCAGGCAATGAAAGTGGCAGGTCCAGTGGATTTTGGGAGTGCCCTCGGTGTCGTGGGCTCAGCCTCTGGATGCTGGGGTCATACAGCTGTAATGTCTGTCTGTCTGAATACAGAGGGGCGGGCTGCTGGTTGCGGGCTGCTGCATCATCAGAATGTCGAAGGCGTTATTTCTGGCTCTGGTGTTTGTCGGTTTGTCCACTTAGTCCGTTCCTCCTGACAAGCCTTTGTCTAGCGAGGGGAACTGACGGCGGGTAATAAATACGCCCGTCTGGTCAAATACTGTTAAACAGTCTATCAGTGTTGGAGAAGCCGGCGGTCGGCCGTCACTTCCTCTCCTGTAAGTGATGCCTAATTGTCAGAGATGATGAACTGCGCGGTGGCGAGGCATGACGCAAAAGTGTGAAACCCAGCCGCGGCGGTTGTACGTTTTGATGTGTGTGTGTGTGTGTGTGTGTGTGGGGGGGGGGGGGGGGGGGGATTTGGACCTCCGCTGACATTTTCATATTGCCGTTTAAGTGCGTTAATGGCGAAAGCTCGGAGAGCGGGCGCCGTGGTGCTCCGTCACCCGGCTGACGGCTAACGAAGCGCCGGCGGATCGGCTCGGTCCCGGCGTTCCGGCGTTCCGGCCGGTTATTGAGACTAAAGTGGGAAGGCGAATGCTTCTGAGGATTGCGGTTATTTGCTTTTCATGCAACCCTGTTATTATGTTATTCTTATAAAGCCGACAGGCTGCACCGGGCTGCGAGCTGCGGTGTTTATGGCGCGTGTGTAAATCCGCCAACACTTCTCATCAGCTGACTGATGTGGCGTTCGCAGCTATGACTAATGTGCGGCCCGACGCAGGAATCCCCATGCTTTAACCTTTTCATTTGCGGTTTTACATGCAGTGCTCTACTGACATTTGGGGGTTGGGTGGTGGTGGGTGGTGGTGGTGGAATGGGTCTGTCTGTCTCATCGAGACGGTGAGGTTAAGCAAGACCAGCGTCTGTAATGATTTAATCATCAAAGGGGTCGTGAGATATGAGCGCCATCGGAAAACTGAAGACGCCGACTGAGCGAAACGACGGGTTTTAACACGGGTTCGAACTCGACAATGAGAGGAGACGCGCCGGCCCCCGTTTAATTATCGCTGGTGACCTCCGAAGCAATTGCAATCTAGCTCGGTTTAATATATAATATACAATAGACACACTCTATATGGGGCAATTTGGGGAATTCAATTCACCTTGATCCATGTTTTTGGACTGTGGGAGGAAACCGGAGAACCTTTATCCTCTATTAGGGTTGCGGGGGGGGGGTTGCCCATGCCCATCCCCATCCCATCCATGAGAGAACGTTTCGGGCGCTGGGCAGATACACCCAGGACAGGACACCAATCTATCGCAGGGTACACACTCACTCACACAAACTCACTCTATATGGGGCAATTTGGAGACTTCAATTCACCTTGATCCATCTTTTTGGATTGTGGGAGGAAACTGGAGATCCTTTAATCCTCTATTAGGGTCGTGGTGGGGGGTTGCCCATGCCCATGTCCATCTAGGGGAGAACGTTTCGGTCGCTGGGCAGATACACCCAGAACAGGACGCCAATCTATTGCTGGGCACACACTCACTCACACACACACACACACACTCTATATGGGGCAATTTGGAGAATTCATTTGATTATGAATCCATGTTTTTGGAGTGTCACAGTGGCTTAGTGGTTTAGCATGTTCTCCTCTCAGCACTAGGGCTTCCCGGTTCGGATCCCAATCTGGGTGGAGTTTCCATGTTCTCCCCGTGTCCGTGTGGGTTTCCTCCGGGTTCTTCGGTTTCCTCCCACAGTCCAAAAACATGGATCAAGTCAATTGAAATCTCCAAATTGCCCCATATAGAGTGTGTGTGTGTGTGAGTGAGTGTGTGCCCAGTGATGGATTGGCGCCCTGTCCTGGGTGTATCTGCCCAGCGCCCGAGACGTTCTCCCCTGGATGGGCATGGGGAACCCCCCCGACCCTAATAGAGGATAAAGCGGGAGATAATGAATGAATGAACCTCTGAAGCAACTGCTTACTGATGGAGGGGGAAGGAGAGTGGGGCTGGTTTAATGAGCGGTAAATGGCGGCCCTCGTGTCTGTTTTGATGTGTTCCAGCAGCGCAGCAAGGGGAATGGGTTATAAAGGATCTGCACTTGTGTTGGTGGATCTGTTGGTGCTTCGCCGTCTTCCCTCCCGTTCTTTTATCTGGGTTCATATTCAGAATGGACCTTTGTACGGAGCGTGCGCATTTCATTTGCCAATTATTTCACCTTTTCATAGTGTTTAGAGTTCAAAGCGCGCGGCTGGCCCTCGATAAAGGACCGTCCTTTAGTCTGATTATGTAGTTGGGGCTCATCCACGCTTTGAAAGCTTAATTACAGGTTAATCTCAGACGCACTGAGTAAGTGATACAGTCTGATGTACTGCTATTGATACCTCAAGACTAATGTGAAGATGATTATAGTGATTAATGGAATCGATATATATATATATATATATATATATATATATATATATATATATATATATATATATATATATATATATGTATATATTTATATATGTATATATATGGCGGCACGGTGGCTTAGTGGTGAGCACGTTTGTCTCTCAGCACTAGGGATTCCCGGTTCGAATCCCCATCTGGGTGGAGTTTCCATGTTCTCCCCTTGTCCGCGTGGGCTTCCTCCGGGTTCTCCGGTTTCCTCCCACAGTCCAAAAACATGGATCAAGTGAATTGAGTTCTCCAAATTGCCCCATATAGAGTGTGAGTGAGTGTGTACCCAGCGATGGATTGGCGCCCTGTCCTGGGTCTATCTGCCCAGCGCCCGAGATGTTCTCCCCTGGATGGGCATGGGGAACCCCACCGCGACCCTGATATAGGATAAAGCGGGAGATAATGAATGAATGAATGTAGGCACGGTGGCTTAGTGGTTTAGCATGTTCTCCTCTCAGCACTAGGGTTTCCCGGTTCGAATCCCCATCTGGGTGGAGTTTCCATGTTCTCCCCGTGTCCGCGTGGGTTTCCTCCAGGTTCTCTGGTTTCCTCCCACAGTCCAAAAACATGGATCAAGGTCAATTGAGTTCTCCAAATTGCCCCATATAGAGTGTGTCTGTGTGAGTGAGTGTGTGTCCAGTGATAGATTGGCACCCTGTCCTGGGTGTATCTGCCCAGCGCCCGAAACGTTCTCCCCTGGATGAACATGGGGAACCCCCCCACGACCCTAATAGAGGATAAAGCAGAAGATAATGGATGAATGAATGAATAAATATATTTATATTCACACACACTGAGGATAGGTGAGGTTCTGTAATACCTGAGTCTGATTTAGACGTTAAATGGTTCTGTGGGGTAGAAAGCGAGGTCTGTATTAATGACTCGTTACGTTGCTTATTTATTTGATTTGCTGTCGTGGTTAATTAGCGTTTGCAGAGTGGGAATCCTACATGGAAACGGATGGCTTGTGGCATGTTGGCGGCGTGCGCTGCGGTCTGAGCGCCTCGTCGTTTCAGCGCAGCCGTACGTCTCAGCTTGCCGTTTCAGAGGAAATAAACGGGAGCGCTTAACGTTGATGGATGTCTGCTGCTAATACCAGTTAACGTTTGGCTGCCATGCCCGTCACATGACACGTGTTCCTGCGTATCGGAGGATCTCACTGTAGGCATGAAGAAGACCGTATATGACCGCTGCTGTGTCATCCATCTTATGTTCCGCTTGCTACTATACTTGGGTTGCAGGAGGGGGGTTCCCCATGCCCATCCAGGGGAGAACGTTTCGGGCGCTGGGCAGATACACCCAGGACAGGGCGCCAATCTATCACTGGACACACACTCACACAGACACACTCTATATGGGGCAATTTGGAGAACTCAATTGACTTGATCCATGTTTTTGGACTGTTGGAGGATACCGGAGAACCCGGAGGAAACCCACGCGGACACGGGGAGAAATGGAAACTCCACCCATATTGGGATTCGAACCAGGAATCCCTAGTGCTGAGAGGAGAACATGCTAAACCACTAAGCCACCGTGCCACCCCACACTCACTAACCATCCATCCATTATCTTCCGCTTTATCCTCCATTAGGGTCGTGGGGGGGAGGTTCCCCATGCCCATCCAGGGGAGAACGTTTCGGGCGCTGGGCAGATAGACCCAGGACAGGGTGCCAATCTATCGCTGGGCACACACTCACTCACACAAACACACTCTATATGGGGCAATTTGGAGAATTCAGTTGACTTGCTCCATGTTTTTGGACTGTGGGAGGAAACCGGAGAACCCGGAGGAACCCCACACTGACACGGGGAGAACATGGAAACTCCACCAGATTGTGATTGGAACCAGGAATCCCCAGCGATGAGAGGAGAACATGCCAACCACTAAGTACATCGTCACAAAGCAGCATTACAGAGTTATAAGCCTTTACACCACCAAAGAGCACGCCAAAGCGACAGCGGCAAGACAAAGCTCCCTGTTATGTTGTTATTTTAAGGATGAAACCTTGTGAGGACCAAGAGTCAGTGGGGGACTCCTCCTCCTTGAGTGGGGCAGCATCAACAGTGTAGGACAGCCATGTACTGACTGTGTGATGATCATGTGACCTGTATTTAAAATTAAAAACAATGAGTCAATGAGGACAATATGAGGACAATATGAGGACAATATGAGGACAATATGAGGACATTATGAGGACAATATGTGGACAATATGAGGACATTATGAGGACATTATGTGGACAATATGTGGACAATATGAGGACATTATGTGGACAATATGTGGACAATATGAGGACATTATGAGGACAATGTGTGGACAATATGTGGACAATATGTGGACATTATGAGGACAATATGAGGACATTATGTGGACAATATGAGGACATTATGTGGACAATATGAGGACAATATGAGGACAATATGTGGACATTATGAGGACAATATGTGGACATTATGAGGACATTATGAGGACAATATGAGGACATTATGTGGACAATATGAGGACAATATGAGGACAATATGTGAACATTATGAGGACATTATGAGGACATTATGAGGACATTATGAGGACATTATGAGGACAATATGAGGACATTATGTGGACGTTATGAGGACGTTATGAGGACATTATGAGGACATTATGAGGACATTATGTGGACATTATGTGGACAATATGAGGACATTATGAGGACATTATGAGGACAATATGTGGACATTATGAGGACATTATGTGGACATTATGTGGACAATATGAGGACAATATGAGGACAATATGAGGACAATATGTGGACATTATGAGGACATTATGAGGACAATATGAGGACCTTATGAGGACCTTATGAGGACAATGAGGACATTATGTGGACAATATGTGGACAATATGAGGACAATATGTGGACATTATGAGGACCTTATGAGGACAATATGAGGACATTATGAGGACATTATGAGGACATCCTGCAGGACAGTCGGTCCAGGTTCCATCCAGTGATGGTCAGAGCCGTGGACGAAGACATCGGACACGTAAGGGTTCGAGGACTTGTGAAAATATTTGCAGCATATGCAAATGCAGTTTTCTGGCGCGAGTCTTTTGTGCGAGAGCAATCTGCGGCTGAGTACCGGCGACGCGGAGAGCTGTTCCGCTGGTGTTCTTCCACAGAGCGCAGCGTTCTCCGAGCGACGCCTGACGCCTCATTCATAAGACATCCGCATCGTCCTGTCCTCCAAGACCTCGATGAGGCAGCAGAATCTCCGACCCATGTGACCCGGAATGACCTCAGCGGACATTAACTCAAGGTGACGGACCTCGTTGCAGCAGCCTTCAGCTCCTGGAGACGTTCTAGATCACTGTGCGTCCGTTCATTTAAATCCAGATCTCCTCTCAAGAGAACCCCCCTGAGGATTCATACAGTTGGTGGTCAGTACTGTCCCTCAGCGCTGGGGCTCCGGGTTCGAATCCTGATCCATGTGTGTTTCCTCCCACAGTCCAAAAAACATGGATTCAAGGTGAATTGGCTGTTCTAATTTACACCTATATAGTGAGCGTGTGGGACGGCACGGTGGCTTAGTGGTTGGCATGTTCTCCTCTCAGCACTGGGTGGAGTTTCCATGTTCTCCCCGTGTCCGTGTGGGTTTCCTCCGGGTTCTCCGGTTTCCTCCCACAGTCCAAAAACATGACTCAAGGTTAATTGAATTCTCCAAATTGCCCCATATAGAGTGTGTGTGTGTGAGTGAGTGTGTGCCCAATTGATATATTGGCGTCCTGTCCTGGGTGTATCTGCCCAGCGCCCGAAACGTTCTCCCCTGGATGGATATGTGGAACCCCCCCACCCCCCACGACCCTAATAGAGGATAAGGAGGAAGCTAATGGATGGATGGATAGTGCGTGTGGGGGCGGCACGGTGGCTTAGTGGTTGGCACGTTCTCCTCTCAGCACTGGGGATTCCCAGTTCGAATCCCAATCTGGGTGGAGTTTACATGTTCTCCCCGTTTCCGCGTGGGTTTCCTCCGGGTTCTCCGGTTTCCTCCCACAGTCCAAAAACATGGATCAAGGTGAATTGAATTCTCCAAATTGCCCCATATAGAGTGTGTGAGTGTGTGCCCAGCGATGGATTGGTGTCCTGTCCTGGGTGTATCTTCCCATAGCCCGAAACGTTCTCCCCTGGATGGGCATGAGGAACCCTAATAGAGGAAAAAGCGGAAGATAATGGATGGATGGTTAGTGCGTGTGAGGTGGCACGGTAACTTAGTGGTTAGCATGTTCTCCCCGTGTCCACGTGGGTGTCCTCTGGGTTCTCCGGTTTCCTCCCACAGTCCAAAAACATGGATCAAGGTGAATTGAGTTCTCCAAATTGCCCCATATAGAGTGTGTCTGTGTGAGTGAGTGTGCGTCCAGCGATAGATTGGCGTCCTGTCCTGGGTGTATCTGCCCAGCGCCCGAGACGTTCTCCGCTGGATGGGCATGAGGAACCCCCCCCCACCCCTGACCCTAATAGAGGATAAAGCAGGAGATAATGGATGGATGGAGATCAGCAGAACCTGGTTTAATGTGGAGGTGGATCAGCTTTCATGCCGGCTGTTGCTCGGCGCTCGTATCAGTCACTCGCAGGTTGCAGGAAGTGTCCATTAGGACTTTCTTTACTTGATGGATGTGTGGGATTGCAGAGGAAGTGCGGGGCAGGCATTGTGTTACCTTGGTGGTGGGTGTGGGGTGGGTGGGTGTGGGGGGGTGGTGGGTGTGGGGGGTGTGAGGGTGTGGGGGGTACATTACTTCTTCCTCTGCTGATCCCCGTTGGCCGCTCTGCGCTATATGTTTTACGTTTGCTGCATAACATAGAACGCATTCTAAAGTACTCCCGGCTTTCTCGGGTTTCTCTCGGTCTGGATCGGTACTCAACATGTTCCCTTGTGATTTTGGAACCTGCTGGTGATGGTGATGGGGGGGGGGGGGTTGCTCTGTCCCTCCAGGTTCTGTTGCTTTGGTTTGAATGAAGGTAACATTAACACGGTTTCTGTCTCTTTTTTTCGGGTAACAAGATTTGTAACGTGCCGGCACGGTGGCTTAGTAGTTTAGCATGTTCTCCTCTCAGCACTAGGGTTTCCGGTTCGAATCCCAATCTGGGTGGAGTTTCCATGTTCTCCCTGTGTCCGTGTGGGTTTACTCCGGGTTTTCCGGTTTCCTCCCACAGTCCAAAAACATGGATCAGGTCAATTGAGTTCTCCAAATTGCCCCATATAGAGTGTGTCTGTGTGAGTGAGTGTGAGCCCAGTGATAGATTGCCCCCCTGTCCTGGGTCTATCTGCCCAGCGCCCGAAACGTTCTCCCCTGGATGGGCATGGGGAACCCCACCGCGACCCTAATAGAGGATAAAGCAGGAGATAATGAATGGATGTTAAAATACTTCAATATTCCAAAATGAATGGCTGGCACGGTGGCTTAGTGATTAGCATGTTCTCCTCTCAGCACTAGGGATTCCCGGTTCGAATCCCAATCTGGGTGGAGTTTCCATGTTCTCCCCGTGTCCGTGTGGGTTTCCTCCGGGTTCTCCGGTTTCCTCCCACAGTCCAAAAACATGGATCAAATCAATTGAATTCTCCAAATTGCCCCATATAGAGTGTGTCTGTGTGAGTGAGTGTGTGCCCAGCGATAGATTGGTGTCCTGTCCTGGGTGTATCTGCCCACCGCCCGAAACGTTCTCCCCTGAATGGGCATGAGAACCCCCCCCCCCCCCGCCCCTAATAGAGGATAAAGCTGAAGATGATGGATGGATGGGGTAACGTTCCACAACAAAGCCGTCTGTAATGGCGAACACGTCCGTGTTAATCAACTTCACTGTTTTGCTCGAATTCCTTTCTGTCTGCTTTGGTGTTCTCAGCGTTCTAAGCGCTTGTTTTGTTCCTCATTCCAGGGCAATCGCTGCGGTATGTTGTGCTTAATTGTGCCAATTTTTTTTTAAAGGTAGAATCTTTCATGTGTGCTGCACAGCTGGATTGCTCCAGTGGTTTAGTTTCTCTTAATCTCAGTTCTAAGAGGATACACTCACAGGAACCATCCAAACATCCAACAGTCCCCTTTTCTATTTGTTCCTCATGTCCACCCAGGGGAGAACCTTTCGGGCGCTGGGCAGATACACCAAGGACAGGGCGCCAATCTATCACTGGACACACACTCACTCACACAGACACACTCTATATGGGGCAATTTGGAGAATTCAATTGTCCTTGAGCCATGTTTTTGGACTGTGGGAGGAAACCGGAGAACCCGGAGGAAGCCCACATGGACATGGGGAGAACATGGAAACTATACCCAGATTGGGATTCGAACCTGAATCCCCAGCGCTGAGAGGAGAACATGCCAACCACTAAACCACCGTGCTGACACACACACTATATGGGGCAATTTAGAACAGTTAATTCACCTTGAATTCTTGTTTGTGGACTGTGGGAGAAACCTGTGCAGACACGGCAAAAACATGGGAACTCCACCCAGATCGGGATTCGAACCCAGAGCCACTTGCCCTGAGAGACTATACTAACACTAAGCTGCCGTACCGCCCACACAAACACTACATAAGGGCAATTTAGAACAGCCAATTCACCTTGAATTCATATATTTGGACTGTGGGAGGAAACCGGAGAACCCGGAGGTAACCCACGGAAAACATGGAAACTCCACCCAGATTGGGATTCAAACCGGAAATCCCTAAATCTGAGAGGAGAACATGCTAAACCACTAAACCACCGTGCCGCCAGAACATGAACATATCATAATATATAAATATAAAAAATGCCTGGGTGCCACGGTGGCTTAGTGGTTGGCATGTTCTCCTCTCAGCGCTGGGGATTCCCGGTTCGAATCCCAATCTGGGTGGAATTTCCATGTTCTCCCTGTGACTGCGTGGGTTTCCTCCTGGTTCTCCGGTTTCCTCCCACAGTCCAAAAACATGGATTAAGTCAATTGAGTTCTCCAACTTGCCCCATATAGAGTGTGTGTGTGTGAGTGAGTGTGTGCCCAGTGATAGATTGGCGTCCTGTCCTGGGTGTATCTGCCCAGCGCCTGAAACGTTCTCCCCTGGATGGGCATGGGGAACCCCCCCCCCTCGACCCTAATAGAGGATAAAGCGGGAGATAATGAATAATGAAAGATCAATTAAATTCTCCAAACTGCCTCATAGTGGCACGGTGGCTTAGTGGTTAGCATGTTCTCCTCTCAGCTCTGGGGATTCCCGGTTCGAATCCCAATCTGGGTGGAGTTTCCATGTTCTCGCCGTGTCCGCGTAGGTTTCCTCCGGGTTCTCCGGTTTCCTCCCACAGTCCAAAAACATGGATCAAGGTCAATTGAGTTCTCCAAATTGCCCCATATAGAGTGTGTCTGTGTGAGTGAGTGTGTGCCCAGCGATGGATTGGTGTCCTGTACTGGGTGTATCTGTCCAGCGCCCGAAATGTTCTCCCCTGGATGGGCATGGGGAACCCGCGGAAGATAATGAATGAATGAAGGATCAATTCAATTCTCCAAACTGCCCCATAGCGGCATGGTGGCTTAGTGGTTGGCATGTTCTCCTCTCAGCGCTGGGGATTCCCGGTTCGAATCCCAATCTGGGTGGAGTTTCTATGTTCTCCCTGTGTCTGAGTGGGTTTCCTCCTGGTTCTCCGGTTTCCTCCCACAGTCCAAAAACATGGATCAAGCTCAATTGAGTTCTCCAAATTGCCCCATATAGAGTGTGTCTGTGTGAAGAACGCAGCGTATTTCAAAACGTACCAGGTGAGGTGCCTGAGCGCGACGTCCCGCCGTACATCGTTAAGCAAGACGCGTGACAGGCACCCCCGCCCACGCACCCCCGCCCAACAACAAACAAATCTCCGGTGCTGTGATTGGCCGAGCTGGCGTTCTGGAGGCAGCTCCGGTTCTGGCTCGACGGCGCGTCTTAATTAGATGTAAATATTTTTGAAGATTTAATAAAAAGGGAAAGGTGCGACGCTCATCCGGGGGACCTGCCGACGCCCGCAATTTAATCACGTCCCTGCTTCTCCTGCCGTCATACAAATCCGAACGTTCCTCTGTCACTACGGCGGGGACACACGCCGTCTCCGTCTCAGAGCTGAGGTTCCACTGTGACTGCACAGTTCCCACTGTAGTTCCACTTACCTCTGTATTCACTCTGTTATATGAGATCCATCCATCCATCATCTTCCACTTCATCCTCTATTAGGGTCGTTCCTCATGTCCATCCAGGGGAGAACGTCTCGGGCGCTGGGCAGATACACCCAGGACAGGGGGGCAATCTATCACTGAACACACACTCACTCACACAGACACACTATATATGGGGCAATTTGGAGAACTCAATTGACCTTCATCCATGTTTTTGGACTGTGGGAGGAAACCGGAGAACCCGGAGGAAACCCACGTGGACACGGGGAGAACATGGAAACCAAAAATGCACTATATAGGGGCAATATAGAACATCCAATTCGCCTTGCGACCCTTCATCTCAGCATCTTCCGCTTTATCCTGTATTAGGGTCGCGGGGGGGGGGGGGGGGGGGGGGGTTCTACATGTCCATCCAGGGGAGAACGTTTCAGGCGCTGGGCAGATAGACCCAGGACAGGGGGGCAATCTATCACTGGGCACACACTCACACACACAGACACACTCTATATGGGGCAATTTGGAGAACTCAATTGACTTGATCCATGTTTTTGGATTGTGGGAGGAAACCGGACAACCCGGAGGAAACGCACGCGGACACGGGGAGAACATGGAAACTCCACCCAGATGGGGATCGAACCGGGAACCCCTAGTGCTGAGAGGAGAACATACTAAACACTAAGCCACCGTGCCGTCCCCACATGAACATATCATAATATATAAATATAAAAACATGCCCGGGCGGCACAGTGGCTTAGTGGTTGGTATGTTCTCCTCTCAGCGCTGGGGGTTCCCGGTTGGAATCCCCATCTGGGTGGAGTTTCCATGTTCTCCCCGTGTCCGTGTGGGTTTCCTCCGGGTTCTCCGGTTTCCTCCCACAGTCCAAAAACATGGATCAAGTTAAATGAGCTCTCCACATTGCCCCATATAGAGTGTGTGTGTGAGTGTGTGTGTGTCCAGTGATAGATTGGCGTCCTGTCCTGGGTGTATCTGCCCAGCGCCCAAAACGTTCTCCCTGGATGGGCACGGGGAACCCCCCCCCCCACCCCCCATGACCCTAGTAGAGGATAAAGCTGAAGATGATGGATGGATGGATGGAACATGCCTAACTGGCGTTCATCTGAACCTGCTGCATGAGGATGAAACAGGATTACAGGAGAAAAGAAAAGAAGTGGCGCGTGTCACTCCACCCACACGCCGAACACCGAACACTGAAACAGGAACGGGAACGGGGGACGAGAAGAAAAGACATCCCTGAAGGTTCCACCGTTCAGCGTTCCTTAAGAAGCTTCACCGTGCAGCTCCTTCATACAGCGATCAGGTCCAAAAGTGTCTCTGCCTCTTCATTGCCGCCTTGTTTTCCTCCAGCATGGCAACAGAACGCGACGCGCTGTCAGTCCTCCAGCTCCACAGCCGACGGTGCGAGTCTGCGCCCGCGGTACCGAGGCAGCTGGCGGGACAAAGACCCGATCCGAGCGCCGGAGACGTCACTGTTTACAAACGGCTCTCCGTCTAATGTCTGCGAGCGCTCGGGCTGTGGTGCGAGTGAGTGGACAGGACTTTATTCAGATCGATATCGGCGGGGGGGGGTGGTTATATTTCCTTTCAAAGAACAGCTCTCGGGGGCATGAGGGACGTTTGGGTATGAAGCTCCTCAGTGAGCAGGTTCTCATACGGGGACCGTGTTCTCTTTAGTCCAGATTGGACTTTAATGGAGAACGTGAACATATCATAATATATTCATTCATTCATTCATTTTCTTCTGCTTTATCCTCTATTAGGGTCGTGGGGGGGGGGGGGGTTCCCCATGTCCATCCAGGGGAGAACGTTTCCAGATACACCCAGGACAGGGCGCCAATCCATCGCAGGGCACACACTCACACAGACACACTCTATATGGGGCAATTTGGAGAATTCAATTGACTTGATCCATGTTTTTGGACTGTGGGAGGAAACCGGAGAACCCGGAGGAAACCCACGCGGACACGGAAAACATGGAAACAAACGGCTCTCCGTCTAATGTCTGCGAGCGCTCGGGCTGCGGTGCGAGTGAGTGGACAGGACTTTATTCAGATCGATATCGGCGGGGGGTGGGGTGGGGGGGTTGTATTTCCTTTCAAAGAACAGCTCTCGGGGGCATGAGGGATGTTTGGGGATGGAGCTCCTCACTGAGCAGGTTCTCATACGGGGACCGGGTTCTCTTTAGTCCAGATTGGACTTTAATGGAGAACGTGAACATATCATAATATATTCATTCATTCATTCATTTTCTTCTGCTTTATCCTCTATTAGGGTCGTGGGTGGGGTGGGGTTCCCCATGTCCATCCAGGGGAGAACGTTTCCAGATACACCCAGGACAGGGCGCCAATCCATCGCAGGGCACACACTCACTCACACAGACACACTCTATATGGGGCAATTTGGAGAATTCAATTGACTTGATCCATGTTTTTGGACTGTGGGAGGAAACCGGAGAACCCGGAGGAAACCCACGCGGACACGGAAAACATGGAAACAAACGGCTCTCCGTCTAATGTCTGCGAGCGCTCCGGCTGCGGTGCGAGTGAGTGGACGGGACTTTATTCAGATCGATATCGGCGGGGGGGTGGGGTGGGGGGGTGTATTTCCTTTAAAAGAACATCTCTCGGGGGCATGAGGGACGTTTGGGGATGAAGCTCCTCAGTGAGCAGGTTCTTGTACGGGGACCAGGTTCTCCTGCAGAGGCTGTCTCTTCGTATCGTCCTGAGCGCGAGCTGAAGTTGGGGACTCGGTGACCTCACGCCGTCTGCTGAGGGCGCTGGGCAGATACACCCAGGACAGGGTGCCAATCTATCACTGGGCACACACTCACTCACACAGACACTCACTATATATGGGGCAATTTGGAGACTTCAAATGACCTTCATCCATGTTTTTGGACTGTTGGAGGAAACCGGAGAACCCGGAGGAAACCTACACAGACACGGGGAGAACATGGAAACTGCACCCAGATTGGGATTCGAACCGGGAATCCTTAGCGCTGAGAGGAGAACATGCCAACCACTAAGCCACCGTGCCACCCGTTGGGGGTGGGGGTTCCCTATGCCCATCGTGGAGAACGTTTCAGGCGCTGGGCAGATAGACCCAGGACAGGACGTCAATCCATCGCTGGGCACACATTCACTCACTCATACACACTCTATATGGGGCAATTTGGAGAACTCAATTGACTTGATCCATGTTTTTGGACTGTGGGAGGAAACCGGAGAACCCGGAGGAAGCCTACGTGGACACGGGGAGAACATGGAAACTCCACCAAGATTGGGATTCGAACCGGGAATCCCTAGCGCTGAGAGGAGAACATGCCAAACCACTAAGCCACCGTGCCGCCCGTCGTTTAAATCATCATCCATACTCAGGAGGCAGCAGGAGACTCGGTTGGTGATAACCAAATCCAGAAGCAGCTTCATGAGTGAGATTTCAGGCTTTTTGCATCATGTTTTGCGCCACACAGACACCGCAGAGCTGGATGCATGAAAACATGTTGATGAGCTGCGTTTGTGGAAAAGAAAAGAAAAGAAAAGAAAAGGAAGTTTTAATCGTTTAAAATGTGAATTGTAGTTTTTAAAATCTCATGTACCGTATTTTCCGGACTATAAGGCGCAGTCTGAATTACGGGGTCTATTTCTGTATTTGAGCCACGTATAAGGCGCACCGTACTATAAGGCGCAGTCTGAATTACGGACTCTATTTCTGTACGGTACTTATTCTGTACGGCAGCGTATTATAAGGCACTCGCTAAAACATACGATCTACAAGAAAAGTAAAGGATGCAAAACGCTGATTTATAATTAAAGTTTATTCTACTACATTATTTTAATCACTCTTCTCCCACAAATCCATCAAAGTCCTCGTCTTCTGTGTCTGAATTAAAAAGCTGCACTCCGGGTTCCCCCTCATCGATGTCTGAGTCCGTCTCGTCTCCGGGCGGCCGTTCGGCGACGATGCCGGCTTTAGTGAAAGCTCGGACGACGGTTACGGCAGAACCCTCAGCCCAGGCATCCACGATCCATTCACAGACGCTGGCGTCCTCCGGGTTCTCTGGTTTCCTCTCACAGTCCAAAAACATGGATCAAGTCAATTGAGTTCTCCAAATTGCCCCATTTAGAGTGAGTTTGTGTGAGAACCCCAATCTGGACAATGTTTCCATGTTCTCCCCGTGTCCACGTGGGTTTCCTCCAGGTTCTCCAGTTTCCTCCCACAGTCCAAAAACATGGATCAAGTCAATGGAGTTCTCCAAATTGCCCCATATAGAGTGTCCAGATTGGGGTTCTCACACAAACTCACACAGACACAATGTTTCCATGTTCTCCCCGTGTCCACGTGGGTTTCCTCCGGGTTCTCCGGTTTCCTCTCACAGTCCAAAAACATGGATCAAGTCAATGGAGTTCTCCATTTTGCCCCATATAGAGTGTGTTTGTGTGAGAACCCCAATCTGGACAATGTTTCCCTCCTCTCCCCGTGTCCGTGTGGGTTTCCTCCGGGTTCTCTGGTTTCCTCCCACAGTCCACAAACATGGATCAAGTCAATGGAGTTATCCAAATTGCCCCATATAGAGTGTGTCTGTGTGAGAACCTGGAGAACCCCAATCTGGACAATGTTTTCATGTTCTCCCCGTGTCTGCGTGGGTTTCCTCCGGGTTCTCCGGTTTCCTCCCACAATCCAAAAACATGGATCAAGTCAATGGAGTTCTCCAAATTGCCCCATATAGAGTGTGTGTGTGTGTGTGTGTGAGTTTGTGTGAGAACCCCAATCTGGACAATGTTTCCCTCCTCTCCCCGTGTCCACGTGGGTTTCCTCCGGGTTCTCCGGTTTCCTCCCACAGTCCGAAAACATGGATCAAGGTTAATTGAATTCTCCAAATTGCCCCATATAGAGTGTGTGTATGTGAGTGAGTGTGTGCCCAGCGATGGATTGGCGTCCTGTCCTGGGTGTATCTGCCCAGCGCCCGAAACGTTCTCCCCTGGATGGGCATGTAGAACCCCCCTGCGACCCTAATAGAGGATAAAGCGGAAGACAATGAATGAATGAATGAATGAATGTTGACGTTCTCAGCCGGCGTCTCGTCTCTGATTGGTCAGTGTCAGCAAGCCGAATGAGTGCTTTCCCGTCACCGTGTGGGATAATCACTCACCGGCGGGCGGTGTCGCCGGTAATCGGAGTCTTTTGTTGAACGTGGAACCCGAGGGGCGCTATGGGAGAGGTGGCCGGTGAGGGGGGGGGGTGGGGGGTAACGAGGCCTGGTAAAGGAGTCGGGGGCGCGGCGTGAATCGGAGCGTTGAGCGCGAATGGAATGACAAGGCGCTGGGGAGCGCGGGAGGACACGGAGAACGAGGAGGACGAGGAGTGAGCGAGTCGGACCGTGCTGTGAGGGGAGGGAGGGAGCGGGGGAGGGAGGGAGGGAGGGGGCAACTTGATGGACGGCGGTGCAGGGATGTGCTCACTCAGCCGAGAGGCTCCCAGAGGGAAGGCAGAATGGAGCACATCATTACGCGGCGTGGGGAAGCGGCGGGCTTGCCCTCACACACTCCGGCTTTCACTCACGCTCTCTCTCTCTCTCTCTCTCTCTCTCGCTCGCTCGCTCACCCCCCCCCCCCCCCATGCTCCGCCGGCGCGGCACTTCAGTCGTAGCGCGGAACGGGGGCGGGTGAGTGTTTATCTGAACCGTGCGCAGATGAAACCACAACAGGCACCGGCACGCCGTGATCAAGGTTAGAACGGAGAACAGAAAACGGCACGTCAGCAGACGATCTGCGCTCGCGGCGGATCAGACTTCGCCTTGAAGGGAAGGCTTTGCTTAATGCCCCCCCCCCCCCCCTCAGGTTAACGACGCGGGGGGAAGATCTTAACGAACGGCGCCGTTACACTCGTACCTGGAGAACGATGTCGAGTCGTTGGGTTTGATGTTCGTGGCGGTTGGTCGGCTTCAGACGTCAGTTATTATTTATAGAACATCCATCATCTTCTGCTTTATCCTCTATTAGGGTCGGGGTGGGGGGGGGGGTCCTCATGCCCATCCAGGGGAGAACGTTTGGGGCGCTGGGCAGATACACCCAGGACAGGATGCCAATCTATTGCTGGACACACACTCACTCACACACACACACTCTATATGGGGCAATTTGGAGAACTCAGTTGACTTGATCCATGTTTTTGGACTGTGGGAGGAAACCGAAGAACTCGGAGGAGGTCCACACGGACACGGGGAGAACATGGAAACTCCACCCAGATTGGGACTCAAACCGGGAATCCCCAGCGCTGAAAGGAGAACATGCTAAACCACTAAGCCACGTTCTGCCCTATTTATATTCATTCATTCATTCATTATCTTCTGCTTTATCCTCTATTAGGGTTGGGGGGGGGGGGGAGAGAACCAGGGATGTCTATTCAGGGGAGAACGTCTCGGGCGCTGGGCAGATACACCCAGGACAGGACACCAATCCATCACTGGACACACACTCACTCACACAGACACACTATATATGGGACAATTTGTAGAATTCAATTGATCTTGTGAGTGTGAGCGTGTGAGAGAGAGAGAGTGAGAGAGCAAGAGCGTGCGAGAGAGAGTAAGAGCATGAGAGAGAGACCGCGCGAGAGAGCGCTCGAGAATGAGGGTGCGAGAGAGAGCGAGCGTGAGAGAGAGAGTGAGCGTGAGAGTGTCAGCGCGAGAGAGAGCGAGCGCGAGAGAGAGTGTGAGCGCGAGAGAGTGAGTGAGCGAGCATGAGAGTGGGAGCGCGAGAGAAAGGGAGTGAGCGTGAGAGTGCGAGAGAGAGCGAGAGTGCGAGCGCGTGAGAGAGAGTGAGTGTGAGAGTGCGAGCGCGTGAGAGAGAGAGAGTGTGAGAGTGGGAGCGCGAGAGAGTGCGAGAGAGGCTTTAAAACCTGAGTTGAAGTGGGGGATCTGTGTTGAAGGTCCTCCTCAGCGTGTTTAAGGTGAATGGAAACAGTTGTATGTTGAATTGGGTGGAAGTTAAAGGAATCTTGTTGATCGGCTGCAGGCGCGGGTCCGGCGTCCTCGGGGCCTCCTCCACATTCTCAGCACGTACGGTTCACACATGAGCTTTAATTTTGAGGAATCCTACAGGAGGGAGTTGTTCACGGGCCTCCCTGCTGAGATCTGAACAACGTTCTGAAACTCTGAACACTGCTCTGGAAACAAAGACAAAGGAGCAAAGACACTTGTGATGTTCATTAGCTTTAATTAAATAAAGTGTTCATTAAAAACCTAATCCTTAATCTGCTCTTTTAAATCTAGTGGCTTTTTAAAGTGAACGCTGATCGCTGAGTAACAGTTTTCCGGTTTCTCTAACAATCAAATACTAAAAACAACAGGGGTGGCACGGTGGTTTAGTGGTTGGCATGTTCTCCTCTCAGCTCTAGGGATTCCCGGTTCGAATCCTAATTTGGGTGGAGTTTCCATGTTCTCCCCGTGTCCGCGTGGGTTTCCTCCGGGTTCTCCGGTTTCCTCCCACAGTCTAAAAATATGGATCAAGTCAATTGAATTCTCCAAATTGCCCCATATAGAGTGTGTAAGTGTGTGTGTGTGTGAGTGTGGCGTCCTGTCCTGGGTGTATCTGCCCAGCGCCCGAAACGTTCTCCCCTGATGGGCATGGGGAACCCCCCCCCACGACCCTAATATAGGATAAAGCAGACGATAATGGATGAGATTGTGGCATGATGGTGTTATGGTTGGCATGTTCTCCTCTCAGCACTAGGGATTCCCGGTTCGAATCCCCATCTGGGTGGAGTTTCCATGTTCTCCCCATGTCCACGTGGGTTTCCTCAGGGTTCTCTGGTTTCCTCCCACAGTCCAAAAACATGGAGCAAGTCAATTGTGTTCTCCAAATTGCCCCATATAGAGTGTGTCTGTGTGTGAGAGTGTGTGCCCAGCGATAGATTGGCGTCCTGTACTGGGTGTATCTGCCCAGCGCCCGAAACGTTCTCCCCTAGATGGGCATGGGGAACCCCACCGCGACCCTAATAGAGGATAAAGCGGGAGATAATGAATGAATGAAAAAAACAACCTCGAATGCTTAAATTTTTTTATAAAATGTTTACGAACACACTGTAATACAAACACAGAGTTTAATTTAATAATGTGTTCGTTAAAAACCAAATCGTTAATCTGCTCTTTAAAATCTAGTCGTTTTTTTTTAAAGTGAACGCTGATCGCTGAGTAACAGTTTTCCGGTTTCTCTAACAATCATTGTATGATTGACTGCTCTCATGTCTTGTGGGGGTTTGGTTATCAGTCACTCTTTTATTTTGGGATGGTTTTACGCTCATGTGGTCTGAAAGGTGGAGCGATGGCGTTTGTGTTTTTGTCATTAGTCCTACACTGATGGCTGCTTTCTGCCCGATTGATGATATTGATTTGACTGATGAGGGCATCGATGGCGGGATGCTGCTGATTGGTTGTTTACCTTGGTGAAACCATGCGTTGCTTGTAGCTATAGGGCTGATTATGTTCTCTGTGTTATCGGGTGGCGCATCTCAGTGTTGGGAGCTTCCGTGTTGTGTGTGTGTGTGTGTGTGTGTGTGTGTGTGGGTTTCCTCCGGGTTCTCTGAATTGGCTGCTCTACATTGCCCCTATATAGTGTGTGTGCCCAGCAATGGATTGGTACCCCAATAAAGTACCCCCCCTCCAATAAGCAGAGCATATTTATTAATTTGTCCCTATATAGTGTGTGTGTGTGTGTGTGTGTGAAGCAGAGCATATTTATTAATTTGTCCCTATATTGTGTGTTTGTGTGTGTGTGTGAAGCAGAGCTTATTTATTAATTTGTCCCTATATTGTGTGTTTGTTTGTGTGTGTGTGTGTGTGTGTGTGTGTGTGTGTGAAGCAGAGCATATTTATTAATTTGTCCCTATATTGTGTGTGTGTGTGTGTGTGTGTGAGAAGCAGAGCTTATTTATTAATTTGTCCCTATATTGTGTGTGTGTGTGTGTGTGTGTGAAGCAGAGCTTATTTATTAATTTGTCCCTATATTGTGTGTGTGTGTGTGTGTGTGTGTGTGTGAAGCAGAGCTTATTTATTAATTTGTCCCTATATTGTGTGTGTGTGTGTGTGTGTGTGAAGCAGAGCTTATTTATTAATTTGTCCCTATATTGTGTGTGTGTGTGTGTGTGTGTGTGAAGCAGAGCTTATTTATTAATTTGTCCCTATATTGTGTGTGTGTGTGTGTGTGTGTGTGTGTGTGTGTGTGTGAAGCAGAGCTTATTTATTAATTTGTCCCTATATTGTGTGTGTGTGTGTGTGTGTGAAGCAGAGCTTATTTATTAATTTGTCCCTATATTGTGTGTGTGTGTGTGTGTGTGTGTGTGTGTGAAGCAGAGCTTATTTATTAATTTGTCCCTATATTGTGTGTGTGTGTGTGTGTGAAGCAGAGCTTATTTATTAATTTGTCCCTATATTGTGTGTGTGTGTGTGTGTGTGTGTGTGTGTGAAGCAGAGCTTATTTATTAATTTGTCCCTATATGTGTGTGTGTGTGTGTGTGTGTGTGTGTGTGTGTGTGTGTGTGTGAAGCAGAGCTTATTTATTAATTTGTCCCTATATTGTGTGTGTGTGTGTGTGTGTGTGTGTGTGTGTGTGTGTGTGAAGCAGAGCTTATTTATTAATTTGTCCCTATATTGTGTGTGTGTGTGTGTGTGTGTGTGTGTGAAGCAGAGCTTATTTATTAATTTGTCCCTATATTGTGTGTGTGTGTGTGTGTATGTGTGTGTGTGTGTGTGTGTGTGTGTGTGTATGTGTGAAGCAGAGCTTATTTATTAATTTGTCCCTATATTGTGTGTGTGTGTGTGTGAAGCAGAGCTTATTTATTAATTTGTCCCTATATTGTGTGTGTGTGTGTGTGTGTGTGTGTGTGTGTGTATGTGTGAAGCAGAGCTTATTTATTAATTTGTCCCTATATTGTGTGTGTGTGTGTGTGTGTGTGTGTGTGTGTGTGTGTGTGTGTGTGTGTGTGTGTGTGAAGCAGAGCTTATTTATTTATTTGTCCCTATATAGTGTGTGTGTGTTTGTGTGTGTGTGTGTGAAGCAGAGCTTATTTATTTATTTGTCCCTATATAGTTGCCCATAAGTCCAGTGTGTGTCAGTGATGGAGTGTGCGATGGCTTCGTCTCCTGTTCTGGACGTATCTGCCCAGCGCCCCAAACGTTCTCCACGGCGTGACACTAGTACAGAAGGAGGCGCTGCAGATAATGACATTGATGCGTCTCCATGTTCTGAAGCGGTTTGTGGTGCGCGGCGTGAGGACGCTTAACTAATGCTTTTGTTCAGATCAGTCTGCTGCGTCAGCGTTCAGGCTCCGGCTCGTAATAACTTTCTAATTAGCCGTTTGCTTGTTAAAGTCTCTTTAAGTGCCCCCCCCCCCACCCGCCGCATGCGACCTGAGGCGGTGCTGCTGCTGTTTATGGCTTTCGGTTCTGTACTCAGTTTGCAGCGTCATGGCTTCAAAGCTCAAAGAGTAACCACGGCCAGACCTCCCACACACCAAACAACATGTGACATGTGACCTGATCATCAAGTTAATTATTAACGGACATAAACCAGTTGCCCCCTAAAGAGACACCCTGACCCGTATTACTTAATACAGATGAATGGAACCTGGATTTCTATTGGACAGGCGGTCCTGCAGGTTGTCCACTCTAGAGTTCTCCAATTGTTAAATACAGGTCACATGATCAACGCAGTCAGTACGTTGCTGTCCTTTACTGTTGATGCTGCCCCGCTCAAGGAGGAGGAGTCTCCCACTGACTCTTGGTCCTCACAAGGTTTCTGCCTTAAAATAACAACATAGCAGGGAGTTTTGTCTTGCCGCTGTCGCTTCGGTGTGCTCTTTGGGGGTTTAAAGGCTTATTACTCTGTAAAGGTCTATAGAAATAAACAGCTTGAAACTGAATTAAATATAAGAAACTTAAATTTCCGGAGACTTAAACATTTTTAAATTAAACTACAAAGATACAGCATCATTAAAACATTATTATTATTATTATTTATAATTTATTTAGTTATTTTGGGTGGCACGGTGGCTTAGTGGTTGGCATGTTCTCCTCTCAGCGCTGGGGATTCCCGGTTCGAATCCCAATCTGGGTGGAGTTTCCATGTTCTCAGTGTCCGCATGGGTTTCCTCCGGGTTCTCTGGATTCCTCCCACAGTCCAAAAACATAGATCAAGGTCAATTGAGTTCTCCAAATTGCCCCATATGGAGTGTGTCTGTGTGAGTGAGTGTGTGTCCAGCGATAGATTGGCGCCCTGTCCTGGGTGTGTCTGCCCAGCGCCTGAAACGTTCTCCCCTGGATGGGCATGGGGAACCCCCCCCCCTCATTGACCCTAATAGAGGATAAAGCAGAAGATAATGGATGGATTTGGTTATTTTGGGTGGCATGGTGGCTTAGTGGTTAGCATGTTCTCCTCTCAGCGCTGGGGATTCCCGGTTCGAATCCCAATCTGGATCAAGGTCAATTGAGTTCTCCAAATTGCCCCATATAGAGTGTGTCTGTGTGAGTGAGTGTGTGTCCAGCGATAGATTGGCGCCCTGTCCTGGGTGTATCTGCCCAGCGCCCGAGACGTTCTCCCCTGGATGGGCATGACCCTTGTAGAGGATAAAGCGTTGTTTTAATCATAACTTCTTTATTATCTGAATAATTAGCGCTGATATTCGGGGTGCGCCCCCTTCAGTTAATTAGAAGTATGATTTTAAAAGCTAGTGATTAATCAACATGGATAAACACGGTCACCACCTTCCACTAAAAACAAGCGGAACGTTTCGGGGGGGTTTCGTTTATGCAGGAACATTTTTATTATTATCTCCGCGAGCGTTAAACGTTACGGGATCAAAGCGTTAAGCGCGCGGTGGTGTTTATAAAGTATTGAACTTTGGCGCGTTGGCAGCGCAGCTTCTGTTCTGAGTAATGAAGTGAATGCGTTGCGCAGGTGATTGCGCTGCAGGGCTGTGCAGGCAGCGGTGTTTGCTGAAGCATCGGCGCTCGGGCGGCCTGTAATAACGCAGGAGAAAACAACTCGGCCCATGAATATTTATTTTCCGACGGGAAGCCGCTCCGGTGCTCTCTGATTTCCTTTTACACGTGGAGTGTGTGTGTCGGATCTGGGTTCTCGCTTTCCTGGCTGAACGGCACGAGTCCTTTTACATGACTGCGCTGATGTCGTGGCTGTCCTGTCGTAAGTGTGTGTGTGTGTATGTACGTTTGATTGTGTGTGTATATGTAGGTTTGATTGTGTGTGTGTATATGTAGGTTTGATTGTGTGTGTGTGTGTGTATATGTAGGTTTGATTGTGTGTGTGTGTGTGTGTGTGTGTGTGTGTGTGTATATGTAGGTTTGATTGTGTGTGTATGTGTTTGTGCATATGTATGTGCTGGTTGTGTGTATTTGTGGGTTTGTGTGTACATGTATGTAGGTTTGGTTGTGTGTGTGTGTATTTAGGATTGGTTATGTGTGTATATGTACTTTTTTTGGATGTGTGTGTATGTAGGTTTGGTTGGGTGTGTGTGTGTGTATATGTAGGTTTGGTTGTGTGTGTGTATATGTAGGTTTGGTTGTGTGTGTGTGTGTGTATGTAGGTTTGGTTGTGTGTGTGTGTGTGTGTGTGTGTGTATGTAGGTTTGGTTGTGTGTGTGTGTATGTAGGTTTGGTTGTGTGTGTGTGTATGTAGGTTTGGTTGTGTGTGTGTATATGTAGGTTTGGTTGTGTGTGTGTATATGTAGGTTTGGTTGTGTGTGTGTATATGTAGGTTTGGTTGTGTGTGTGTGTATATGTAGGTTTGGTTGTGTGTGTATGTACGTTTTTTTGGATGTGTGTGTATGTAG
Source organism: Corydoras sp. C115 (assembly GCA_019802505.1). Classification (NCBI taxonomy): domain Eukaryota; kingdom Metazoa; phylum Chordata; class Actinopteri; order Siluriformes; family Callichthyidae; genus Corydoras; species Corydoras sp. C115. The sequence goes on from JAFMOC010000008.1 coordinate 52,576, forward strand.
GTTTGGTTGTGTGTATGTGTATGTAGGTTTGGTTGTGTGTGTGTGTATGTAGGTTTGGTTGTGTGTGTGTGTATGTAGGTTTGGTTGTGTGTGTGTGTATGTAGGTTTGGTTGTGTGTGTGTGTGTATGTAGGTTTGGTTGTGTGTGTGTATATGTAGGTTTGGTTGTGTGTGTGTATATGTAGGTTTGGTTGTGTGTGTGTGTGTATATGTAGGTTTGGTTGTGTGTGTATGTACGTTTTTTTGGATGTGTGTGTATGTAGGTTTGGTTGTGTGTATGTGTATGTAGGTTTGGTTGTGTGTGTGTGTATGTAGGTTTGGTTGTGTGTGTGTGTATGTAGGTTTGGTTGTGTGTGTGTGTATGTAGGTTTGGTTGTGTGTGTGTGTGTATGTAGGTTTGGTTGTGTGTGTGTGTATGTAGGTTTGGTTGTGTGTGTGTGTATGTAGGTTTGGTTGTGTGTGTGTGTATGTAGGTTTGGTTGTGTGTGTGTATATGTAGGTTTGGTTGTGTGTGTGTGTATATGTAGGTTTGGTTGTGTGTGTATGTACGTTTTTTTGGATGTGTGTGTATGTAGGTTTGGTTGTGTGTATGTGTATGTAGGTTTGGTTGTGTGTGTGTGTATGTAGGTTTGGTTGTGTGTGTATGTAGGTTTGGTTGTGTGTGTGTGTATGTAGGTTTGGTTGTGTGTGTGTGTGTATGTAGGTTTGGTTGTGTGTGTGTGTATGTAGGTTTGGTTGTGTGTGTGTGTATGTAGGTTTGGTTGTGTGTGTGTGTATGTAGGTTTGGTTGTGTGTGTGTATGTGTGTATGTAGGTTGTGTGTGTGTGTATATGTAGGTTTGTGTGTGTGTGTGTGTGTATGTATATGGGGTATCAGTTATTTTGTCTGTCTGATGATGGGGTATCAGTTATTTTGGATGTCTGTCTGATGATGGGGTATCAGTTATTTTGTCTGTCTGATGATGGGGTATCAGTTATTTTGTATGTCTGATGATGGGGTATCAGTTATTTTGTCTGTCTGATGATGGGGTATCAGTTAATTTGTCTGTCTGATGATGGGGTATCAGTTATTTTGGATGTCTGATGATGGGGTATCAGTTATTTTGGATGTCTGATGATGGGGTATCAGTTATTTTGTATGTCTGATGATGGGGTATCAGTTATTTTGTATGTCTGATGATGGGGTATCAGTTATTTTGTATGTCTGATGATGGGGTATCAGTTATTTTGTATGTCTGATGATGGGGTATCAGTTATTTTGTCTGTCTGATGATGGGGTATCAGTTATTTTGGATGTCTGATGATGGGGTATCAGTTATTTTGTATGTCTGATGATGGGGTATCAGTTATTTTGTCTGTCTGATGATGGGGTATCAGTTATTTTGGATGTCTGTCTGATGATGGGGTATCAGTTATTTTGGATGTCTGTCTGATGATGGGGTATCAGTTATTTTGGATGTCTGTCTGATGATGGGGTATCAGTTATTTTGATGATGATGGGGTATCAGTTATTTTGGATGTCTGTCTGATGATGGGGTATCAGTTATTTTGTCTGTCTGATGATGGGGTATCAGTTATTTTGGGATGTCTGTCTGATGATGGGGTATCAGTTATTTTGTATGTCTGTCTGATGATGGGGTATCAGTTATTTTGGGATGTCTGTCTGATGATGGGGTATCAGTTATTTTGTATGTCTGTCTGATGATGGGGTATCAGTTATTTTGGGATGTCTGTCTGATGATGGGGTATCAGTTATTTTGGATGTCTGTCTGATGATGGGGTATCAGCGTTTGCATGGTGTATCTGTTCCACTGACTGAAGATGGATGTACAATAGGAACCCGATGTGAACTGAAACGTCCTGAAAGCTGCTGTCGGTGGTGTGGGGGGTGGGTGGGGGGGGGGGGGTGATGGAGGGGTATGAGTGCCGCCGCTCGTGGGATCAGACTTGGCGGTAATGTAATCCTGATGGAGAACCCGTCCTGCGCAGCACGTAAACGCTGGCTCGTCAGGCTCTAATCCCTCTGCTGCTGCAGTAAGAGGATTAACTCTATTGTCTTATTACACGCTGACATCTTTTTGTACTTTTCCCCTAATACTCTTAAAAGGTGACCACACTAAAGGTCAGTTCATCATCAAGCACTCGCACTTTTAAAGACCGATCAACAGGTGCAGCTGGACAGAGTTATGGAAACACCTTTGATTTTTAGTATAGGTATTTATGTGTGGTGGCTTAGTGCTTAGCACGTTCTCCTCTCAGCACTAGGGATTCCCGATTCGAATCCCCATCTGGGTGGAGTTTCCATGTTCTCCCCGTGTCCGCGTGGGTTTTCTCCGGGTTCTCCGGTTTCCTCCCACAGTCCAAAAACATGGATCAAGTCAATTGAGTTCTCCAAATTGCCCCATGTAGAGTGTGTCTGTGTGAGTGAGTGTGTGCCCAGTGATGGATTGGCATCCTGTCCTGGGTGTATCTGCCCAGCGCCCGAGATGTTCTCCCCTGGATGGGCATGGGGAACCCCCCCTCCCCCCCGCGACCCTAATAGAGGATAAAGCGGAAAATAATGAATGAATGAATGTATGTGTGTATATATGTAGGTTTGGTTGGTTGTGTGTGTGTGCCCATCCAGGGGAGAATGTTTCGGGCGCTGGGCAGATACACCCAGGACAGCACACCAGTCTATCGCTGGACACACACTCACTCACACAAATACATATATATGGGGCAATTTGGAGAATTCAATTGACATTGATCCATGTTTTTGGACTGTGGGAGAAAACCGGAGAACCCGGAGGAAACCCATGCGGACACGGGGAGAACATGGAAACTCGAACCGGGAATCCCCAGTGCTGAGAGGCGAACGTGCTAACCACTAAGCCACTGTGCCGCACTGAGTACGACTAATTACACATTAATTAACATTTACATATTTGTTTGCAGGGAACATCATCACATACCCGTAAAGTGGCTGCAATTAAGTAGTTTTGTTAATTGTGTATTTTTGATGTTTTTAATTGCTTGTTGGTTTTAAATATGTGAGTGAGTTGGGTGGGTGAGTGAGTGAGGTGAGGTGGGTGAGTGAGGTTGGGTGGGTGGGTGAGTGAGGTTGGGTGGGTGAGTGAGTGAGGTGAGGTGGGTGAGTGAGGTGGGTGAGTGAGGTTGGGTGGGTGAGTGAGGTTGGGTGAGTGAGGTGGGTGAGTGAGGTGGGTGAGTGAGGTGGGTGAGTAAGTGAGGTGAGGTGAGGTGAGTGAGGTGAGGTGAGGTGAGTGAGGTGGGTGAGTGAGGTGGGTGAGTAAGTGAGTGAGGTGAGGTGAGTGAGGTGAGGTGGGTGAGTGAGGTGAGGTGGGTGAGTGAGGTGGGTGAGTGAGGTGAGTGAGGTGGGTGAGTGAGGTGAGGTGGGTGAGTGAGGTGGGTGAGTGAGGTGGGTGAGTGAGGTGAGTGAGGTGGGTGAGTGAGGTGGGTGAGTGAGGTGGGTGAGTGAGGTGGGTGAGTAAGTGAGTGAGGTGAGGTGAGTGAGGTGAGGTGGGTGAGTGAGGTGGGTGAGTGAGGTGGGTGAGTGAGGTGAGTGAGGTGGGTGAGTTAGGTGGGTGAGTGAGGTGAGTGAGGTGGGTGAGTGAGGTGAGTGAGGTGGGTGAGTGAGGTGGGTGAGTGAGTGAGGTGGGTGAGTAAGTAAGTGAGTGAGGTGGGTGGGTGAGTGAGGTGAGTGAGTGAGGTGAGTGAGGTGGGTGAGTGAGGTGGGTGAGTGAGTGAGGTGGGTGAGTAAGTAAGTAAGTGAGTGAGGTGGGTGGGTGAGTGAGGTGAGTGAGTGAGTGAGTCGAGTGAGTGAGGTGAGTGAGTGAAGTGGGTGATATTATCCTAATTATTATCCTAATAGAGGATAAAGCGGGAGATAATGAATGAATGTCCCGTCCAACCGGAACGAGTGCAAATGAACTATTGAACCTCGGTGTTCAGCAGCCTGATGATCAAAAGACTTCACTAAGGATCTTAATTGATTGTTAATTAGCTGTATTGTTAATCATTCCTTTAGTTGAGACAGGGTCTGCTGGAGAGCATGTCTCACTGTCAGATCACAAGACAACGTCCTAAATCCCCAGATTATACTGACTGCTTATGTCCCCTGTAAGTTCTATACCTCTACAGGGTCCCCCCCAAAAAAAAAGGGCTTTGCTGTCTATATCAGACATTAGGTTCAGCAGCAGGGGCTTGTGGGTCACGGCTGCTTTGTGTCCTCGGTGTCCAGCAGAGAGAGGTCCTCACATGCTGGGAGCATTTTAGACGAATGTCCAGCAATGCATCCAAAATCCGTCCAGAAACCCTGAGGGTGGTCGATTTGCTTCCACATCGGAATCATTCCTCCACATTTAACCCGTCAGTGCAGGAACCCGCACACATCTGCAGGGTTCAAGTTTAATTATATATGTATTCGGGCGCTGGGCAGATACACCCAGGACAGGACGCCAGTCTATCACTGGACACTCAATTACACACACACTCTGTATGGGGCAATTTGGAGAATTCCATTAACCTTTCATTCATTCATTCATTATCTTCCGCTTTATCCTCTATTAGGGTCGCGGTGGGGTTCCCCATGCCCATCTAGGGGAGAACGTCTTGAGCGCTGGGCAGATACACCCAGGACAGGACGCCAATCTATCACTGGGCACACACTCACTCACAGACACTCTCTATATGGGGCAATTTTTGAGAACTCAATTGACTTGAGCCATGTTTTTGGACTGTGAGAGGAAACCGGAGAACCCGGAGGAAACCCACATGGATACATGGAAACTCCACCCAAATTGGGATTCGGACCGGGAATCCCTAGCGCTGAGAGGAGAACATACCAACCAATAACCCACCGTGCCGCACTAGTCAGGTTCCAAAAAGCTTATTCCACTGAATTTCGTCCAATGAATGTTATACTAGGGACTAGGGCAGCTTAGTGATTAGCATGTTCTCCTTTCAGGATGAAAGACAGGGTGCCAATCTATCACTTGGTAGACACTCACAAACGCTATATGGGGCAATTTGGAGAATTCAATTGACCTTGACCCATGTTTTTGGACTGTGGGAGGAAACCGGAGAACCCGGAGGAAACCCACACGGATACGGGGAGAACATGGAAACTCCACCCAGATTGGGATTCGAACCGGGAATCCATAGAGCTGAGAGGAGAACATGCCAACCACCAAGCCACCGTGCCGCCCTACGTAATATTTACATTTAAAAATGACAATTCTCGCATTCGGGGTAAGCTGGGCAATTTCGTTTGAACATGAAATGTAGTCTCCTTTAATCCCTTGAATGTTTAGATTGATGACCGCTCTGAATGCCAGAGTTGGGTCTGTATTTGTGGGTTTTGTGGTTGTTGTGATTGGCGGTTTGATCGGGGGTGTGGTGGTGCAGAATGAACCACACCTCCCACCCTGACAAACCCAACCTCCACTGATGTTCCGTTAACCGCACACGGCTGGCTCTTAAACGTCTGGCTCTTAAACGTCGAGTCGACGGGTGGAGTGCTGCGCGTGTCAGAAGGTGTGATTGGCTGCCGCTCTCGCCCGGCGGCGTGGTGTTGAGCAGCCTCTTCACCTCGCTGACGGTGCGACCACAAAGGTCAGCTGGCTGGAGAACGCCGTCAGACCGATGATGGACTCGCCGTTGTCTCCGGAGTCTCGGGCTTCGCTGTGGATTTCTCGTCACGGCCGCGACGCCGTCGTCTGTTGTAGGGCTGCAGCGATGTATCGATTAAAATCGATAAACAACGAATCGATTAAAATCGAGGGTCTTTGGGATTGGTGTATTTCTGTTTTGGGGGGTCTTTGGGATTGGTGTATTTCTGTTTTGGGGGGTCTTTGGGATTGGTGTATTTCTGTTTTGGGGGGTCTTTGGGATTGGTGTATTTCTGTTTTGGGGGGTCTTTGGGATTGGTGTATTTCTGTTTTGGGGGGTCTTTGGGATTGGTGTATTTCTGTTTTGGGGGGTCTTTGGGATTGGTGTATTTCTGTTTTGGGGGGTCTTTGGGATTGGTGTATTTCTGTTTTGGGGGGTCTTTGGGATTGGTGTATTTCTGTTTTGGGGGGTCTTTGGGATTGGTGTATTTCTGTTTTGGGGGGTCTTTGGGATTGGTGTATTTCTGTTTTGGGGGGTCTTTGGGATTGGTGTATTTCTGTTTGGTGTTTTTTTTTTTTTTCCTCCTCTCCTTCGGTGGGATTTTTGGAGCTTACTGTTAACCAGACTGTAAAGAACCCGAGCCTCGGTTGCCCCGGAAGGGATGGGGAGAAGCCTAATGTTTAATATCTGCCGCCCGGTCGCCCAGGTGCTCTCCACGGCTATCTGCGCTCCGTCTCGTCTGGAGAAGCGGCACCATGCCACTAATCGTTTAGAGGAATGGCTTCCGGGAGTCGAGTCCCCGAGCTTGTTTAACATGCACTGAAAACCAGTGACTCCATCATCCCCCGTCCTCTGAGAGCGTAATGCGGCTGCACGGGAGGACCGGGCCGGCGGTTTTGCCGATGCCGGGGGGGGGTGTTTGCCATGGCGATTATGTAAGCCGTTCTTTAAGCAGTGGAGTTGATTGTCAGTGTATTCAGATCTTTGCCAATACAAACAACATATAGCCAAACCTCTGCAGCTGCCCTGCGGGGGGGTTGGGGGGGTTGGTGGGGGGGGGGGGGTATGTGTAATCGGGTTTCCGTCCTCTGAATGTCCAGGAGGATTCAGTTCATGAGGTTGAGTAATAAAATCCTTATGCTTCCCCGACTACGTTCCTCTGCAGGGAGAACATTAGATAGTGGGGCATCCTGCCGTTGGGGTGTCCTGCACTGTTATCGCTGATTGGCTGTTCTCCACTCAGCCCTGGTCCTCACAAGGGTTCTTCTTGCCGCTGGCATTGCGCTTGATCTTCAGGGTTCATCCATCCATCTGTTATTAATTGCTTTATCCTCTACTAGGGTCGTGGGGGGGGGGAACGGTTCCGCATGCCCATCCAGGGGAGAACGTTTCGCTTGCTGGGCAGATACACCCAGGACAGGACAGGACACACTCGCTAACTCACTCTTCCACACACTATATAGGGGCAAATTTAATGCAGCCAATTCACCTTGAATCCCTGTTTTAAAAAGAAAGAAACCCACATGGACACTCCACCCAGATGCAGCCAGGACAGGGTGCCAATCTATCGCTGGGAACACACTCACGCACTTACTCACTCATCCACACACTATATAGGGGCAATTTTTAATGCAGCCAATTCACCTTGAATTTTTTTTTAAATGAAAGAAACTCACATGACACGGGGAGAACATGAAAACTCCACCCAGGACAGGGCGCACTCACTTACTCACTCATCCACACACTATATAGGGGCAAATTTAATGCGGCCAATTCACCTTGAATCCATGTTTTTGAAGAAAACCCACATGGATACGGGGAGAACATGAACACTCCACCAAGGACAGGGCACACTCACTTACTCACTCATCCACACACTATAAAGGGGCAATTTTTAATGCGGCCAATTCACCTTGAATCCATGTTTTTGAAGAAAACCCACATGGACACGGGGAGAACATGAAAACTCCACCCAGATGCACCCAGGACAGGGCGCCAATCTATCGCTGGGCACACACTCACACACTTATTCACACACACACTATATAGGGGCAATTTTTAATGCAGCCAATTCACCTTGAATTTTCTTTTAAAAGAAAGTAACCGGTGCCAGGGTGCCAATCTATCGCTGGGTTGGAATCACAGTCTGGGTGAAGCTTATGTTCTCCATGTGTCTGCGTGGGGTTCCTCTTGGTTCTTTAGTTAATCCAAAAACATGTAATAAAGGCCTTTCGGCTGCTCTAAATTGCCCCTATATAGAGTATGTGTGAGTGAGTGAGTGTGTGCTCAACGATAGATTGGAATTTTCTTTTTTTAAAAATCGATTCTTGGGCACTTTGAATCGATTCAGAATCGCCAGGACTACGGATCGCGATTCTTTGCAGAATCGATTATTTCAGCACCCCTGTTCAGCACTGTGTGATGGCAGAACCTCCATCGGTCAGAAAGCGTGTTTGTTTGAATGACCTCACGATCAGAGGACATGTCCGGATGAATGGAGCGCTTTGAAACAATCCAGCATCGCGTTGCGGTTGTAAATACAGGCTTGTTTGTTCCCCTCGGTGCAAACAGTCGGAACAGGTGGAACCAGTTAGTTCTCCAGTCGGCGCCTCCTGCTGCCGGGAGCTTTAAAAGTGAAGGAGGTTCTGCTTTCGGTTGCCGTCGCAGGTGTGACTGACTGGCAGCGGGTCAGCATTCAAAACCAGGGCTTTCAGTGAAAGACTCCTTTGTTCGAGGTTGAGGAGAGGTCCCGAATTCTCAAGTAACTCTCAGGAGGCGCAAGGTTGAGCATCACTGCTGCGGGGCAGTTAATTAGGGTTAAAACCAGAGCTTCAAAATGTTATGAGCTGACGAAAAAATATATATTTATAAACCAGCCCTATAACATGTTAAATCATCCATCCATCATTATCTTCTGCTTTATCCTCTATTAGGGTCGCGGGGGGGGGGGGGGTTCCCCATGCCCATTTAGAGGAGAAGGTTTCGGGTGCTGGGCAGATACACCCAGGACAGGGCGCCAATCTATCACTAGACACACACATACACACTCTATATGGGGCAATTTGGAGAATTCAATTGCCCTTGATCCATGTTTTTGGACTGTGGGAGGAAAGCGGAGAACCCGGAGGAAACCCACGCGGACACAGTGAGAACACCCAGATTGGGATTCGAACCGGGAATCCCTAGCGCTGAGAGGAGAACATGCCAACCACTAAGCCACCGTGACGCCCTTAAACCACCCCTATGTTGTGTTAAATTACCCATCCATTCATTATCTTCCGCTTTATCCTCTATTAGGATCATGGGGGGGTTCTCCATGCCCAGGGGAGAACGTTTCGGGCGCTGGGCAGATACACCCAGGACAGGGTGGCAATCTATCACTGTACACATACAAACACACACACGTAATATGGGGCAATTTGGAGAATTCAATTGCCCTTGATCCATGTTTTTGGACTGTGAGAGGAAACCGGAGAACCCGGAGGAAACCCACGTGGACACGGGGAGAACATGGAAACTCCACTCAGATTGGGATTCGAACCGGGAATCCCTAGCGCTGAACATGCCAACCACTAAGCCACCGTGATGCCCTTAAACCACCCTTATATTGTGATAAATTACCCATCCATCCATCCATGTGGGGGGGGGGGGGGTTCCCATGTCCATCTAGGGGAGAACGTTTCAGGCGCTGGGCAGATACACCCAGGACAGGGTGGCAATCTATCACTGTACACACACAAACACACACACGTAATATGGGGCAATTTGGAGAATTCAATTGCCCTTGAGCCATGTTTTTGGAATGTGGGAGGAAACCGGAGAACCCGGAGGACACACGGACACACGGAGAACATGGAAACTCCACCCAGATTGGGGTTCAAACCTGGAAACCCCTAGCGTCGAGAGGAGAACATACTAACCACACCGTGCCGCCCTTTGTTTAATATCGTTAGCGATAAAATTCCAGCCGATATCGCAATATCTTTCTGTTGTTGATTATCGCTCCGTCCTCGCCGCTTGTTCGGCGTCAGGGTTCCGATCGTCAGGACCAGCAGTCAGGTTCCTCTAAACCCACTTCAACTCAAGAGCTGTTTTCATCTGAGGACTTTTCCTCGAGTGTCCTCATTCTGCCTCCCGTTACTGCCCCGCGGGTCACTCATCTCCGTCTGAAGCACCCCGAGCCGAGTCTCCAGGCTCGTTCCGTCTCGCCGTCGGGTTTCTCCGGACGCTCGACGACGCTCCTGATCCCGACGTCCACGGCACATCTCGGGGCTATCCGTCCGTAATAAACGGATTAATCCGGGCAATTTCCCTATTCGGCAGGGTTGTAAAGTGGGACCGCCTTGTTTCTGTGTGCACTGTGACCGGGGAGGCTGACTGTGACAGTCGCTTTATTGCATCCAGCAGCGAGCCACTTCAGTCGACCTGTTGGAGAAAATTGGAGGGGAGGACGAGCTGTCAATCACTGTGCAGCAGGACTCCGGAGAGACGCTGTCTGCGCTTGTGCAGCCCAGCAAGCCTGCAGTGGAGGACGGGCATCGGTCATGTGCTTGTGCAGCTTCAGAAAGCCTTTAAAGTAGGGGTGTCAATCTCTCAGTGGCGATTCGATTCGATTCCAATTTTTGGATCGCGATAATTCGAAATGTATTAATACCAAAGTTAATAGGGGTGAGCTGCAATATTCTTCAATTCGGAGAACCGTAGTCGACTATGAACCTCATAGTCGAATGTACCATTTTGACCACATGGGGGCGCCCATGGCTGCTGCTAAGCATTAGTTTTTACATTTGTTTTCGTTATATATATAGCCTTTTGTCAAATAAAATCATCCTAATATTTTTTTTAAATGATGTGTGCGCTTTAACAATAGGCTACACATTAATAAAGCAAGTAAAATATAAAAAAAACACGCTTATAGCGCCATCTTGTGGTGAAATTTTAACTGATTCGACTATCAGTCGACTATAGGGAAAAATCTGACGAATCAGATTCGACTATGAAAATCCTTAGTTGAAGACACCCCTAATAGTTAATCCATCCCTCCATCCATTATCTTCCGCTTGTCCGGGGTTCGGGTCAACCGAAGTAGGGAGACCCAGACCTCCCTCGCCTCAGCCACCTCCACCAGCTCGACTGAGGGAACCCCGAGCTGTTCCCAGACCAGTCCTGGATGTCCCCGGGGTCTCCTCCCAGCTGGACTGGCCATCCGAAAGCCAATTTCAGCAACCGAGGATCGCGACGCCCAAGCCCACGCCTCCGGCCACACTGCACCGATCCCCTATTACTACCCCCCCCCACAGGTGGTGAGCCCATTTGAGGGGGAACCCAGGTAACTCCTTCGGGCTGGGACCATGGGAAAGTGCCCGACCACCAGACGCTCGCTGACCAACCCCATCCCCGGGCCTGGCTCCAGGGTGGGGCCCCGATAACCCTAAATCGGGCAGGGTACACCAGGGTATTCCTGGTGTTTCTTGTGCCTTGGGAGACCCTGCCAGGGGCTTTTTGCCCCAGACAACATAGCTCCTAGGGGCATTCAGGCACGCAAACTCTTCCAAGGAGGAGACTATAGTTAATTTAACCTTTAATCAAAACTATAATGCAGACTTTACAGTCAGAGGGCATTTATCCATCCATCCATTATCCTCCACTTTAATCCTCTATTAGGGTCGCGGAGGGGGGGTTCCCCATGCCCATCCAGGGGAGAACGTTTTGGGCGCTGGGCAGATACACCCAGGTCAGGACGCCAATCTATCACTGAGCACACACTCACTCACACAAACACACTCTAAATGGGGAAATTTGCAGAATTCAATTGACTTGATCCATGTTTTTGGACTGTGGGAGGAAACCGGAGAACCCGGAGGAAACCCACGCGGACACGGGGAGCACATGGAAACGGTGGATTAGGATAACAATTTTCACTCCGGTTGTAGGCGTTACAGGAGCCTCTGTTCCCTTACCAGCAGACCGCATGGGTTTCCTCTGGGTTTCCTCCGGGTTCTCCGGTTTCCTCCCACAGTCCAAAAACATGGATCAAGGTCAATTGATTTCTCCAAATTGCCCCATATAGAGTGTGTCTGTGAGTGAGTGTGTGCCCAGTGATGGATTGGCGTCCTGTCCTGGGTGTATCTGCCCAGCGCCCGAAACGTTCTCCCCAGCAAACCTGGTAAAGGATTAAGTGAAAGACAATGGTTCTCCGGTTTCCTCCCACAGTCCAAAAACATGGATCAAGGTCAATTGAATTCTCCAAATTGCCCCATATAGAGTGTGTGTGTGTACAGCGATTGCCACCCTGTCCTGAGTGTATTTGCCCAGCGCCCGAAACGTTCTCCCCTGGATGGACATGGGAAACCCCCCCGCAACCCTAATAGAGGATAAAGCTGAAGATAATGGATGGATGGGTAATTTAACACAATATAGGGGTGGTTTAGGGGCGGCACGGTGGTTTAGTGATTAGCATGTTCTCCTCTCAGTGTGTCTGTGTGAGTCTGCCCCATATAGTGAGTGTAAGCCCTGCGATGGATTGGCACTCTGTCCTGGGTGTATCTGCCCAGCCCCCAAAACGTTCGCTCCCGGATGGGCTTGGGGTGGAAGGATGGATGGATGGACTCCTCGGTGCAGCAGCAGCGTCGTTGTTGTCGTTGTTGTTGGCGTCTTTATCCCGGTGCTTTAACTCTTGCACAGTTGATGTAATGGAGCGCTGCTCTGTCTTTATCTCTCGCTACTTTGAACTCGCTTTGTGTGTCAGTGACTCTGCGTGACGATCTAGCAAGACACATTTTTCTATTTCCCCGAAAGCGCACGGTGTACGTTCAGGAGGTTCCACCGAGGCTGCGCTAATGACAAAATAATGACTCCCGCCGCCCGTCCCTCTCTGCAGAGGCGTAATGAAGGTGCAATAACCAACGCGAGGTGTAAGCGTGTCGCTCTCATACTTCACCTCGTACATAGAACTTAAAAAGAGCTCCGGTCGAACCCTCTGTGCGGGGGGGAGCTCCTGCTGATAAATAAATGATCTGTTCGTCCGGTCATTAACGGAACCCGGGTTCTGGACATCAGAACGGTGTGAGATGTCAACAGAGTTCATTTAAATGAGACCAATCATCAAAGTGGCTTTGATCCTCAGTGAAGTCCTCTAAGGTCACCGCTGGGTTCAGTCGCGTTGTGGATGAAACGCTGCTAACACCTTTAAGAGAAAACCCATGAGACGAGCCGTGTGGACGTTCAGTTTAACAGAGGGGCAGGACAGAGGGGCAGGACAGAGGAGCGGGACAGAGGGGCAGGACAGAGGAGCGGGACAGAGGGGCGGGACAGAGGGGCGGGACAGAGGGGCAGGACCGAGGGGCAGGACCGAGGGGCAGGTCAGAGGAGCAGGACAGAGGGGCAGGACAGAGGGGCAGGTCAGAGGAGCAGGACAGAGGGGCAGGACAGAGGGGCAGGACAGAGGGGCAGGACAGAAGGGCAGGTCAGAGGGGCAGGACAGAGGGGCAGGACAGAGGGGCAGGACAGAGGAGCAGGACAGAGGAGCAGGTCAGAGGGGCAGGACAGAGGGGCAGGGCAGAGGGGCAGGGCAGAGGAGCAGGTCAGAGGAGCAGGACAGAGGGGCAGGACAGAGGAGGTCAGGTCTCGCGGTGTTGAGTTTGCCTCCGTGGTGGTTGTGTTGATGCTGCCCCCTCATGGTGACTTATGTTCTGACTCGCGGTGTTGAGTTTGCCTCCGTGGTGGTTGTGTTGATGCTGCCCCCTCATGGTGACTTGCGTTCTGTCTCGCGGTGTTGAGTTTGTCTCCGTGGTGGTTTCGTTGATGCTGCCCCCTCATGGTGACTTGCGTTCTGACTTGCGGTGTTGAGTTTGCCTCCGTGGTGGTTGTGTTGATGCTGCCCCCTCATGGTGACTTGCGTTCTGACTTGCGGTGTTGAGTTTGACTCCGTGGTGGTTGTGTTGATGCTGCCCCCTCATGGTGACTTGCGTCTAAGCTGAGTGTTTAGTCTGATTATTTTCTGTGGGCTGATGGAGCGCTGCGTCGGGTTCATTCATCATCCTGCAAACAAAAGCCTTTGTTCTGTCAGCCGGTCATGTGCTCGCTGTAAATAAAGCATTGTGTGTCTGCGTCCTGACCGTGGCGGTCCTGACCATGGCAGTCCTGACCATGGCAGTCCTGACCGTGGCGGTCCTGACCATGGCAGTCCTCGCCATGGCAGTCCTCGCCGTGGGGGTCCTGACCGTGGCGGTCCTCGCCGTGGCAGTCCTGACCGTGGGGGTCCTGACCGTGGCAGTCCTGACCGTGGCGGTCCTGACCATGGCAGTCCTGACCGTGGCGGTCCTGACCGTGTTTCTGACCGTGGCGGTCCTGACCGTGGCAGTCCTGACCATGTTTCTGACCGTGGCGGTCCTGACCGTGGGGGTCCTGACCGTGGCGGTCCTGAGCGTGGCGGTCCTGACCGTGGCAGTCCTGACCATGTTTCTGACCGTGGCAGTCCTCGCCGGGGGGGTTCCTGACCGTGGCGGTCCTGACCGTGTTTCTGACCGTGGCGGTCCTGACCGTGTTTCTGACCGTGGCGGTCCTGACCGTGGCGGTCCTCGCCGTGGGGGTCCTCGCCGTGGGGGTCCTAACCGTGGCGGTCCTGACCGTGTTTCTGACCGTGGCGGTCCTGACCGTGGCGGTCCTGACCGTGTTTCTGACCGTGGCGGTCCTGACCATGGCGGTCCTGACCGTGGCGGTCCTGAGCGTGTTTCTGACCGTGGCGGTCCTGACCGTGGCGGTCCTGACTGTGGCAGTCCTGACCGTGGTTCTGACCGTAACGGTCCTGACCGTGGCTGTCCTGACGCGCCGGCGCGCCTCTCGCTGAATTACAGCTGCCGCTGAATCACGGCTTAACCGCCTGCCCCGGTTCTGCCTGTCTGATCTCCACCTGATACAAATCTCCGGCGGGGCAGGAGAGCCGGAGCGAGGGGGCAGGAGAGCCGGAGCGAGGGGGCGGGAGAGCCGGAGCGAGGGGGCGGGGCAGGGGGGCTTTCAGCCGATAAATCACTGCCCCGTCCACCTCCGGCTCTGTGCTCCCGGCCGAACCTCGGGGTGGGAGTGAATCCGTTTCCCCGGCGGTGCGAGGTGCAGCCGGGTAGCTGTTTAGCGGCGGCTCGGTGCACGCGTCTGAGGGGCGGAGCAACAGGAGAGAGAGAGAGAGAGAGAGAGACCTGCATCCAGGGGAGAACGTTTCGTGCGTTGGGCAGATACACCCAGGACAGGGCGCCAATCTATCACTGGGGACACACACTCACTCACACACACACACTCTATATGGGGCAATTTGGAGAATT
>JAFMOC010000008.1:75000-95000 GCA_019802505.1 Corydoras sp. C115
GCGCCCGAGACGCTCTCCCCTGGATGGGGCGGGTCGAATCGTTCATCGTTTCAGCATCCCTTAAGTGCACCATGTCCCTTTCAGTTGATCGGCGTTGGTTTTGAGGATCGTGTCCGGTTCTTGTGTCCGAGACGCTGAGGTTCGGGTCCGGCGTTGGTTTTGAGGATCGTGTCCGGTTCTTGTGTCTGAGACGCTGAGGTTCGGGTCCGGCGTTGGTTTTGAGGATCGTGTCCGGTTCTTGTGTCTGAGACGCTGAGGTTCGGGTCCGGCGTTGGTTTTGAGGATCGTGTCCGGTTCTTGTGTTTGAGACGCTGAGGTTCGGGTCCGGCGTTGGTTTTGAGGATCGTGTCCGGTTCTTGTGTCCGAGACGCTGAGGTTCGGGTCCGGCGTTGGTTTTGAGGATCGTGTCCGGTTCTTGTGTCCGAGACGCTGAGGTTCTCACTGAGACGTCGGAGGTGCTGTGTGTCCTGATGGCTTTAAGATCAGAGTCTGTACTGAGTCTATTCCTGGATGATTTATATAATGTGCAGAGGGACCGATACAGAGGTTTCATTAAAGGCATAATGTTGAGTTAATGGCTGCAATTACAGGAGGCACTTTTGGAACACCTGCTTTCTTCATCGCTGTATCCGTTTCAAAGTCTGCGGTTCCGCGCTTCATGTTTGAGACTCGGATACTGTACAGGATAATTAATGAGAATATGATAATTAGGTCATTTATCCCAAGTATCGCGACTTGGTTTGGGTCAGAACACGGGGGGCGTCGGGTCGTTGAGGGCGGTGAGGGTTCGAGGCCTTGCTCAAGAACCCACATTGGTATTATACCAACACTGTAACCACTGAGCAACCACCCACACATACTAATACATAAAGCATCCATCCATCCATTATCTTCTGCTTTATCCACAACTAGGGTCGCGGGGGGGTTCCCCATGCTCTCCCAGGGGAGAACGTTTCGGGCGCTGGGCAGATACACCCAGGACAGGACGCCAATCTATCGCTGGACACACACTCACTCACACACACACTCTATATGGGGCAATTTGGAGAATTCAATTGACCTTGATCGATGTCTTTGGACTGTGCTTGCGATCGAACTGGGAATCCCCAGCGCTGAGAGGAGAACATGCCAACCACTAAGCCACTGTGCCGCCCGCTGAAGCAACGTTGGCAGGACCCTGTGTCCTGATCACCACCTGTAAATACATCTTCCACTTTATCCTCTACTAGGGTCGGGGGGTGGTTCCCCACCCCCATCCAGGGGAGAACGTTTCGGGCGCTGGGCATATACACCCAGGACAGGACGCCAATCCATCGCTGGGCACGCACTCACTCACACAGACACACTCTATATGGGGCAATTTTGGAGAATTCAATTGACCTTGATCCATGTTTTTGGACTGTGGGAGGAAACCGGAGAACCCGGAGTACACCCACACAGACACGGGGAGAACATGGAAACTCCACCCAGATTAGGATTCGAACCAGAATCCCTAGTACTGAAAGGAGAACATGCTAATCACTAAGCAACGGTGGCAAGGAAAAACTCCATTATGTTATCTTAAGGCAGAAACCTTGTGAGGACCGAGGCTCAGTGGGTGTCTCATCCTCATCCTCAAATCTACTCAAGTTCTCAGTGTGGGGCCTCGAGCAAGACCCTTAACCCTCATTGCTCCAGGGGGCGCTGTATCAACCCTGTGTCCTGATCACCACCTGTAAATCCATCCATCTTCCGCTTTATCCTCTATTAGGGTCGTGGGGGGGGGTCCCCATGCCCATCCAGGGGAGAACGTTTTGGACGCTGGGCAGATACACCCAGGACAGGGAACCAATCTATCACTGGGCACACACTCACTCACACAGACACACTCTATATGGGGCAATTTGGAGAATTCACTTTACCTTGAATCCAAAGATTTTGGAGTGTGGGAGAACCCGGAGGAATCCCACACGGACACGGGGAGAACATGGAGAACATGGAAACTCCCAAACCTAGATTGGGATTGGAACCTGAATCTCCAGCGCTGAGAGGAGAACATGCCAATCACTAAGCCAGCGTGCCGGCCTCGTTTCATAGCGATTAGCTTTAATTAGTGTAGTTTAAAGGATGTTCTTGGGCGAGGCGGTTGATTAAAGATAACGATGCGAGGTGAATCGCTGCGTCAAAATGTTTAGACACGGTTAACGGCGCAGCGGCCCCGGCGGCGGCCCCCCTCCCCCTCCCCCTCCCCCTCCCCCACCGAGACGACAGGCACGTTGCCCTCGGCCGCCGCCAGATGTTGGCCATTACCCCGGGGGAACATGAGCCGGCCCGGGCGGCACACGGTTCGGCTTCAGATCTCAACCGCAGCCCCTCCGCTTTTAATTAACTCGACACCGCGGCGCAAAGATAACGACGGGAAGCCTCTCAACTGAGAGAGAGAGAGAGAGAGAGAGAGAGAGGGCGAGCGAGGTGTGCCGCAATCTGTCCGCCGTGGAACCCGGGCCGCGACCGGACGAAGGATCGGGCGGGAAGCTCGCGGCCGTCCCTAATCCCGACAAAATGCACACTCTATATGGGGCAATTTGGAGAACTCAATTGACTTGATCCATGTTTTTGGACTGTGGGAGGAAACCGGAGAACCTGGAGGAAACCCACGTGGACACAGGGAGAACATGGAAACCACCCAGATTGGGATTCGAACCCATCTGGGGGAGAACGTTTCGGGCGCTGGGCAGATACACCCAGGACAGGACGCCAATCTATCACTTGACACACTCACTCACTCACACAGACACACTCTATATGGGGCAATTTGGAGAACTCAATTGACTTGGTCCATGTTTTTGGACTGTGGGAGGAAACCGGAGAACCCGGAGGAAACCCACGTGGACACGGGGAGAACATGGAAACACCACCCAGATGGGGATTCGCTAGGAATCCCTAGTGCTGAGAGGAGAACATGCCAACCACTAAGCCACCATGCCGCCCTCCAAACATTATCTTCCGCTTTATCCTCTGTTAGGGTCGCGGGGGGGTTCCCCATACCAATCCAGGGGAGAACGTTTCGGGCGCTGGGCAGATACACCCAGGACAGGGGGGCAATCTATCACTGAGCACACACTCACTCACACATACACACACTATATGGGGCAATTTGGAGAACTCAATTGACTTGATCCATGTTTTTGGACTGTGGGAGGAAACCGGAGAACCTGGAGGAAACCCACGTGGACACGGGGAGAACATGGAAACTCCACCCAGATGGGGATTCGAACCGGGAATACCTAGTGCTGAGAGGAGAACATGCTAACCACTAAGCCACCGTGCCGCCCTCCATCCATTATCTTCCGCTTTATCCTCTATTAGGGTCGCGGGATGTTCCCCATACCCATCCAGGGGAGAACGTTTCGGGCGCTGGGCAGATCTGTCACTGGACACACACTCACTCACACACACACACACTCTATATGGGGAGACACACTCTAGAGAGAGAGAGTGTGCGAGAGGGCCGGGCATTTTGTCGGGATTAGGGACGGCCGCAAGCTTTCCGCCCGATCCTTCGTCCGGTCGCGGCCCGGGTTCCACGGCGGACAGATTGCGGCACACCTCGCGGGCCGTTCGCTAAATGAGGCCAATCCCCGGGCCTTAATTCGATTAGTGCCCGTCAGCGCCGCGCCGCACCCACGCCCACACCTGTGATCCTCCGACTCGTTCGTTAGGAGGCTCGAGTAACGACGGCGCGCTCCCGGCGGCGCGTGCAGCTGCGGAGCCCGACGGGGCGCCGGAAGCCTCCCAGACCCGCCGCACAATTAAACGAATGTAGATATTAGAGGAGCGCGGTGCATGTTTTGAATTAGGCGCGGGTCACGCCGCTCCTCCGGCAGGCGCCAGATGTCTTTAAATGGCTTGATTAGACGTTTTAATTCAGCCCTCTGCAGATCAGAAGTCTTTTTTTTTTTTTTTTTTTTTTTTTTTTTTTTTTTTTTTTTTTTGTACCCCAATTAGCGTCCAAATCCACATCTTCGTTCAAATCAATAGCGAGGTATGGGGGGGTAGGGGTGCAGAAAAAAATCGATTCTTCAAAGAATCGTGATCCAGAGTCCTGACGATTCTCAATCGATTCACAATGCCCAAGAATCCATTCATCCATTATCTTCAGCTTTATACTCTACTAGGGTCGCGGGGGGGGGGGTTCCCCATGCCCATCCATGGGAGAACGTTTCGGGTGCTGGGCAGATACACCCAGGACAGGACGCCAATCTATCACTGGACACACACTCACTCACACAGACACACTCTATATGGGGCAAGTTGCAGAACTCAATTGACTTGATCCATGTTTTTGGACTGTGGGAGGAAAACCGGAGAACCCGGAGGAAACCCACGTGGACACGGGGAGAACATGGAAACTCCACCCAGATGGGGATTCGAACCGGGAATACCTAGTGCTGAGAGGAGAACATGCCAACCACTAAGCCACTGTGCCGCCCTCCATACATTATCTTCCGCTTTATCCTCTATTAGGGTCGCAGGGGGGTTCCCCATGCCCATCCAGGGGAGAACGTTTCGGGCGCTGGGCAGATACACCCAGGACAGGGGGGCAATCTATCACTGGGCACACAGTCACTCACAAACACACTCTATATGGGGCAATTTGGAGAACTCAATTGACCTTGATCCATGTTTTGGACTGTGGAAGGAAACCGGAGAACCCGGAGGAAACCCACGCGGACACGGGAGAACATGGAAACTCCACCTAGATGGGGATTTGAACCGGGAATCCCTTGTGCTGAGAGGAGAACATGCTAACTACTAAACCACCATGTGGTTTCCTCCGGTTTCCTCCCACATTCCAAAAACATGGATCAAGTCAATTGAGTTCTCCAAATTGCCCCATATAGAGTGTGTGATTGTGAGTGAGTGTGTGCCCAGCGATAGATTGGCATCCTGTCCTGGGTCTATCTGCCCAGCGCCCGAAACGTTCTCCCCTGGATGGACATGGGGAACCCCCCCCACAGCGACCCTATTAGAGGATAAAGCGGAAGATAATGGATGGATATGTGTAGATCAAGACTAGACAACACACACACACACACACACACACACACACCTGTTGTTTGGAACCCACACCTGTCTCTTGTGGTTTCTTGGAGGTTTTCCGTGCGCTGCCGTTTGCTCTATTAGGAAAATCTCATGTAAATCCTGACAGTCGCTCGTTCTGCGCGTTGTGGTGCCGGGGTTAGCTCTGGCGTCTCACGGGGTTTGCTTCATGGTGCTGTGAACACAGCCACTGTCTGCATGTCCTCCCCGTGTCTGCGTGGGTTTCCTCCGGGTTCTCCGGTTTCCTCCCACAGTCCAAAAACATGGAGCAAGTCAATTGAATTCTCAAATTTGCCCCATATAGAGTGTGTCTGTGTGAGTGAGTGTGTGCCCAGCGATGGATTGGCGTCCTGTCCTGGGTCTATCTGTCCAGCGCCCGAAACGTTCTCCTCGCACATCTAAAGACAGGAACAGTGATGGTCCTATTGGCAGCACTTTATTTGTTAGGGCTGTATGTATGTACCTGTGCCAGGGTAAATAGGAGGGTAAATAGGAGGGTTGTTTCGGGGTTTCCGGACGGGCGTCCCTGTGGGTACTTGGGGTAATTTCTCACAAGAACCTCAGATTACTCCAAACATATCTGTGTTGTTCTAATGTGGACGGTGTCATTTATTTCTGTTGTGATCGGCACCTCAGCCGCTTCCCACCGTGAACTTACCACGCTTCCTCAACTCTGATTGGTCCCCCAGAAAACCCCGGATAAACTCCCAGCTGGTGGCTCAGCAGGTGGCGCAGCAGTATGCCACCCCTCCCCCTGCCAAGAAAGAGAAGAAGGAGAGGCCCGAGAGACCCGAGAAGGAGAGGGCGGAGGGCGAGCGGCCCGAGAGGAACCTGCCGGAAATGGAGCCCCCTCCCAAAGAGATGATCGAGAAGGAGCTCCTGGAGAAAGTGGAGAAAGTGGAGAAAGAGAAGAAGGACCGGGAGAAGGAGATCACCCCCGCACACCCGAAGAAACCGAGCAGCAAAAAGATCAGGTACCCGAGCCCTCAGCCTATCCCGGCTCTGTTATTGTAATGCCGTGCTTTCCCGTCTCCCAGATTCCACAATCGGACCTCTGCAACCGATTCAGAACTCGTATTCAACCAGCCACTGACACATCAGTTAACCAATAACCAGCCAATAATAACCAGCCCAGTAACACATTAGTTAACCAATAACCAATACCCAGCCCAGTAACACATCAGTTAACCAATATACAGCCCAGTAACTCATCAGTTAACCAATAACCAGCCACTAATAACCAGCCCAGTATCACATCAGTTAACCAATAACCAGCCAGTAATAACCAGCCCAGTAACACATCAGTTAACCAATAACCAGCCAGGTAACACATCAGTTAACCAATAACCAGCCCAGTAACACATCAGTTAACCAATAACCAGCCCAGTAACACATCAGTTAACCAATAACCAGCCAATAATAGCCAGCCCAGTAACACATCAGTTAACCATTAACCAGCCAATAATAACCAGTAATAGCCAAACCAGTAACACATCAGTTAACCAATAACCAGTAATAGCCAAAACGGTAAGAATAAAACCAGTAATAGCCAATGATAACCAATAATAACCAGCCCAGTAACACATCAGTTAACCAATAACCAGTCAATAATAACCAGCCCAGTAACACATCAGTTAACCAATAACCAGCCAATAATAGCCAGCCCAGTAACACATCAGTTAACCATTAACCAGCCAATAATAACCAGTAATAGCCAAACCAGTAACACATCAGTTAACCAATAACCAGTAATAGCCAAAACGGTAAGAATAAAACCAGTAATAGCCAATGATAACCAATAATAACCAGCCCAGTAACACAGCAGTTAACCAAAAACCAGCCAATAATAATCAGTAACCAATCAGGCCTCTACAACTAATTCAGAACTCTGCTGCACAAGCATTCCCCATGTCCATCCAGGGGAGAACGTTTCAAGCGCTGGGCAGATCCCCAGGACAGGACGCCAATCTATCACTGGACACACACTCACTCACACATACACTCTATATGGGGCAATTTGGAGAATTGGATTCACCTTGATCCATGTTTTTGGAATGTGGGAGGAAACCGGCGAACCCGGAGGAAACCCACGTGGACACGGGGAGAACATGGAAACTCCAGTCAGATTGGGATTCGAACCGGGAATCCCTAGTGCTGAGAGGAGAACATACCAACCACATAGCCACCGTGCCATCCTGATTCTACCATGTAGCTGGTTTTCTCCATAACTTCTGACTTGTGTCCTCATTTGTAAGTCACTTGCTAATGCTAAATGACTAAATGTTCTAAAAGTTCTGCGTCTGACGTTCCGTCTCCGTCCAGTCTCCGCGTCCCGTAACGTCCGATGTGCTCCTTCCTTTTCAGACCCAAGACGGACAGCCATCAGAGTCCACCGAGCGAACGCAACAGCATCCAGTCCGGGAAGTCCTCCACCAAGACCAAGAACTCTCACTCCTCAAGGTAGTAGCTCCTTTGTTGTGGCTTTAAAGGCGTTTCACCGGCGCACTCGTTTCTCCCCGTAAGCCTCATAATGTTGCACTCTCGGAACGTTTAATGCCCCCCCATGAAGAACGAGGTGGCAGTATATTAATAAGCGCGGTCGGAGACGGCCTGGCTGCGCGTGAATAGCCGCTGTAAGTCATTCTGTCAGTGAACAAAGCTGGCAGACGGCCGCGCTGCATCTCTATATAAGAGCTGCTCTGATTCACAAATGCCCCTCCCCCCCCCCTCCCCCCCCCCGGTCTTTTCTCCCTGCCTTCTCTCTTCAGTCTGAATGAGTGAGTGATTCAGTCGTGGGCTGAGCTCAAATGAGCAATGCAGGGTTTCACTCCCACTCTCTCTCTCTGCTGGCTGCGTTCCCACTGTTCCGTCTGCGCCACACAATGCCGGCAGGGTTCTGCCACTCGCATTGTCTGCACAATTTCTTTTAGTCTGGCTGCAGAAATGAAGTCAACTCGAGTAATGCCTCTTAGATTTTTAATAATTACACGCTGCGTTAACGGCAATAAGCAACACGGCAGCAGCGCATCACTGGAACCCTATCACGTGGAAGTCGAGTGGAACGGAACGCGGGGCGGTGATGTCAGCGCCTCTGTGCTGTGATGTAATCGGCGTTCCGCGGGTCAACTGGTGGCGGTAACATCTCCACTCGGCTTATAATGCACTGAGGTTCTATTGCTTATTGCCTTCAATGCAACATGTAATTATTGAATTATATCATGTGGAAGCCGAGCAGCGCGGAACGCGGGGCGGTGATGTCATCGGCGTTCCGCGGGTCAACTGGTGGTGATAACATCTTCACTCGGCTTTCGATGCACTGAGGTTCTATTGCTTATTGCCTTCAATGCAACATGTTATTATTGAATTATATCACGTGGAAGCCGAGCGGAGCGGAGCGTGGGGTGGTGATGTCAGCGCCTCTGCTCTGTGATGTCATCGGACTGCTCTGTGATAGCATCGCCGTTCCGCAGGTCAACTGGTGGCGGTAACATCTCCACTCGGCTTTTAGTTTAGGGTTCTATTGCTTATTGCCTTCAACACAACATGTAATTATTGAATTATATCACGTGGAAGCCGAGCAGCGCGGAACGTGGGGCGGTGATGTCAGCGCCTCTGCGCTGTGATGTCATCGGACTGCGCTGTGATGTCATTGGACTGCGCTGTGATGTCATCGGCGTTCCGCGGGTCAACTGGTGGCGGTAACATCTGCACTCGGCTTTTAGTTTAGGGTTCTATTGCTTATTGCCTTCAATGCAACATGTAATTATTGAATTATATCACATGAAAGCCGAGCAGCACGGAACGCGGGGCGGTGATGTCAGCGCCACTGCGCTGTGATGTCATCGGTGTTCCGCGGGTCAACTGGTGGTGATAACATCTCCACTCGGCTTTCGATGCACTGGGGTTCTATTGATTATTGCCTTCAATGCAACATGTTATTATTGAATTATATCACGTGGAAGCCGAGCGCAGCACTGCGTGTGGGGCGGTGATGTCAGCGCCTCTGTGCTGTGATGTCATCGGCGTTCCGCAGGTCAACTGGTGGTGATAACATCTCCACTCGGCTTATAATGCACTGGGGTTCTATTGCTTATTGCCTTCAACGCAACATGTAATTATTGAGTTCTATCGCGTGGAAGCCGAGCGCAGCGGCGCGTGGGGCGGTGATGTCAACGCCGCCAGTCGACCTGCGGAACGATGATGACATCACCTGCTCTACGCTACGTTCTGCAGCGCTCGGCTTCCACGTGATAGAATTCCAGTAATGCACTTCTGCTCTATTGCTTATTGCCTTTAACGCACCATCCATCCATTAACTTCAGCTTTATCCTCTATTAGGGTCGGGGGGGGGGGGGTTCCTCATGCCCATCCAGGGGAGAACATCTCGAGCGCTGGGCAGATACACCCAGGACAGGACACCAATCTATCACTGGACACACACTCACACACACACACACACTCTATATGGGGCAATTTGGAGAATTCAATTCACCTTGAGTCATGTTTCTGGACTGTGGGAGGAAACCGGAGAACCCGGAGGAAACCCATGCGGACACGGGGAGAACATGGAAACTCCACCCAGATTAGGATTCAAACCGGGAATCCCTAGCGCTGAGGGGGGGGTCTGAGAGGAGAACCGTTAACGCAATTGTAATTATTAAAAATCTAAGATGCATTAGGGCGGAACGGTGGCTCAGTGGTTAGCATGTTCTCCTCTCAGACCCCCCCCCCCCCCCCCAATAACCACAATAGGAGCTGGTCATCGAGCGCGCCAAAAAATAAACCTTAAAAACATTTTAGAAAAAATCGATTTTTGGCCATTTTGAATCGATTCCGAATCGCCTGGACTAAGAATCGCGATTCATTGAAGAATCGATTTTTTTCAGCACCCCTACTAGATGAACAGGCAACGGTTCCCTCAGAGACAGAACGTTGTAGAAAGCCTCACCTGCTGAGTGGAGTGTTTAATCAGTAAAGGTAAGTCATTAACCCTCGATACTGCCGAGTCAGCGTTCTAATGTTCACACACCGAGAGAACACCACCACAAGGGTGCGCTCTAACAGACACGCAGCTTAAAATGGTGGCGCCAACTCCCTCACCCACAATTCTCTGCATTGTGTTGCCTCGCATCAAGTCCACTCTGAATTCTATGGACTTGAATTATTGTCCCGCATTGAACCCCCACCCCCTCACCCGGCCTCGGTGTATTAAACCATGCGTTCTCCTTCTGCCCCACAGACCCAAACTGAAGAACGTGGACCGGAGTACGGCCCAGCAGCTGGCCATCACGGTGGGCAACGTGACGGTGATCATAACGGACTTTAAAGAGAAGACGCGCACGTCCTCCACGTCCTCCTCGACGGTAACGTCAAGCGCCGCCTCCGAGCAGCAGCACCCAAGCTCGGGTTCCGAGAGCATGGACAAGGGCTCGTCCCGCGCCTCCACCCCCAAACGGGAGTTCTCGCTCGGGCACGACGAGTCGTTCTGAGCCCCTCCGTGTTTCCCGTGGACACTGTGGAGACGTCGGCCGTTCCAGCGCCCCCCGACGCCCCGCCCTCGTCCCACCCCATCGGGGGACTCCCGTCTCACACCCGGCACCACCACCACCCCACCTGAGCGATCGCCGGATCCTCGCGTCGTAGCACCGGGAGGGCAGCAGGGGGGGCCGTCTCCACTCTTGTACGTATTGTTTTATAGTTGGAAGTGAGCATCGGGCTGAATTTTTCGTTCTTTTTTTGTAAAAAACAAAACAAAAAACCCTAAAAAAAAAAAACCCACCAACGAAAAAAAGCCACCAACGTCTGCTGTGCACAGAAGCACCCACATTTTAGCGAGTTCTCCCAACGCTACCACACTTATTTATTATCTGTTGTGTCTTAAATACGTTTTAGAGCTTTGTTCCATTGAAGCTTCGCCAAGTAGCTCAGCCGATGGTTCTTTTTACACTTTTAAAGCGTTTTTCCGGAGCCGTCTGGCCGGCTCTCTTTTACATTGGTGCTAGCTACACTGTGAATAGTTCCCCGCTTCAGACTGTCCTTCACGTCAAGGCCCTCCAGCTCACGGTTTGCGCACAGTTACTATCTCTTTTTTTTTATTATTATTTTTTATTATTATTTCTTTCCTTTCGACAAGGCCGTCTGCTCGCGGCGGGGCATTTTCAGCCTCGTCTGGCCGAGCGGCCGGCCCGGTGAACCCGTAAACGGTCCCGGTTCTGTGAATGGATCCCGGCGCCTTCGCACGAGCCTCGAAGAATAGAGGGCAGCCGGAGCCGAAGCGGAGGCATCCGCGAGGCGACCGTGGAAGCTCGCCTGCCGAGTCCGTTCGGATCGGGACGCCCGAGGGACCTTCCAGTTTCTTCTCCCGTCAAGGACGTTCCCTTTGTTCCATTGTCTGGATGTTACCGTACCGCTAGTTCACTGAATGGCTTCATGTAAACGAGATGCTCTGTAATTTATGGCACGTCGTGAGAACACTAAAGACCTTCATTCCGTCAATATAAATATTCCGCCTTTTTTTTTGGTTGCTATTTTGTTCTTTTGGTGATTCAGGGTCCAGCCTGATTTAGTCTGTAGTTGGAATTTAGGCCACATCTATGTATCTGATGAGCGCATGTTCCAGAGTCGCATACAGGAACCGTGGAACATAGGCCCCCTAGACCCCGAAGAAGGACGATGGAACACTCGCCGAATGTTTCAGGACCGGAGGCTGCCGCGTCCGTCCCCGGGTCGTCGCCCGTCCTCGTTTCGGTTCGGACGAATCCACGTCGTCCGTCATCCCGACTAAAACCGGGCGGGATTCCACCCCCCACCCCCCACCCCTCGAACCCCACTGTCTTTTCTTGGACTGTATTAAACCTGTATAAAGTCTGTGTATATGATATGAATTTTATTTATTGAAGGACCAAAGGAATTTGATATTGATGACATGCTAGACAAATAACAATTCGAAATGTAATTATCATATGTGTTATATAATACATTTTAAATAAAGTCTAATATAATCCACATCTCTCTTTTTTTTTTTTCTTTTTTTTCCCCACGTTTTCCACATTTCAATTCTTCCACGTTTTGTTTTTTCGCCGTTCGAATCATCAGAGCTGATTGGACAGAACCGGGCAAAGGTTTGGACACGCCCCCTTTTTGCTTCATCATTTGTTTCCTCCACTTGACGTCAAGATGGACGTTGGAGTTTTTCTGATTTCTTTATTTTTCTTTTGTTGTTAGTCCCCTGTTGGTTCTCTGTTCTCTGTTGGTTCTCTGTTGGTCAACATCACAGAACAGGTATCATTTGGCTGGTGGATTGTTTGTCAGTTCTGCAGTGACACTGATGTGGTGAGGGGGGTTTAGTAGCTTCAATTCTCCACCTCAGTGACACTGCTGGGATAGGACTAATGCACCAACATAATAATCCCTGCTCTATGGTGGCACTATTGAGGTTCTGACCATTAGAACAATTCTGACCAGAGAACACAGTATGTACTGTAGTCCTTCTGTGTTCTTTGTTGTTGTTAGTCCTCTGTTGGTTCTCTGTTCTCTGTTGGTCAGCATCACAGAACAGGTATCATTTGGGTGGAGGATTGTTTGTCAGTTCTGCAGTGACACTGATGTGGTGAGTTTTAGTGTTTGGTTTCATTTCTCCACCTCAGTGACACTGCTGGGATAGGAATGATGCACCAACCTAATAATCCCTGCTCTGTGGTGGCGCTATTGAGGTTCTGACCATTAGAACAGAGTACACACAGTATGTACTGTACTCCATCTGTGTTCTTTGTTGTATGTCCTCTGTTGGTTCTCTGTTCTCTGTTGGTCAGCATCACAGAACAGGTATCATTTGGGTGGTGGATTGTTTATTGTCAGTTTTGCAGTGACACTGATGTGGAGAGGGGGTTTTAGTGCAGCAGTGCACCTCAGTGACACTACTGGGATAGGACTAATGCACCAACCAAATCCCTGCTCTGTGGTGGCGCTATTGAGGTTCTGACCATTAGAACAGAGTACACACAGTATGTACTGTAGTCCATCTGTGTTCTTTGTTGTTGTTAGTCCTCTGTTGGTTCTCTATTGGTCAACATCACAGAACAGGTATCATTTGGGTGGTGGATTGTTTATTGTCAGTTTTGCAGTGACACTGATGTGGTGAGGGGGTGTTAGTGCAGCAGTGCACCTCAGTGACACTACTGGGATAGGACTAATGCACCAACCAAATCCCTGCTCTGTGGTGGCGCTATTGGGGTTCTGACCATTAATGGTACCACCACAGTGAGTTTAAAACCTCACACCGTCTCCAATCCAGCACCCCCACCTTAACGTCAGTGTCACTGCAGTACTGAGAATCAGTCACCACCATAATAACCTAATAATCCCTGCTCTGTGGGGGTACTATTGGGGTTCTGACCATTAGAACAGAGAACACAGTATGTACTGTAGAACACAAACAGATGGACTACAGTGTAAGTCCAAGTGGAACTGATAGATAATAGATAATTGGAGTAATAATAATTGGGGGCGTGTCCAGTCTTTGGGTGGCGCTGTTTCCAGCTGATTTGCATACTAACCTCTGAGTGGGAGTCTCATTGAACTGAAGGCTGGTCGATACTATCGGAAGCGTTTCTTCATCGTAGGCGATGTCACCGTACGATGTTTTGTCGAGTCGGCGTTAGCGGCGTGTTCTCTGATGTTCCGTACTGATGAAGGGTGAACGCAGTGCCCGGCGCAGCGTCCTAAACTCGAGGTGTCGTAACGTATCGTACACGTGAAGACGCGATGGGAACGTGACGAGAACGCACGGCGGGGATGGTTAGGGGTTCAGAGAGCACGTCGACTCATTTAGAGATTTCATCCAAATTAACAATCCCAAGCAGGACGGCACGGTGGATTAGTGATTAGCATGTTCTCCTCTCAGCACGGGGGATTCAAGTTTGAATCCCAATCTGGGTGGAGTTTCCATGTTCTCCCCGTGTCCGCGTGGGTTTCCTCCGGGTTCTCCGGTTTCCTCCCACAGTCCAAAAACATGGATCAAGTCAATTGAGTTCTCCAAATTGCCCCATATAGAGTGTGTCTGTGTGAGCGTGTGTCCAGTGATAGATTGGCGCCCTGTCCTGGGTGTATCTGCCCAGCACCCGAAACGTTCTCCCCTGGATGGACATGGGGAACCCCCCCCTCTCCCCCGCGACCCTAATAGAGGATAAAGCTGAAGATAATGGATGGATGTTAAACTACTTCAATATTCTAAAATCAATGGGCGGCACGGTGGCTTAGTGGTTAGCATGTTCTCCTCTCAGCGCTAGGGATTCCTGGTTCAAATCCCAATCTGGGTGGAGTTTCCATGTTCTCCCCGTGTCCACGTGGGTTTCCTCCGGGTTCTCCGGTTTCCTCCCACAGTCCAAAAACATGGATCAAGTCAATTGAGTTCTCCAAATTGCCCCATATAGATTGTGTGAGTGAGTGAGTGTGTGTCCAGCGATAGATTGGCACCCTGTCCTGGGTGTATCTGCCCAGCACCTGAAACGTTCTCCCCTGGATGGGCATGGGGAACCCCACCGCGACCCTAATAGAGGATAAAGCGGAAGATAATGGATGGATGGAACAATCCCAGGTTGTGGTCAGTGAACAGGGTCAGTCATGATACACCCCCCCCCCCCCTCGCAGACACGGGGACATGGGGAGAACATGGAAACTCCACCCAGATGGGGATTCGAACCGGGAATCCCTAGTGCTGAGAGGAGAACATGCTAAACACTAAGCCACTGTGCCTCCACCAAATTTACATTTTTATTTCAATTGAATTTATTGGATTTAAGAAACTAAAATCGAGTTCTGTGAATGCTGGTGTGCAACACGTTCTGTGGTCTGTTTTTATTTTCTTCTTTTTCTTTTTTACGCGCAAGTAGTTCTGTTCTTGTGTGCGAACAGTAACCTTAATTTACTGTGTAAAGATGGTTACGTTTTTTTAGCTTCGAATGCTTCGTCCCGTGTGACCCGCAGCGGCGTTAACAGAACAGAACAGCAGGCGTGTTTCCACTCGCGGCTCCTGACGGCGTGTAGGGCCTCGCACCTCCGAACCTTTACGGTTGAACGTTGTCTGAACGTTGTCTGAACGTTGTCTTTTGCGTTCCCCGCTCCTCTGTGTACGATGCCTCCCCTGTGCAGATGTATCGAGGGTTCTCCTTTTCTTCTCTTTTGGTCGTTTGTTGTTCTGTTGTTTTGCTGATTATTGATTATTGATTATTGATTATTGATTATCGCTCCTCGTCTTTATCTCCCCTCATTGTTCAGATTCTACGGTTTCCGGCATGTGCACGACTTTGCTCTTTAGCGGCGTTCTCTTTCTTTTGCTGCAGATAGAAATGTCTATTTATGCATTTTTGGCTTGTAGTTTTTCACAAATAAAACGTCCCATTTATCTACTTCATCTGTCTGCCTCTGCTTACTGTAATGCCGTGCTTCCCCACAATCAGACCTCAGACAGACTCGTATTCAACCAGCCAGTAACTCACCACTTAACCAATAACCAGCCAATAATAACCAGCCCAGTAACATATCAGTTAACCAATAACCAGCCCAGTAACTCACCACTTAACCAATAACCAGCCAATAATAACCAGCCCAGTAACATATCAGTTAACCAATAACCAGCCCAGTAACTCACCACTTAACCAATAACCAGCCAATAATAACCAGCCCAGTAACATATCAGTTAACCAATAACCAGCCCAGTAACATATCAGTTAACCAATAACCAGCCCAGTAACTCACCACTTAATCAATAACCAGCCAATAATAACCAGCCCAGTAACACATCAGTTAACCAATAACCAGCCAATAATAACCAGCCCAGTAACACATCAGTTAAACAATAACCAATAACCAGTCCAGTAACATATCAGTTAACAAATAACCAGCCAATAATAACAAGTAATGGCCAAAACAGTAATAAAACCAGTAATAACCAGTAACCAATCAGGCCTCTACAACTAATACAGACCTCTGCAGCCCAAGCGAGCTCATGTGACTCCACCTCTCCTCTCTCTCCATTGGCTCCCTGGGGGGGGGTTCCCCATGCCCATCCATGGGAGAACGTTTCGGGCGCTGGGCAGATACACCCAGGACAGGACGCCAATCTATCACTGGGCACACACTCACACAGACACACTCTATATGGGGCAATTTGGAGAATTCAATTCACCTTGATCCACGTTTGATACACAGTACTCTGGTTGAAGTGCCCTCGGGCAAAGCGCCTACCCCAATTGCTCCCCGGGTGCCGAATTCAGGGCTGCCCACTGCTCCGGGCAGTGTGAGTGTGTGTGTGTGTGTGTGTGTGTGTGTGTGTGTGTGTGTGTGTGTGTGTGTTTCATCATGTGGATGTGGAGAACCGATGGTTCTGTGTGAGTTCAGCAGGAAAATCTCTCTCTTTATTTCTCCAAATAAGGAGAATGATAACGAAGAGTCCATTGAAGACATAATGAGACATGTTCTAAGCCCCTCCCCCTCACTCTTGTCCTGATGTCTGGCTCGTGTCCTCTGTGAGCCGGGATTGAGACGTCGGAGCCGGTCGGGCCCCGGTGCTGTAGATCGGGGCCGTTTGACCTCGGGGGAGCCCCTCAGAGCGTCCGTGGCGCTCGCTCGCTCGCGGGCGTCCAGCGGCGCTGTCTTTAGTCTTTTTGTAGCGTTGCTGCAGCACAGGCACCGCCTCGAACCGCGAGCACTCTGCAAATTCAATCGGTCTCAACACCGAACCTTATTTTCTCTCTGGTTCTCTCCAGTTCTCTCCTCAGACCGCCGGGTTTGTTCTCCTCAGTTGATTGAATCCGGCGTTCTGATTTTGTCACAAGCAGGTTCCATCTTCGTTCTCGTTCTGCGTTTCTTTTTTTAATTAATTTATTTTTTTTTGAATGAATATTCAGTTACGAATGGCACGGTGGTTTAGTGATTGGCATGTTCTCCTCTTAGCGCTGGGGATTCCCGTTTCAAATCCCAATCTGGATGGAGTTTCCATGTTCTCCCCGTGTCCGTGTGGATTTCCTCCGGGTTCTCCGGTTACCTCCCACAGTCCAAAAACATGGATTCAAGGTTAATTGAATTCTCCAAATTGCCCCATATAGAGACTGACTGTGTGAGTGAGTGTTTATCCAGTGATAGATTGGTGTTGGAGTTTCCATGTTCTCCCCGTGTCCGTGTGGGTTTCCTCCAGGTTCTCCGGTTTCCTCCCACAGTCCAAAAAACATGGATCAAGGTCAATTGAATTTTCCAAATTGCCCCATATAGAGTGTGCGCCCCTGGGTACCCTGTCCTGGGTCTATCTGCCCAGTGACCGAAACGTTCTCCCCTGGATGGACATGAGGAACCCACACCCCACCCCCGCGACCCTAGTAGAGGATAAAGCTGAAGATAATGGATGGATGGATGTTCACTTACTGATCCAACCAGCTGGTGTTAAACCTTTAATGAGTCAGCTGGCATTTATTCAAGCAGCTCACTTACAGTCATTTACGACGTGCCAATTTACGACGGCCGATTCATCCGCCGGCAGATTTCAGAAGGTCAGAGAAAAACAACCCAAACCACAGCTGGAGCTCGGCCCAGCCCCCTGCAGCTGCGGAGCCAGAATCCCCTTTGAAGATCAGGGCAATTCACCTCGTAATACCTTTGAATGATTGCACCATGCTGCCCGTTTGCTGCGTTGACGCTCAGCGCTCACTTCATCAGGACTCTCTGACATGCTGCACCGTGGACTAAGTTTCATCCATCCATTATCTTCCGCTTTATCCTCTATTAGGGTCGCGGGGGGGTTCCCCATGCCCATCCAGGGGAGAACGTTTTGGGTGCTGGGCAGATACACCCAGGACAGGGCACCAATCCATCGCTGGGAACGCACTCACTCAAACACACACACTCTATATGGGGCAATTTGGAGAACTCAATTGATTTGATCCATGTTTTTGGACTGCGGGAGGAAACCGGAGAACCCGGAGGAAACCCATGTAGACACGGGGAGAACATGGAAACTCCACCCAGATTGGGATTTGAACCCATCTGGGAGAGAACGTTTCGGGCGCTGGGCAGATACACCCAGGACAGGACGCCAATCCATCGCTGGGCACACACTCACTCACACAGACACACTCTATATGGGGCAATTTGGAGAACTCAATTAATTTGATCCATGTTTTTGGACTGTGGGAGGAAACCGGAGAACCCGGAGGAAACCCACGCAGACACTGAGAACATGGAAACTCCACCCAGATGGGGATTCGAACCGGGAATCCCTAGTGCTGAGAGGAGAACATGCCAACCACTAAACCACCGTGCCGCCCATCTCTAATTAAATTTCCCCAATCATCACATGTTAGAACGAGGGATGAGACGATTAATCGTTGCAATTAATGATTAGTGAAAAAATGTTAGAATTAATTTATCATAAGATCGACTTCATATCGTCATGACGACATTTATTTAAAAGAATAGCTTTAGACCGAGTGGAGTCAAAAGTATTTGTTTACTTTGTTTTTATTGGAAAAAAATGTTTTCATTTAAATAGATACATAAATGATGATGTGTTTAGCATGTTCTCCTCTCAGTGAAAGGGATTCAGGTTCGAATCCCAATCTGGGTGGAGTTTCCATGTTCTCAGTGTCCGCGTGGGTTTCCTCCGGGTTCTCCGGTTTCCTCCCACAGTCCAAAGACATTCAGAGCAACTTCCAGAAATGAGGGTTGGAGGCTCAACAATAGCCCCTTCCACATGACGTTTGTACAACAAAGGCATAAAAAAAGGCCCCGCCCCCCCCCAGTCATTTGTTTGGCCACGCCCCCTTTTTGATCCACTTATTGTTCATGTTACCATCACAATGGACTTTGTAGTTCTACAATTCCATTCTGTAGTCCATCTGTTTGTGTTCTACAGTACATACTGTGTTCTCTGTTCTAATGGTCAGAACCTCAATAGCGCCACCACAGAGCAGGTATTATTTGGTTGGTGCATTAGTCCTATCCCAGCAGTTTCACTGAGGAGCACTGCTGCACTAACACCCCCTCACCACATCAGTGTCACTGCAGAACTGATAATAAACAATCCACCACCCAAATGATTCCTGTTCTGTGATGCTGACCAACAGAGAACAGAGAACCAACAGGGGACTAACAACAACAAAGAACACAGATGGACTATAGTACATACTGTGTATCTACCCTTGACTCTGTTCTCTAATGGTTCTCTAATGGTCAGAACCTCAATAGCGCCACCACAGAGCAGGGGTTATTAGGTTGGTGCATTAGTCCTATCCCAGCAGTGTCACTGCAGAACTGACAATAAACAATCCACCACCCAAATGATACCTGTTCTGTGATGCTGACCAATAGAGAACCAACAGAGGACTAACAACAACAAAGAACACAGATTGACTATAGTACATACTGTGTTCTCTGTTCTAATGGTCAGAACCTCAATAGCGCCACCACAGAGCAGGGATTATTAGGTTGGTGCATTAGTCCTATCCCAGCAGTGTCACTGAGGTGTTTAAATGAAACTCCAGCAGCACTGCTGCACTAACACCCCCCTCACCACATCAGTGTCACTGCAGAACTGACCATAAACAATCCTCCACCCAAATGATACGTGTTCTGCGATGCTCCCAGCTTTAATTCCCGGCTCCCTCCGTTCTGTGTGGGGTATCTCCAGTCCCTGCACATGTTCCACAGCCCTGTGATGAAGCAGCAGAGGAAGTGAATAAATAAAAACGGTTCCGTCTCCTTCAGAGACCGTGGCCCGGTTCCCCGATGGCTCTTCTCCTCCTTGATCCCGCTCTTCCTTTCTTCTGGTGTTCTGACTGTATGCTGAGGGATCCCATATGCTGAGCAAAGTAGAACCATCTGAGGGAAATGGAGATGCAGCCTGTAGTTTTGAAGTCGGGGGGACAAAA
>JAFMOC010000008.1:100000-502500 GCA_019802505.1 Corydoras sp. C115
AGCGCCCGAAACGTTCTCCCCTGATGGGCATGGGGAACCCCCCCCCCTCCCGACCGTAATAGAGGATAAAGCGGAAGATAATGGATGATTCCTCACTTACTTTATTTATCTGTGTTATGAAACAACAGGGGGCAGCACGGTGGCTTAGTAATTGGCATGTTCTCCTCTCAGCACTAGGGATTCCCGGTTCGAATCCCCATCTGGGTGGAGTTTCCATGTTCTCCCTGTGTCCACGTGGGTTTCCTCCAGGTTCTCCGGTTTCCTCCCACAGTCCAAAAACATGGATCAAGGTCAATTAAATGCTCCAAATTGCCCCATAGCGGCACGGTGGCTTAGTGGTTGGCATGTTCTCCTCTCAGCGCTAGGGATTCCCGGTTCGAATCCCCATCTGGGTGGAGTTTCCATGTTCTCCCCGTGTCCACGTGGGTTTCCTCCGGGTTCTCCGGTTTCCTCCCACAGTCCAAAAACATGGATCAAGGTCAATTGAAATCTCCAAATTGCCCCATATAGAGTGTGTCTGTGTGAGTGAGTGTATGCCCAGCGATAGATTGGCGTCCTGTTCTGGGTGTATCTGCCCAGCGCCCGAAACATTCTCCCCTGGATGGGCATGGGGAACCCCCCCACGACCCTAATAGAGGATAAAGTGGAAGATAATGGATGAGATTGTGGCATGATGGTGTTATGGTTGGTATGTTCTCCTCTCAGCACTGGGGATTCCCGGTTCGAATCCCCATCTGGGTGGAGTTTCCATGTCCCTGTGTCCGCATGGGTTTCCGCCGGGTTCTCCGGTTTCCTCCCACAGTCCAAAAACATGGATCAAGGTCAATTGAATTCTCCAAATTGCCCCATATTGAGTGAGTGATTGGCGCCCTGTCCTGGGTGTATCTGCCCAGCGTCCGAGACATTCTCCCCTGGATGGGCATGGAGAACCCCCCCCCCCCACCACCACCCCCCGTGACCCTAATAGAGGCTAAAGGATCTATATCTGTCTATATGTTCATCTTGTGAGTTCAGTGCAGAACAGCGTGCTGGGTGTTGAAATCTGTGATGCGCGATGTTAATAACCCGGCTCTGGCGTCAGCTGCCTGCAGAACGTCTGCGTCTGCGTCTGCGTCAGAACAGCTGTGTGTTTTCCTCTGACATGCTTTGAAAATTGGAGACACTTAACTGAGCCGTATTTATCACGCCGAGCTCTCCAGGCCGCCGTGTGAATAGACTCGTGATGTGAATGGACCAGGATGCTTCACTTCATCATCGTTTTAGTGAGCGCCCAGACTGCCGGTTAAGTGCGCGAGTGCCGCGAGAGCCGCGAGAGTGTTCTGGCATCTGCATACTGTGTGCGTGTGTGTGTGTGTGTGTGTGTGTGTGTAAAGGCATGAAGGAGAGGGAATTATTTATAAGGCTTTGTCATTGTGCATGAACGGCTCTGAGAGACATGCGAGTGGGCAACGTTGGTGAGAGAGCAATGCGAGAGCGTGAGTTTGGGCGGGATGAGCGACTGAAAGCATTGTGACATCACGCAGCCGGATTAAGAATGAATCAGCTCGGCCCTCGGCCCTCGGCCCTCGGCCCCCGGCCCCCACATCAGAGATCTCGAGCTTCTGTTTGCTCCATCTGTATTGTATCTGCAGGAGGTACGGTGGCTTAGTGGTTAGGATGTTCTCCTCTCAGCACTGGGGATCCAGGTTGGAATCCCCATCTGGGTGGAGTTTCCATGTTCTCCCCGTGTCCGTGTGGGTTTCCTCCGGGTTCTCCGGTTTCCTCCCACAGCCCAAAAAGCAGCAGCCCTGGAGCAATGAGGTTCAAGGTTTTTGTTTGAGGAACGTTTAATGACCTCCGGGTTGGAACCTCAGACTGATAACCATCCACCACCTGAACTTTCCTTTGGGCTCTGCTTCGGTCCGTGGCTCATGTTATTGGGGCTTAGTGGCATGTTAGCATGTTCTCCTCTCAGCACTAGGGATTCCCGGTTCGAATCCCAATCTGGCTGGAGTTTCCATGTTCTCCCCGTGTCCGCGTGGGTTTCCTCCGGGTTCTCCGGTTTCCTCCTACAGTCCAAAAACATGGATCAAGGTCGATTGAGTTCTCCAAATTGCCCCATATAGAGTGTGTATGTGTGAGTGAGTGTGTGCCCAGTGATAGATTGGCGTCCTGTCCTGGGTGTATCTGCCCAGCGCCCGAGACGTTCTCCCCTGGATGGGCATGGGGAACCCCTGCGCAACCCTAATAGAGGATAAAGAAGATAATGAGGGGAGATGAGGGCGGCACGTTGGCTTAGTGGTTAGGATGTTCTCCTCTCAGCGCTGGGGTTTCCCGGTTGGAATCCCCATCTGGGTGGAGTTTCCATGTTCTCCCCGTGTCTGTGTGGCTTTCCTCCGGGTTCTCCGGTTTCCTCCCACAGTCCAAAAAGCAGCAGCCCTGGAGCAATGAGGTTCAAGGTTTTTGTTTGAGGAACGTTTAATGACCTCCGGGTTGGAACCTCAGACTGATAACCATCCACCACCTGAACTTTCCTTTGGGCTCTGCTTCGGTCCGTGGCTCATGTTATTGTGGCTTAGTGGCATGTTAGCATGTTCTCCTCTCAGCACTAGGGATTCCCGGTTCGAATCCCAATCTGGGTGGAGTTTCCATGTTCTCCCCATGTCCGTGTGGGTTTCCTCCGGGTTCTCCGGTTTCCTCCCACAGTCCAAAAACATGGATCAAGGTCGATTGAGTTCTCCAAATTGCCCCATATAGAGTGTGTATGTGTGAGTGAGTGTGTGCCCAGTGATAGATTGGCGTCCTGTCCTGGGTGTATCTGTCCAGCGCCCGAGACGTTCTCCCCTGGATGGGCATGGGGAACCCCTGCGCAACCCTAATAGAGGATAAAGAAGATAATGAGGGGAGATGAGGGCGGCACGTTGGCTTAGTGGTTTAGCATGTTCTCCTCTAAGTGCTGAGGATTCCCGGTTCAAATCCCAATCTGGGTGGAGTTTCCATGTTCTCCACGTGTCAGGTTCTCCGGTTTCCTCCCACAGCCAAAGTAAATTGGCTGCTCTAAATTGCCCCTATAAAGTGTGTATTTAGCAGGTGTGTGTGTGTGTGTGTGTGTGTGTGTGAGTGTGTGTCCAATATTAGATTGGCGCCCTGTCCTGGGTGTACCTGCCCAACACCCAAAACGTTTTCCCCTGGATGGGCATGGAGAACCTGATCTGGGTCCCCCCCGTGTCAATGTGGGTTTCTCTGGGTTTCCTCGGTTTCCTAAGTGCTGAGGATTCCCGGTTCAAATCCCCATCTGGGTGGAGTTTCGGTGTTCTTCCCGTGTCAGTGTGGGTTTCCTCCGGGTTCTCCGGTTTCCTCCCGCAATCCAAAAACATGGATCAAGGTCAAATGAATTCTCCAAATTGCCCCATATAGAGTGTGTCTGTGTGAGTGAGTGTGTGTCCAGCGATGGATTGGCGTCCTGTCCGAAACGTTCTCGCCTGGATGGGCATGGGGAACCCCCCCCCCCCCCCACGACCCTGATATAGGATAAAGCTGAAGATAATGAATGAATGAATGAATGAATGATCCTGAATGATGGTTGTAATTGATTCATCAGTTCAGCCGTGTTAATTGAAACAGAAGTTCCGTGCGTTTCGACGGGGAACATATTTTACTAAGTGGTGCCGCGTCGCCGCAGTAGGTGGTTGACATGGAGATTAGCAGATGGTGTGTGTCAGCAGAAAGCCCAACGCTCTTCTCGGGGCAATTGAAGAATGGGCGTGATTATAGCGTATCTGCGTCTCTCTAATGGGGATCCATCGCATGAATGGCAGGTCAAATTGTTTCTACTTTTCTTAATTTTTACAATGAGTGAGCGCAGCGCCGAGCCCCCCTCTGCTGCATGCTTAATGCCTGCACTCAATCATCTTAAGTAATTACGGCAGAATAAATGCCCTCCCTCCGCCGCCCCGTGCTACGTGTGTAATCACTCTTTGACCTGCTCGGCGATCCGCACTTATTAAGTGTGTGAACTGCATAATGTCCGGCTGCGGCTGTTACATAATTAATGGCAATAAATTGCTTTGGATGCAGGAAGCCTTCGTCTGCCCCCTAATCACGCGCACACAAGTGTGTATGTTTGAGGGGGTGCGCACGGGGGGGGGGGCAGGCTCAGGCAAAAGTTTGGACACCCCTGTGTCTTTAGAGGTGAATAAATCACATGCTCTGTAAGAAACATTTAATATGATGTTAAGGGCAAATCTGAATAACATTATGGTTCTGAATTCGACTCATTGGGCTTTAGATTTGCAGGTATTCCAATGCAGGGGGTGGGGGTCAGAACACAGGGGTGATACAGCACCCTGGAGCAATGAGGGTTGAGGGTCGTGCTCAAGGAGTCACATTGGTAACTTCAGTGGAACCACAACCTTCTCATTGATAGCCCATCATCCTAAACACTGAGCTACCACACCCTCCTTCAAAGGCTTCATTTTAATATATTTATATTTATATATTTTTTTTTTCATTCATTCATCCATTATCTTCAGCTTTATCCTCTATTAGGGTCGCGGGGGGGGGTTCCCCATGCCCATCAGGGGAGAATGTTTCGGGCGCTGGGCAGATACACCCAGGACAGTGCGCCAATCTATCGCTGGACACACACTCACTCACACAGACACACTGTATATGGGGCAATTTGGAGAACTCAATTGACTTGATCCATGTTTTTGGAGAACCCGGAGGAAACCCACATGGACACGGGGAGAACATGGAAACTCCACCCAGATTGGGATTCCAACCAGGAAGACCTAGTGCTGAGAGGAGAACATGCTAAACACTAAGCCACCGTGCCACCCTGTTTTTTTTTTTTTTTTTTTTTTTTTTTTTTTTTAATGGGTGGGGTAGTGGGTGGCACGGTGGTTTAGTGGTTTAGCATGTTCTCCTCTCAGCACTAAGGATTCCCGGTTTGAATCCCAATCTGGGTGGAGTTTCCATGTTCTCCCCGTTTCCGCGTGGGTTTCCTCCGGGTTCTCCGGTTTCCTCCCACAGTCCAAAAACATGGATCAAGGTCAATTGAGTTCTCCAAATTGTCCCATATAGAGTGTGTCTGTGTGAGTGAGTGTGTGCCCAGTGATAGATTGGCGCCCTGTCCTGGGTGTATCTGCCCAGCACCCGAAACGTTCTCCCCTGGATGGGCATGGGGAACCCCCCCACGACCCTAATAGAGGATAAAGCGGAAGACAACCTGCAGCGGCCATTCAGAACCTGGTGAGCAGCATGCAGAGACTGATACTGTAATTGTTCTGTTTTAATTAGACAGCAGAACAGAACCGGATCGATGAGGGTTAAGAACATGGCTCAAGAACCCACACTGGCAGCTTTGAGATCCCAACACCTTAAGAACCTCCCCACCCCTCCCTCTGAACCTCCCCACCCCTCCCTCTGAACATCATGGAGCTTCATGCGTTTGCTCCGACCCCAATTAGCTTCACCTGATCATCCAATCAGGGCCTTCAGAGGCTGCTGCTGCAGCTGAGCCGAGCATG
Source organism: Corydoras sp. C115 (assembly GCA_019802505.1). NCBI lineage: Eukaryota > Metazoa > Chordata > Actinopteri > Siluriformes > Callichthyidae > Corydoras > Corydoras sp. C115. The sequence continues at coordinate 105,511 of JAFMOC010000008.1, forward strand.
CTGCGTTCACTTTGAGTTCCAAATTAAATCAACAAGCCTGAAGCCAGAGTTTCACCTGCGTGCTCGGATGCTAATGCACCTTTTAACTGAGGGAAGTGAGGATGGATTTGGATGACTGACATCATCGGAGCCGAGCCAGCAGCAGCAGCAGCAGCAGGGTCTGGCTTTTCTTTGCTCTGTCAGGTTTGAGTTCAGTGAATTCAGATCCCGGTTACTCGTGTGAGTGATCTGCACTCAGAAACTATGAGATGAAGCTCATCATCGCAGACTAACAGATACTAAAGCTCTTCATTTCTGTTTGCTTCTTAATCTGGAATTATCTCATTACAGCAGATTCCAATTCCAAAAAAAAAAAACTTAAATAAGTTACTGTTTCTTATAAGTGTGTGCAACAGCGCAGTGTTTGTAATTTGTCTTTATAAATCTGTCCATGAGGGCGGCACGGTGGCTTAGTGGTCAGCACATTGGTCTCTCAGCACTAGGGATTCCCGGTTCAAATCCCCATCTGGGTGGAGTTTCCATGTTCTCCCTGCGTCCACGTGGGTTTCTTCCGGGTTCTCCGGTTTCCTCCCATAGTCCAAAAACATGGATCAAGTCAATTGAATTCTCCAAATTGCCCCATATTGAGTGTGTATGTGTGAGTGAGTGTGTGCCCAGTGAAAGATTGGCGTCCTGTCCTGGGTCTATCTGCCCAGCACCCGAAACGTTCTCCCCTGAATGGGCAGGGGAAAACCCCCCCCCCCCCCCCCCCCCCCCCCCCCCCCCCCCCCCCCCCCCCCCCGCCCTCTCTACAAGACTTTATAATACAAGACTATAAATCATAGCAATGTGTGTGTGTGAGGAGAGGGAGAGTGTAAGTGTGTGTATGAGAGAAATGTGTGTGTGTGTGTGTGTGTGTGTCTGTGTTTAAGATATGAAGGAAGGTGAGTGTGTGATTGTGTGTGAGAGTGAGCGAGAGACTGAAAGAGAGAAAGGGTGTGTGTTCTTCGTGTGTGAGAGAGAAAAAGTGAGTGTGTGTGTGAAGAGTGGGAGAGTAAATGTGTATGAAAGAGTGTGTGTGTGGCTGTGAGTGAGATATGTAAGAAAGTGTATGTGTGTGAGAGAAAAATAGTGAGTGAGTGTTTGTGTGTGTGTTTGAGAGAAATAATGGGTGTGTGTGTCTGTGTGTAAGATATGTAGGAAAGTATGTGTGATTGTGTGTGTGTGTGTGAGAGAGAGAGAGAGAGAGAGAGAGAGAAAGTGTGCGTGTTCTTTGTGTGAGAGAAAGTGTGTGTGTGAAGAGAGGGAGACAATAAATGTGTGTATGAGTGCAATAGTGTGTAAGATATGTAAGAAAGTTTGTGTGTGTGTGTGAAGGGAGGGAGAGAGTAAATGTGTGTATGAGAGGGGGTGTGTGTGTCTGTGTGTAAGATAGGTAGGAAAGTGTGTGAGAGCGAGAGAGAGAAAGTGTGTGTGTAGAGAGAGAGAGAAAGTGTGTGTGTCTGTGTGAGAGAAAAAAAAAGTTTTTGCATGTGTGTGTCTGCGTGAGAGAGAGAGAGGGGGTAAGAGGGTAAGAGGGTAAGGGGGGGGGGTGAGAGAGAGAGAGAGGGGGGGGGGTGAGAGAGAGAGAGAGAGGGGGGGGGTGAGAGAGAGAGAGAGAGAGAGAGAGGGGGGGGGTGAGAGAGTTAGCTGAGGTTGACCTGGACATTCTCCAAACGTGCGTTTCCATTTGGGACACTTCCAAAGCAAACCTTTCCTCCTTCAGCCAAAAGCCCTAATGAGAACACGGGGGGAGTGCGGGGGGCGTGCGGGGGGACGGGGGGTAACCCAGAATCCCTCACTCCATGAAGCCCCGGGCTTTGAGTCACTTCAGAATAAGAGCGTAACGTGTTGTGATTGATCTGACGCGTCAATACTGTTCTAATCACATCAGCCTTCAGAAGCTCGCGCCTTTAACTCCGGATTCATTTGATTCAGTCGTTAAACGCAGAGTCACTTCCACCAGGCGCCGCTCTCGCTGCCATGAAACGAGCGGCGGCCTTTGTTTAAGCACACTTCAGATTCTCCGTTTCAAAAGCCCGCTGCCGATTAATTATGAAAGAACTCGGAGTAACCGATCTGAGGAAGCCAAAGCCGTTCCATTCAGAAATAAAAGCCTGTGAGCTCGTAATCTGGACATTCCGTCGTCTCGCGTTTGATTCGAGAGCACGCGTTCCGTCACACTCCCCTCCCCGCCGACATGCAGACATTCAGCTCCTCACAGAGACCTCAGACCACAATTAGGTGAGAGTGAGAACCTTAGAGTGAAATCACACCGGGGCAGAGTGAAGACATGAGAACGGAGACGAAACAGCGAATTACACCTTCAGTCTTTACATGACTCTGCTGATTCACTGATTCGGCTCAGGGCTGACAGAACCAGAGTAGAACCTCAGAGGTTCAGATGTGGGACTTTTAAACTGAGTTGAGGCTGATTGTAGGCCCTTAAGTGAGGCCCTTAACCCTCACTGCTGTGTGTGTGTGTGTGTGTGTGTGTGGGGGGGGGGGGCTGTATCGGGACTGAACCTTTATTTTGGAATACTTTTTTTGTCTTTATAAATCTGTGCATGACTTTTTTTCTGTTTTAATGAAGTACGAGCTTTTTGTGGACAATTTAAAGTCAACTTGTTTGGAGACGTAAAGTAAAGATGTCCAATGTCTCTACAAGACTTTATAATACAAGACTATAGATCATAGCAATGTGAGGCTGATTGTAGGCCCTTAAGTGAGGCGCTTAACCCTCATTGCTGTGTGTGTGTGTGTGGGGGGGGGGGGGGGGGAGGGGTTGTATCGTGACTGACTGAATGTATCGTGACTGAATACTTTGTAAGGAGCTTTGGGTAAAAACCTAACCTATTAAATATAATGCATTATGTAGATGTGGGAAGAACATGCCAAACTGCACATGTTATGTATTTATAAAATAATTCACCTTGATTGTAAAGTTGAACACACACACACACACACACACACACATGCTGTAATATTACACAATTGGTATATATATATATATATGGTAATTGTGTCTACTGTGTGTGTGTATGTGTGTATATATATATATATATATATACTGTATATACACACACACTCAATTACTGTACAGTATATGTGTGTTTGTGTGTATACATATATACAGTATATACCAAATTACAGTATGTGTGTGTGTATGTATATATATATATATATATATATATATATATATATATATCCATCCATTATCTCCCGCTTTATCCTCTATTAGGGTCACGGTGGGGTTCCCCATGCCCATCCAGGGGAGAACGTTTCAGGCGCTGGGCAAATACACCCAGGACAGGATGCCAATCCATCGCTGGGCAAACACTCACTCACACAGACACACTCTATATGGGGCACTTTTGGAGAACTCACTTGACTTGATCCATGTTTTTGGACTGTGGGAGGAAACCGGAGAACCCGGAGGAAGCCCACGCAGACACGGGAAGAACATGGAAACTCCACCCCGATGGGGATTCGAACCGGGAATCCCTAGTGCTGAGAGGCGAATGTGCTAACCACTAGGCCACCGTGCCGCCTATATATATATATATATATATGTACAAAATAGACAGTATGTGTGTGTAAATATGTATATATGTATGCATACACACACACACTCTTAATTGTGCATGTGTGTATGTATATCTGTATATATATATATATATATATATATATACATACATGTGTGTGTGTGTATAAATATAATTCAGCGTCTGTATAAAACAGGACAGAAATATAAAATAAATCTACAGAATACGAAGGCGTTTTAGACGACCGTCATTCTCAGTTCTGCGTCTAAATGTCTGAGGTCTTAACTGAGAAGCTTTTAAAGGGGATTAAATCTGTTAAATATGCAAACATGGTTCAGTAACATGTACGAGGAGAAGCGCTTGTGCCCCCCCCCTCCCCACGCTTGACTGACAGACACCCCCCCTCTTCAAATATGGAAGGGGCGAGGAGACGATTGGGGTGCGGGTTAAAAATGTCCACCTCACACCAGCTTTCCCTCATTACTGCGAGGATAAATAAATAAATAAAAATAATAAGAGGGGGCGCGCACCCCCCCCCCCCACCACCACCACACCCCGCTCCCTTCCCCCGAACAGCATTAAGTGAAAGTGATGTCTGTTGGCTTTAAGATAGAAATTGCCTGCTCCTCTCTGGCACATATTTCATCAGCGCATCAGCCCTGCCTCCACTCGTGGAAATTAATAGGCAGGATTTTCTATGAATGTGAAATGCAGGCCAGGAGACACTGAAGACACAACTGTGTGTGTGTGTGTGTGTGTGTGTGTGTGTGTGTGTGTGTGTGTGTGTGTGAAATTGGAGATGGCAGAATGTGCACCTGTGTGTTGCGGGACACTGGAATGCACTTTTTGTGTATTAAGGCTGGAAAAACATGCGGATTGTGTTTGTGTGTAAATTGTGTGTAGTGCAGCGTTACACACACTGCTAAAGTGGATGGATGAATGATCTCCAACCATCCACCTGTTATCTAAATCCTATACTGGGGTGACTAGGCTTCCCATGACCACACACACACACACACACACACACACATTGTGTATACTGTTTGTAGTGCAGCGTTACACACAGTGCTAAAGTGGATGGATGAATGATCTCCAACCATCCACCTGTTATCTAAATCTTATACTGGGGTGACTGGGCTTCCCATGACCACACACACACACACACACACACACACACACACACACATTGTGTATACTGTTTGTAGTGCAGCGTTACACACAGTGCTAAAGTGGATGGATGAATGATCTCCAACCATCCACCTGTTATCTAAATCCTATACTGGGGTGATGGAGGGGCTTCCTGTGACACAACACACACACACACACACACACACACACACATTGTGTATATTGTGTGTAGTGCAGCGTTACACACAGTGCTAAAGTGGATGGATGAATGATCTCCAACCATCCACCTGTTAATCCTATACTGGGGTGATGGAGGGGCTTCCCATGACCACACACACACACTCTATACACTATAGGGGTGATTTAGCGCAGCCAATTTGCCTTAAATCCATGTTTTTGGACTGTGGCAGGAAACCGGAGAACACAGAGAAAACCTACAGGGACCCAACGAGAACATGGAGACTCCACCCAGATCAAGATTTGAACCTGGATCCCCAGAGGGCGTCGTGCTGGATGAATAAACTGATGAGTGTAGATCAGAAGAGGCACGGTGGCTTAGTGGTTGGCATGTTCTCCTCTCAGCACTAGGGATTCCCGGTTCGAATCCCAATCTGGGTGGAGTTTCCATGTTCTCACTGTGTCTGCGTGGGTTTCCTCCTGGTTCTCCGGTTTCCTCCCACAGTCCAAAAACATGGATCAAGGTCGATTGAGTTCTCCAAATTGCCCCATATAGAGTGTGTCTGTGTGAGTGAGTGTGTGCCCAGCGATAGATTGGCGTCCTGTCCTGGGTGTATCTGCCCAGCACCTGAAACATTCTCTCCTGGATGGGCATGGGGAACGCCCCCCCCCCCCATGACCCTAGTAGAGGATAAAGTGGAAGATGATGGATGGATGGATGGATGTAGATCAGAAGGCTGGAGACCAAGTTCGGTTATTTGGTGATGAACTGTAATCAACCAAATCAAGTAGAAGGTCCTGGTTCCACCAAGAACCACCAAGAACCACCTTCTTTTACCTTTTTGTAGCTCCACCTACAAGGTTGACGAGCGCATGGATAGATGGAGGTGTGCATTAGAGAGAAGAGAGATAGATGTGTGAATCAGAGGGTGACAGAATGGTACAGTTGCAGAAGTTTAAGGTGAAAAATATTTAGGGTCGTGGCTACAATACACTGTTGAGTGTGGTGGCGAGGTGAAAACCGATTGCAAGCAGGGTGGAGTGGATGGTGTCCACATGGGTTTCCCTGGGTTCTTTGTTTTTTTTCCCCACAGTCCAAAGACGTGGATTCAAGGTGAAATGGCTGCTCGAAATTGCCCCATACAGTATATAGGGGCAATCTGGGTGTATCTGCCCATTGCTCAAAACCTTCTCCCCTGGATGGGCATGGGCATGGGAACCCTTCTGCGACCCTCGTATAAGATTAAAGGGAATATGATGGATGGCTGGATGCTTCATGGAGAATCATATAAGACTGCAGTGAACCTGTTCTGTCAGTCATTAGTAATTAATTTTTCATGCACTAGAGGGAGCATATCTGATTATTCAGGCTGACTGCGGTGTGTCCGGATATTGAACCAGGATTTCTATGATGTGCTTGTGGAACCTGGAACAGCAATCCCATTGAATGGGGCACTAAGGTAACGAGGTATCTATTTAAAGGAAATATTAAAATGAGTATAATTACTGTGGGGCGGCACGGTGGCTTAGTGGTTAGCATGTTCGCCTCTTGCGCTGGCGATTTTAGGTTCGAATCCCAATCTGGGTGGGTTCGGTTCTCCGGTTTTCTCCCACAGTCCAAAAAAACATGGCTTGAGGTAAATTGGATGTTCCAAATTGCCCCATATAGAGTATGTGTGTGTGTGTGAATTAGTGTAATATGTGTGTGCCCAGCGATAGAGTGGCACCTTGTTCTGGGTGTACCTTCAAGCACCCAAAACGTCCCCCTGCATGGTCAGGGGGAACCCCCTCCGCCGCCCCACCCGTGACCCTAGTAGAGAATTAAGCAGAGAATAATGAATGAATGGTGGCTTAGTGGTTTAACATGTTCTCCTCTCAGCGCTAGGGATTCCCGGTTCGAATCCCAATATGGGCGGAGTTTCCATGTTCTCCCCGTGTCCGCGTGGGTTTCCTCCGGGTTCTCCGGTTTCCTCCCACAGTCCAAAAACATGGATCAAGGTCAATTGAATTCTCTAAATTGCCCCATATAGAGTGTATGTGTGTGAGTGAGTGTGTGCCCAGAGATATATTGGCACCCTGTCCTGGGTGTATCTGCCCAGCGCCCGAAACGTTCTCTCCTGGACGGGCATGGTGACCCCCGCGACCTGAATATAGGATAAAGCGGAGGATAATGGATGGATGGATGTATAATTACTGTATATTGGGTATGTACAGTATGTGTTTGTTATTTTGTGTTTGTTATCTCCATGGTTTAGAGCGTTAGAACAACCTGTTAAAGGTATAAGGAGAAATAAAAGCATGACAGTCTGTAATTGTAAAACTACAAAGTGCATCTAATAGGAGGTGGAGCTAATCATCTGAACTGTGAGTGTAGAAACAGGGTGGCGCTTTGAATGCTGGGACTTCAGTGTTACAGTCATACTGAGATGGAAAGTCAGTAGATGAACCTCAATCGGAAAACAGCAGAAACAACAGTTACAGAGAAGTTTGTAAGCATCCCATAAAAACATCTCAGCAAAACAGATGCACAGCTCCAAACACAACTCTGTTTACAGACCTCAGCGCTAATTCAGTAATGAGAACTCACGTGATTATATATAAACCAAAGGAAAAGGACACCACATATAACACCACATTCACAGTAGAACTGCCTATGATAACCTTATGAACTTATGAACTGCCTATGATAGCCTTAAGAACTGCCTATGATAGCCTTAAAACTGCCTATGATAACCTTAAAACTGGCTATGATAGCCTTAAAACTCCCTATGATAGCCTTAAAACTGCCTATGAAGGCTTTAAGAGCTATCTATTTTAGCCTTAAGAACTGCCTATGATAGCCTTAAGAACTGCCTATGATGGCTTTAAGAGCTATCTATTACAGCCTTAATAACTACCTATGAAACCCTTAAGAACTACCTATGATAGCCTTAAAAACTGCCTATGATAACATTAAGAACTGCCTATTATAGCCTTAAGAACTGCCTATGATAACCTTAAGAACTGTCTATGATAACCATAAGAACTGCCTATGATAACCTTAAGAACTGCCTATGATAACCTTAAGAACTGCCTATGATAACCTTAAGAACTGCCTATGATGGCATTAAGAGCTATCTATTATAGCCTTAATAACTGCCTATGATAGCCTGAAGAACGGCCTATGATAGCCTTCAAACTGCCTATGATAGCCTTAAGAACTACCTCTGATAGCCTTAATAACGGCCTATGATAGCCTTAAGAACGACCTATGATGGCCTTAAGCATCCCATAAAAACATCTCTGCAAAACAGATGCACAGCTCCAAACCTAACACTGTTTTTAAGCCTCAGCGCTAATTCAGTAGTAACGAGAACTCACGTGATTATATTTGAACGAAAGGAAAATGATACCAAAACAGGGACACCACCTTCAGAGTAAACCAGAGAAACGTAAACCAGCATCGAATCAAAACATTAGAAAAGAACTCAGAGTTTAAACTGAATCCAGAGAGCAAACGGATGAGGAATAACCCGTCACAATAACCTCCAGATAAAACAGAGAAGGTGTTTTGGACAATAACCCGCCTTTAAATCCATAAAAACCTCATAAGCGAACACTGAGTTGATGAAAAGGATTCTTATAACCTTGTTAAATTGAAAATGCGTTGCCAAGAGGCTATCGATAAACTTAGTCCCAACACAGCTAAGAGCAAATTATTTCTTAAGATAAATGTTTTGAGGCTAGAACTGTAAACGCTGGCTTCACAACAAAGTGCTGACATTATTCATTCATGCTGTTGCCTCCCCTCGCTCTGTGCTGAGGGTGAGGTAATGACTTCTGCAGACACATGTACAACATACAGCAGCATTACGACTACAAAAAAACAACCCCTATGATAGCCTTAAGAACTGCCTACGATAGCCTTATGAACTGCCTACGATAGCCTTATGAACTGCCTACGATAGCCTTAAGAACTGCCTACGATAGCCTTAAGAACTGCCTACGATAGCCTTATGAACTGCCTATGATAGTTTTAAGAACTGCCTATGATAGTTTTAAGAACTGCCTATGATAGCCTTAAGAACTGTCTATGATAGCCTTAAGAACTGCCTATGATAGCCTTAAGAACTGCTTACTATAGCCTTATGAACTGCCTATGATAGCCTTATGAACTACCTATGATATCCTTATGAACTGCCTATGATTGCCTTATGAACTGTGTATGATAGCCTTATGAACTGCCTACGATAGTCTTAAGAACTGCCTATGATAGGTTTAAGAACTGCCTATGATAGTTTTAAGAACTGCCTACTATAGCCTTATGAACCGCCTATGATAGCCTTATGAACTGCGTATGATAGCCTTAAGAGCTGCCTATGATAGCCTTAAGAGCTGCCTATGATAGCCTTAAGAGCTGCCTATGATAGCCTTAAGAACTGCCTATGATAGCCTTAAGATCTGCCTATGATAGCCTTAAGATCTGCCTATGATAGCCTTAAGATCTGCCTATGATAGCCTTAAGATCTGCCTATGATAGCCTTAAGATCTGCCTATGATAGCCTTATGAACTGCCTATGAATGCTTTAAGAACTGCCTATGATAGCCTTATGAACTGCCTATGATAGTCTTAAGAACTGCCTATGATAGCCTTCAGAACTGCCTATGATAGCCTTAAGAACTGCCTATGATAGCCTTAAGAACTGCCTATGATAACCTTAAGAACTGCCTATGATAGCCTTAGGAACTACCTATGATGGCCTTAAGAACTGCCTATGATAACCTTAAGAACTGCCTATGATAGCCTTAGGAACTACCTATGATGGCCTTATGAACTGCCTATGATGGCCTTAGGAATTAACTTTGATAGCCTTAAGAACTGCCTATGTTAGCCTTGGGAATGACATATTATAGCCTTAATAACTGCCTATGATAGCCTTACGAACTGCCTACGGTAGCCTTAAGACCCACCAACATGTAGCCCATGTGTGGCCGTGTGTTGTAAATACAATTATATGGGGCAAATTAAATGTGAATATGCCCCTTAAGAAAATTCAGCGTACATATCAATGTCCCAGTCCCGAGGCTCATGCGCTCGGGTGCGACCCCAGGTGGAACCAATCGCAGAACACCTGAGTCCAATTATCCCGACTCACACAGAGCCCCGATCTCAAAACCACAACACTCTCCCCAAAACCTGGTGGAAAGCCGTCCCAGATGTCCTGCTCGTCTTCTTTACCTCGTCTGAATAATTACTGCAGCGTTCTGCTCATAATTACCCCCGCGTTGTATTTATTAATGAGGGCAGGTTCACCTGAGGCAATAACAGCATTCATCACACCGTACTCTTAAGTGGCAACACATTTGGCGCTTTGTTCACGGCACCTTTTATTTACGCGTGCGCTCGCACGCATTGGGACTCAGATAAAGAGGTTGTGACAGTAATTTGACAGGTCCTCGTGCACAGCGGCGTGTGCAAGTGTTGTGTCACCGTGTATCATCCAATTATCACGTACCTGGAGTGTATTAATATGTAAGGACGTGTGGTGTAGGTGTGAATGGAGAACCGCTGCAGGAGCGTGTACAGTGCCTGCGAGGGCAGCTGTTCGTAAAAGTGGTGAAAATAAACTTGTGGAAAAGAATGAAAAGTGCAAATATTATGCGTCCTGAGGAAAACAGAAAGGTGTAAACGAGGGGTCTGATTTAACCTCTGTAACGGTGAGGAACCTAAACACTGCTCACACTCTTACGTTTAAACACCTCGTAATGGTGAGGACCTCCAACACTGTGTCTCATATAGTTTCATGACATCATGCTGAATGTTTATAGTTACAGTTATTAGTGATGATGGGGTTTAATTAGGGTTTTAGTGTTTATAGTTAATGATGCGTTTCTGCAAAATTAATTACTGAAAGTATGTAACGTCCCTACAATGAATACAAAAACAAATGTGTGTGTGTGTGTGCGTGCGTGTGCATGCATGCATGTATATGTTTGCATGTGTGTGTGCATGCATGTATGTGTTTGTGTGTGTGTGTGCATGCATGCATGTATGTGTTTGCATGTGTGTGTGCATATATGTATGTGTGTGTGTGTGTGTGTGTGTGTGCATGCATGTGTTTGCGTGTGTGTGTGTGTGTGCGCGTATGCATGCATGCATGTATGTGTGTGTGTGTGTGTGTGCATGCATGTATGTGTTTGCGTGTGTGTGTGTGTGTGTGCATGCATGTATGTGTTTGCATGTATGTGTGTGTGCATGCATGTATGTATGTGTGAGTGTGTGTGTGCATGCATGTATGTGTTTGCATGTGTGTGTGTGTGTGTGTGTGTGTGTGTGCATGCATGTATGTATGTGTGAGTGTGTGTGTGCATGCATGTATGTGTTTGCATGTGTGTGTGTGTGTGTGTGTGCATGCATGTATGTATGTGTGAGTGTGTGTGTGCATGCATGTATGTGTTTGCATGTGTGTGTGTGTGTGTGTGTGCGCATGCATGTATGTGTCTGCATGTGTGTGTGCGTGCATGCATGCATGTGTTTGCATGTGTGTGTGTGTGCATGCATGCATGCATGCATGTGTGTGTTTGCATGTGTGTGTGTGTGTGTGCGTGCATGCATGCATGTGTGTGCATAGATGCCTTTGTGCATACATGTGTGTGTTCGTGGGTGTGTGCATGTGTGTGTGTGTCTGTATATGTGTGTGTGTGTGTGTGTGTGCATGCATGCGTGTGTGTGTGTGCGCATGGATGCATTTGTGAATGTGCATACATGTGTGTATGTTTGTGCATGAGAGTGTGTGCATGCATGTGTTTTTGTGTGTATGTGTTTGTGCATGCATGCCTGTGAGTGTGTGTGTGTGTGAGAGTGAGTGTGTGTGTGTGTGTGTGTGTGTGTGCATTTCTGATGCTTTATAACTCTAAGTTGAATCAGAATGCAGATGTTCTCCTCGGCTGCAGCGCTGACCTGCACTGTGGGCGTGGCCTGTTCACCTGCTGCTCTTTTGCATCTCATTCTCAGTGAAAGCAGAGTACTTGGCTTAAATGCAAATGTCTGCCTTTCTGTAGCCTGTTGTTGCACTTTCATTAAAAAGGAGAGGAAATGTGTCTTTGTTGGCACTGAAACTGGAATCAAGGTCCATGTGAGACTCTGTTTGTCGACAGGAGACGTTTTTATAATCGGCGTGTGTGATGAGTGATGATGTGAAGGAGGAGATGGATGGATTTGTCTGAATCAGTGTTTGAAGTTTGCAGAGTGTAAATGAACACAACGGCCATTTTGACTGAACAGTCACTTTGTTTTGCAAAAGATCCAACTGTGTTACGTTTAATGCAGGGAGGCAGTGTGTGTGTGTGTGTGTGTGTGTGTGTGTGTGTGTGTGTTTGGGGGGGGGGGGGTTAGAGGTTAGCACGTCCGCCTCTCAGCGCTGGGAACCCAGGTTCAAATCCCAATTTGGGTGGAGTTGCCATGTTCTCCAGTTTCCTTCCACAGTCCAAAAACATAGATTCAAGGTGAATTAGATGCTATAAATCCCTATCTAAATTACTATATATATATATATATATATATATATATATATATATATGGTGGCTTAGTGGTTGGTATGTTCTCCTCTCAGCGCTGGGGATTCCCGGTTCGAATCCCCATCTGGGTGGAGTTTCCATGTTCTCGTGTCCGTGTGGGTTTCGTGTCCGTGTAGGTTTCCTCTGGGTTCTCCGGTTTCCTCCCACAGTCCAAAAACATGGATCAAGTCAATTGAGTTCTCCAAATTGCCCCATATAGAGTGTGTGTGTGAGTGAGTGTGTATCCAGTGATAGATTGGCGCCCTGTCCTGGGTGTATCTGCCCAGCGCACGAAACGTTCTCCCCTGGATGGGCATGTAGAACCCCCCTGCGAACCTAATAGAGGATAAAGTGGAAGATAATGAATGAATGAATATATATATATATATATATATATATACAGTGGCTTCTTAGTGGTTAGCATGTTCTCCTCTCAGTGCTGGGGATTTCCGGTTCAAATCTCAATCTGGGTGGAGTTTCCATGTTCCGTGTCCGTGTGGGTTTCCTCCAGGTTCTCCGGTTTCCTCCCACAGTCCAAAAACATGGATCAAGGTAAAGTGAATGCTCCAAATTGCCCCATATAGAGTGCATCTGTGTGAGTGTGTGTGTGAGTGAAAGAAACGTTCTCCCCTGGCTGGGCATGGGGAACCCCCCCCCATGACCCTAGTAGAGGATTAAGCAGAAGATAATGGATGGATGGCTATATAGGGCGGCCCGGTGGTTGGAGATCCAGGTTCAAATCCAAATCAGGATGGAGTTCCAGGTTGTAGCTGGGTTCTCCAGTTTCCTCCCACAGTCCAAAAACATGGAATCTAGGTAAATTGAATGCTCTAAATTGCCCCATATAAAGTGTGTCTATGTGAGTAAATGAAATAGATTGGCGTCCTGTCCTGGGTGTATCTGCCCAGCGCTGAAACGTTCTCCCCTGGATGGGCATGGGGAACCCCGAACGGAGCCTCATATGCTTTTCGTTATGCTTTGAGTAACTAAAGTGGTCGCAATATAATGGCTGCTGCTCTATCTTCACCTCAAGAACCCAAAAAGTCCCCCCTCCCCCCTCACAGCTCCATAATGCTGACATGCTAAAACCCTCTTGTTTATTTGAAAGCCCTCCTGCCGGAGCTAAACCAGGGCTAAGCCTCTCGATTTCTAGGGAAGCGACTGGAAATCCGGCACAGGTTGCAAAAACAAGTGCTCATGAGTGCATGACCTGCTATTGTGCCGGGGTCAGACAGTCATTTAACCTGTCTGCGCCGTGCAGCCGAGGGTCACGGGGCTGCAGATGAGACTGCTCGCACTGCTAAATACAGACTACACACTACGTTCCCATTCTCTTCCTCCCTGATAGCACTGCCTGGGATCTCCACAGCACGCAGGTTCCACGAGGCACACAACCCACTCCCATTGTTGCCTTCTTTGTGTCTGTACTGTAATGAACACGTGCTTCGAGGTGGTGCAAAGAACGGTCCACGCCTGCCCCCTTGTGGTGGAGCGTTGCGCTTCACGTCTGCTTGCCATCCATCCATCCATTCATTATCTTCCGCTGTATCCTGCATTGGGGGGGGGGGGGGGGGGGGGGGGGGGGGGGGGGGGGGGGGGGGGGGGGGGGGGGGGGGGGGGGGGGGGGTTCCTCATGCCCATCCAGGGGAGGACGTTTTGGGCGCTGGGCAGATAGACCCAGGACAGGACGCCAATCTATCACTGGGCACACACTCACTCACACAAACACACTCTATATGGGGCAATTTGGAGATTTCAATTGACTTGATCCATGTTTTTTGGACTCATTCATTATTTTCTATATTGGGGGGGGGGGGGGGGGGGGTTCCTCATGCCCATCCAGGGGAGAACGTTTCGGGCGCTGGGCAGATACACCCAGGACAGGACGCCAATCTATCGCTGGACACACACTCACTCACACAGACACACTCTATATGGGGCAATTTGGAGAATTCAATTGACTTGATCCATGTTTTTTGGACTCATTCATTCATTCATTATCTTCAGCTTTATCCTATATTAAGGTCGCGGGGGGGAGGGGGGTTCCTCATGCCCATCCAGGGGAGAACGTTTTGGGCGCTGGGCAGATACACCCAGGACAGGACGCCAATCTATCACTGGGCACACACTCACTCACACAGACACACTTTATATGGGGCAATTTGGAGAATTCAATTGACTTGATCCATGTTTTTTGGACTCATTCATTCATTATCTTCCGCTTTCTCCTATTTTAGGGTTGCAGGGGGTTCCCCATGCCCATCCAGGGGAGAACATTTCGGGCGCTGGGCAGATACACTCAGGACAGGGCGCCAATCTATCGCTGGGCACACACTCACTCACACAAACACACTCTATATGGGGCAATTTGGAGAACTCAATTGACATGTTTTTGGACTGTGGGAGGAAACCGGAGAACCCGGAGGAAACCCACGCGGACATGGGGAGAACATGGAAACTCCACCCAGATGGGGATTCGAACCGGGAATCCCTAGCGCTGAGAGGAGAACATGCTAAACCACTAAGCTACCGTGCCGCCATGTCTGCTTGCCATGATTTGGAATGTGTGGCGAGGTCTGAGTGCAGGAAATGCTGAATGTGTGGATTGCAGGGCATGTGGATCTGTGTGTACGGCACACTAAACGGCCACTTGATTAGAAACCCTGCTCCTCCGCAAAGTGCAGCACTGAATGGCGTGAACGGAGCTGAGTCAGCAAAGTCCTGCCAAACAGAAGGTTCTCGATTTGATCTCGCCAGCTCTGTTCACACTGAGAAACAGGAGAACGCACCCAGCCAGAATACAGATGTCACTTCTGGCCTCGTCTCCTGCCGCCGCCGCCGTGCGTGTGAGCTGAAGGTGACCTTCATATGAAAATATTCATACGCTCCATATGTCCTGAAACGCACTCGGGCCGAGGCTGCTGGACATATGGTCGAGCTGCCTATGTTTCAACATATAAAAACATTATTTTATGCTCCATATGTACACTTTGCGGCACGGTGGCTTAGTGGTTAGCACGTTTGCCTCTCGGTGCCAGGGATCCAGGTTCTAATCCCCATCTGGGTGGAGTCTCCATGTTCTCCCCGTGTCTGTGTGGGTTTCCTCCAGGTTCTCCGGTTTCCTTCCACAGTCCAAAAACGTGGATCAAGTCAATTGAATCTTCAAATTGCCCCATATAGAGTGTTTGTGTGAGTGAGTGTGTGCCCAGCGATTGATTGGCGTCCTGTCCTGGGTGTATCTGCCCAGCGCCCAAAACGTTTTCCCCTGGATGGGCATGTGGAACCCCCCCTGCGACCCTGCTGTAGGGCGGCACGTTGGGTTAGCATGTTCTCATCTCAGCACTAGGGATTCCCGGTTCTAATCCCCATCTGGATGGACTTTCCATGTTCTCCCCGTGTCTGTGTGGGTTTCCTCCGGGTTCTCCGGTTTTCTCCCACAGTCCAAAAACATGGATTAAGTCAAGTGAATTTTCCATATTGCCCCATATAGAGTGTGTGTGTGAGTGAGTGTTTGTCCAGCAATGGATTGGCGCCCTGTCCTGAGTGAATCTGCCCAGCGCCTGTAACGTTCTCCCCTGGATGGGCATGGGGAACCCCCCCCCCCATGACCCTAATAGAGGATAAAGCGGAAGATAATGGATGGATATGTACACTTTGCAAACTGGTAAATATTTGGAAGGGCATATTTAGTCACTTTGTTCTGTTGTGTGGTTCTAATCCGGTGCGTATGGAACCCTGGGGTGCCTCGGCGCTGGGGATCCAGGTCGGAATCCCAATGTGGGTGCTATGTCCATGTTTTTCTCATGTCCGTATGGATTTTCTCTGGGTTCTTTGGTTTCCCACAATCCAAAATTTGATTTGGATCCTGTTTCAAGGTGAATTGGATGCTCTAAATTGCCCCTATGTAGTGTGTGTGAGTGAGTGTGTGTCCAGCGATAGATTTGGACCCAGTCCTGGGTGTATCTGCCCAACGCTTTAAAAGGTTTCCCCCGTTCCCCCATAAACCTAATTAAATGAATGTTAAATATGTAATAAACGGTCTGCTGTAGGGCGGCACGGTGGCTTAGTGGTTAGCATGTTCTCCTATCAGCTCTAGGGATTCCCGGTTCGAATCCCAATCTGGTTGGAGTTTCCATGTTCTCCCCGTGTCTGCGTGGGTTTCCTCCGGGTTCTCCGGTTTCCTCCCACAGTCCAATAACATGGATCAAGGTCAATTGAATTCTAAAATTGCCCCATATAGAGTGTGTGTGTGTGAGTGAGTGTGTGTCCAGTAATAGATTGGTGTCCTGTCCTGGGTGTATCTGCCCAGCGCCCGAAACGTTCTCCCCTAGATGGGCATGGGGAACCCGCCCCCCCCATGACCCTAGTAGCCTTGCAACCAGAAGGTCCCCGGTTCGATTCCCAGTTCCCACCAAGTATTACGGCTGAAGTGCCCTTGAGCAAGGCATCTATCCCCAGTTGCTCCCCTGGTTCTGGATACAAGGTTGCCCACGCTCCGGGCATGTATGCTCACATCACCAATGTGTGTATGTGTGCTTCACTGCATGGATGGGCTTAAGGTGGAGGATTAACGCCTCTCTGTGTAAACAGTAGGCAACCTAGATCACTTTAATGTCCGTCACCCGGGGCAAAATCTATACCATGGTTCTCCCCTTGAGCTAATTATTGAACCTTAACATACTATATGGACCTATTAAAGGGCAAATACATATATGCCCCCAAGGTATATTTGAAAGTACCTCAGATGGTGCTTCTCCAGTGACAGCTTTTACACTGAGGTTCTATAATGATGTTCTTTATATTCTCACAGTGTCCAGAGGTTTGTTAATTTTGTAAGCAATGAGACTGAATTCACTCAAATGAACGTCTATTTCATTTCTTTTTTTCTGGTACTCAATGCCTTGGGTACCCAGTCCACTGCTGCATGTGTAAAAACATTTCATTTAAAAATAAAACTCTGTCTTTAAAAATACTTAGATTGATGAGCACCAGGAGTCGGCGGGACAAATTTAGCCCTTGTGTTTTAAATGGACAGTTACATTTATAGGCTGTTAAATAATTTATTGCAACATCGGACAGGCAGACCTGAGCTACAGATTCCAGAGATGGTGCCTTTAAAGGGCGAGCTGCTGGTGCCAGTGAGCAGGAGTTCTTTAAAATATAGCATTTGTACTTTGTATATATAACTGTTTACTCATTTTGTGTGTGTGTGTGTACACACACACACACACACACACACACACATATATATATATATATATATATATATATATATATATATATATATATACTGTATAGCGTGTTGTATAGGATATTACAGTGGGTATTGTAAAGGGTACTGTATAGGGTATTGAATATATATTACAAAGGATATTAAATAGTGTATTTTATAGAGTGTGTGTATGTATGTATATATATGTGTATATATATATATATATATATATATATATATATATATATATATATATATATATATATATATATATATATATATATATATATATGTGTGTATATACTGTATATATATATATATATATGGCATGGTGGCTTAGTGGTTTAGCATGTTCTCCTCTCAGCGCTAGGGATTGTCGGTTCGAATCCCCATCTGGGTGGAGTTTCCATGTTCTCCCCGTGTCCATGTGGGTTTCCTCCGGGGTTCTCTGGTTTCCTCCCACAGTCCCAAAACATGGTCACGGTCAATTGAATTCTCCAAATTGCCCCATATAGAGTGTGTCTGTGTGAGTGAGTGTGTGCCCAGCGATAGATTGGTGCCCTGTCCTGGGTTGCTATATATATATATATATATATATATATATATATATATATATATATATATATATATATATATATATATATATATATAGCTATCTGTTGATGGGTATATGTTTACTCATTTTGTAGTTGAGTTCTGAATCGTGTTTTCATGTTATACAATTGATTTGGGTCAGTGTTGAGAACACATAATGAGGATCATTATGGGATGCTCAGTTCTCTCATAATGCTCGAGTTTAAGTTTAGTATGAAATTCAAATCATTCATCATTTTGCATTATGTACTGATGGTTTTCCATGTGGATCATACACGTCATCTTACACAGAGTTTCTGTCACTGTATCTGCTCACTGTACACTTTATTAGACATGCCCCACCGCTTCACCTTGTAGATGTTGAATCAGATAGAACAGCTCGTCTGTTTGTGTTAGACATCCATTATCAGTGCTCACAGGATGCTGCCTACAGGATGCTGGTGGCTAGACAGTTTTGGTTTGTGGGTTTTTGTCAGCCTAGCAGCGTTACTGAGGTGTTTCAAAAACCCCAGCTCTCGTTTCAGTGCAACACTAACACACGTTAATGTCACTGCAGTGCTTAAAACCATTCACTGCACAAATAATACCAGTGCTGTAGAACTCCTGATTAAAAGAGAATAAAGAATATGCACAGAAACGAAAGATCTCACAAAGAATCTCCAAAGTGCATGCAGTCACTTCAATGAAAAGTTATAAGGTATTGGAAAAGATGTTACAGATGGTATTGCATAGGGTACTGTATAAGGTTTGCATTAGGTATTTACCAAGATATTACAGATGGTATTGTATAAGTTTTGCATTAGGTATTTGCCAAGATATTACAGATGGTATTGTATAGGGTACTGTATAAGGTATGTATATGGTATTTGCCAAGATATTGCAGATGATATTGTATAGAATATTGTATAAAGAATTAAACAGGGTACTCTATAGTGTATTGAGCGTACAAGATAATAGAGTATATTGTTTAGGGTACTGTATAGGGTGTTGTGAAGGGTATTAGATAAGATATTACTGAGGATATTTTATAGTGTGTCGAATAAGGTGATAAATAGGGCAATGTATAGTGTGATGTATAAGATATTAGAGAGGGTATAGTATGGGTTAATGAATAAAACATTGTAAAAGGGAGCTGTATGGGATATTTTATAAAATATAGAGTACATTGTATAGGGTACTGTATAGGATATTGTACAAAATATTAGGGAGTGTATTGTATATGGTATTCTTTAGGGTACTGTATTGGGTAATGTTAAAATATTGTAGTGGGTATTCTATAGTGTACCGTATAGGGTAATGTTAAAATATTGCAGTGGATATTGTATAGGGTGCTGTATAGGAAATTACAGAGGTTATTCTATAGGGTACTGTTTAGGGTAATGTTAAAATATTGCAGTGGGTACTGTATAGGATATTACAGTGGGTATTCTATAGGGTACTGTATAGGTAATGTTAAAATATTGCAGTGGGTACTGTATAGGCTATTGTATGGGATATTACAGTGGGTATTCTATAGGGTATTGTATTGTGTAAAATTAAAATAATGCAGTGAGCATTGTATTGGGTGGGTGTTGTATAGGGTACTGTATAGGGTAATTTTAAAATATTGCAGTGGATATTATATAGGGTACTGTATACGATATTACAGTGGGTACTGTATAGGGTATTTAAGAGGGTATTGTATAGGGTATTGAATATATATTACCAATGATATTAAACAGTGTATTGTATAGAGTGATGTTTGGGGTATCCCTGCAGTTACAGTGATGGTACCTCCTCTGAGGCTGAACTTGCTCTGCAGTTTGATGGACAGGCAGATTTGCAGGACATCTGACAGGACTGATGTTTAAACCGTGCTCTGAACATCCCAGCTGTATTCCTCTATCAGTTTGTCAGCTCTGTCGCACATCTCCATGTAATGTAAAACCGCCTAATGTACTCAGCTGGACAACAGCTGTGGTTTTTCACGTCTAATTGATTTAATTAATGCACATCGAAAGCATTATGTAAACACCGTTATTGGGCATCTGTCTCCTGGAGTGTCTTCTCCCCCCTCCCACTCACTTACTCCCCCAACTAACAGTCTCTCCATTTGTGAGGCGTCAGATGTGAGTATCTGAGAACCAGGGCGCGACAAAGAGAGTGACGTTGTTCATGCTTCATTAATGACTTCTGTCATTGGTGTGTGGATTTGTTTGTGGATTTTGTGATGTGGTCGGTGCATTTGTTTACGTCACGTAATCCATTATTTCTGTTTCATCTGAAGGAAAAGGTTTGCACGATTTATCAAGAATTTTGATAAATTTACTTTATTCATTTATTTATTTACAAAGATAGAAGGTGCTGGAGACCCTGAACACCCCATTCATCAGGGGGGTAAAAGAAAACATCCGAAAACACAGTCAGCTTTCCAATTGATCTGAAAAACATGAACAGTGTCTTTGTTAGGAATCAGAAACTTTATCTGTATATAAATGCATCTGGACTTTCATATCACTCTTAATCATCAAATTTGGACGACACGGTGGCTTAGTGGTTAGCATGTCTGCCTCCAACACTGGGGATCCAGGTTCAAATCCCCATCTGGGTGGAGTTTCAATGTTCTCTGTGTCTGTGTGGTTCCCTCCGGGTTCTCCGGTTTCCTCCCACCATCAAAACATGGTAGATATGATGGAAGCTGCTCATGAAGGGAGTGGTAGCTCTGTGTTTAGGGTGTTCAATCAATCTGAAGGTTGGGGGGTTGGGGGTTCAAATCCCAGGTCTACTGAAGTTACCAATGTGGGTCCTTGTGTGAAGCCTCTAACCATCAATGCTCCTGGGGTGCTGTGGTCAACCCTGGGCTCGCCCTGTAAGTCACTTTGGATAAAAGTGTCTGCGAAATGACCAAATGCAAATCCATCCAACCATTATCTTCCACTTTATCCTTTATTAGGGTCACTGGGGGGGTTTCCCATGCCCATCCAGGGGAGAACGTCTTGGGCGCTGGGCAGATACACCCAGGACAGGGTGCCAATCTATCACAGGGCACACACTCACACACACAAACACACTCTATATGGGGCAATTTGGAGAATTCAATTGACTTGATCCATGTTTTTGGACTGTGGGAGGAAACCGGAGAACCCAGAGGAAACCCACGCGGACAAGGGGAGAACATGGAAACTCCACCCAGATGGGGATTCGAACTGGGAATCCCTAGCGCTGAGAGGAGAACATGCCAACCACTAAGCCACTGTGCTGTCCTATGTATGGGGCAATTTGGAGAATTCAATTGACTCGATCGATGTTTTTGGACTGTGGGAGGAAACCGGAGAACCCGGAGGAAACCCATGGGGAGAACATGGAAACTCCACCCAGATTGGGATTCAAACTGGGAATCCCCAGCATTGAGAGGAGAACATTCCAACCACTAAGCCACCGTGCCGCCCCAAATGTTAATGTAATGTATAAATTCTCTCTCTCTCTCTCTCTCTCTCTCTCTCTCTCTCTCTCTCAATGAATCGATTGCTATAAAATAAGCATCTCTGATTGGATAATGAAACCTGTAATTGTTGTAATTAGTTTTCGGAGGTACAGGCCAGATCTATTTTAATATGCAACTTTAATATTTGCTCATAATTAAGACCCACAGAAATGACAATATAAAGTAATAAACTGTGGTTATGTGAAGTGGCGCCTGAACCGTTACCAACATATCATAATTGCCGACGCATCAATAAACGTCGGGGCTGATCGTGCATCCAAGGCGTGCAGGCGCGTAAAGGCAGCATCCATATGTTAGTAGCACGACGTCTTAAAATCGAGCTGTCAGCATTTACGCTTAGTCTCTTCCCGATGTCACATTAAAATCGATCAGTCACACAACACGCGATTTATTCCGTACTACGCAAAACGGAAGAGCGCCGCTTCATTACAAATATGCTTATGAGGAAGATTCTGCCCTCATGCCTGACCAAACGATGGCCGGGATCCAATCTCCAGACATTTACGGTTATGTTGGAGCTGATTGCGCGTTACAGCTGAATAATTACCCTCGTTTAACATGGCAGCCAAGACGTTCCCCGGCTTTCTCTTCCTTCGTGACTGGCAGGGATTAAAGCAAGTTAAGTTTAGCCTGAGGATTCATCTGAAGAGAAACATATTTGGTTTTTAAAAGCGGTAATTAATTTGGAGGGAAATGTAATTAGCCCTCGGAGGCAAAATACCCAGTGTGCCTTTTGATCTAGTGTAACAAGGAAAGTTTTATGTCCGGCTTAATATGATTAATTAATAATGAGACTTGGGCCACCATCAGCTCGTTGCGGCTTATTGCTGTGGATCTGTTGAGGCGGAGGTCTGGAGTGTGTGTGTGTGTGTGTGTGTGTGTGTGTAAAATTAATAACGCATGTTGCTGACAAAGTGGTTAGCACTCTCAGCGCTGGGGATCCAGGTCTGAATCCCAATCTGGGTGGAGTTTCCATGTTCTCCCTGTGTCCATCCAGGGGAGAACGTTTCGGGCGCTGGGCAGATACACCCAGGACAGGACGCCAATCTATCACTGGACCCACACTCACTCACACAAACATACAAACACTCTATATGGGGCAATTTGGAGAATTCAATTGACCTTGATCCATGTTTTTGGACTGTGGGAGGAAACCGGAGAACCCGGAGGAAACCCACACGGACACGCGGAGAACATGGAAACTCCACCCAGCGCTGAGAGGAGAACATGCTAACCACTAAGCCACCGTGCCGCCCAGTATATATATATCCATCCATCCATTATCTTCAGCTTTATCCTCTATTAGGGTCATGGGGGGGTTCCTCATGCCCATTCAGGGGAGAACGTTTGGGGTGCTGGGCAGATACACCCAGGACAGGGCACCAACCTATCGTTGGGCACACACTCACTCACACACACACTCTATATGGGGCAATTTGGAGAATTCAATTGACCTTAATCCATGTTTTTGGACTGTGGGAGGAAACCGGAGAACCCGGAGGAAACCCACACGGACACGGGGAGGACATGGAAACTCCACCCAGATTGGGATTCGAACCGGGAATCCCTAGCGCTGAGAGGAGAACATGCTAACCACTGAGCCACTGTGCCACCCAGTATATAAATATCCATCCATCCATTATCTTCAGCTTTATCCTCTATTAGGGTCACGGTGGGGTTCCCTACGCCCATCCAGGGGAGAACGTTTGGGGCACTGGGCAGATACACCCAGGACAGGACACCAATCTATCACTGGACACACTCACTCACACACACAACACAATTTATATGGGGCAATTTGGAGAATTCAATTGACCTTGATCCATGTTTTTGGACTATGGGAGGAAACCGGAGAACCCGGAGGAAACCCATACGGACACAGGGAGAACATGGAAACTCCACTCACCGTTGAGAGGAGAACTTGCTAACCTCTAAGCCACCGTGCCAGTATATAAATAAATATATAATAAATTTGTCACTGTAGTATTTAATTAAGGGCCTTTTCTTTTTGGTGTGTTTGAACCGCGTCGTATTCCGTGAACTGTTAATGTTTCAAACAATAGGTCGCTTTGCACAGCAGGGCTCCATTTGTACGGCTTCAGTCAGCTTCTAATTCTCTTCCTAATTCGTGCCGTTTTGTTGTGCATCATCCTGAATGATGTCAGGAGACGACAGAACAGCACAGCTTGAGTTCTCACATCAGAGGCATGGAGCGCCACAAATACCCGAGCATCACCCTGCAGCTTAGCAAAGAGGAGACGAGTACAAAGAGACGCAGCCGTCGGGTTTGACTTCCTCACTCTGATCTGAAGATTAAAACAAGGATTACGTCTGGCGCTCTGAGCCAAACACAAATATCTGTCACATAACCGGAACTTTGCTTCCTTTAAAATTCACATCGTCCTTATTCTTCCATAGAGCACATTTACAATCCGTCCCATCTCCCACTTCTGCATGGATTCCACGATGGCGTCCACCCTTGTGCTCTGCCCTGTGATAAACTGGCATTCTGTCCTGGGTCTTTCCATGGTTTTGTACCTGAGTGCTGGGATAGGCCTCAGCACACGTACATTTTATAATTAATTAATCTGATTCAGAGAGGGCGGCACGGTGGCTTAGTGATTAGCACGTTCTCCTCTCAGCAGTAGGGATTCCCGGTTCGAATCCCAATCTGGGTGGAGTTTCCATGTTCTCCCCGTGTCCGCGTGGGCTTCCTACGGGTTCTGCGGTTTCCTCCCACAGTCCAAAAACATGGATCAAGTCAATTGAGGACTCCAAATTGCCCCATATAAAGTGTGTCTGTGTGAGCGAGTGTGTACCCAGTGATAGATTGCCGTCCTGTCCTGGGTCTATCTGCCCAGCGCCCGAAACGTTCTCCCCTGGATGGGCATGGGGAACCCCCCTAATGTGGGATAATGAATGAATGAATGAATAATAATAAAAGCCCAAGTAAAGTGTTGCTTTCAATCAAAGCAGATCATTCTACAAATAAGAACAGCATATAATAATAATAAATAATAATAATAATAATACATTTTATTTGATGGCGCCTTTCTGGACACTCAAGGTCACCTTACAAAGAAAAACAATGAAACCGAGAAATGGGCTGAATAAATATAAGACAAGGCAACAATAATAAATAAAGCAATCAATCTAGACACAGTAAGCAAAATTAAAATTAAGTAGAAAATAAATTAAAAAGATAAAAAGATGCAAGAAATAAAATCAGAGATTATAGGCAATTCAATATAAATCTGTTTAATGCATAACTCAAAAAAATACATAAAACCTACAGGAATAAACTGTATAATGACTGAAATGCATCTGTCTATATTAATATAATGTAAAGCAAGAGGATTGGGGTCAGAATTTGGGTGGAATTTGCATGTTCTTGCCATTTCTGTGTTACTTTCTACAAGAAATCCACGTTTCTGGTCTGTTTCCGGTGTGTGTGTGTGTGTGTGTATATGTTCAAGTAAGTTCAAGTAATTTATTTATAGAGCGCTTTTTACAACAGTACATTGTCACAAAGCAGCTTTACAGAATGAAAAGCCTTTAAACCCCCAAAGAACAAGCCGAAGCGACAGTGGCAAGAAAAAACTCCCCTTTATGTTGTTATTTAAGGAAGAAACCTTGGGAGGACCAAGACTCAGTGGGGGACTCATCCTCCTTGAGCGGCCGGGCAGCAACAACAGTGTAGGACAGCCATGTCCAGATATTAAACAAATGGAAAAAACTGTGTGTGTGTGTGTGTGCTCTTTGCCATGCGATAAACTGGCATTCTGTCCTGGTTTTTGACCTGAGTGCTGGGATAGGCCTCAGCACATTTTCTAATTTCTTAATCTGATTCAGAGAGGTGAGTAAGCAGTGCACTGTGCATAGTCCAGGTATTAGAATTGGAAATGAAAGTCCTTCATGGACATGGAGCAGATGTCTGATTGGTAGCAAATCACGAGTCAGCAGTTTTATTGTGAAGCAGCAGGTTTTGTATTATCGGGGGAAAGAGAGGGAGGGCTTTTAAACTGCAGGTACGTTCAATGATGTCAGCATTCAGGACAGAAAGGACAGAGTGTGACTGAGGTGTGTGTGTGTGTGTGTGTGTGTGTGTGTGTGTGTGTGTGTGTGTGTGTGCAGGTATATATAACATTTTTGGAACCAATGCACTCAGGGCGGCACGGTGGCTTAGTGGTTGCCTTTGGGCAAGTCACCTGACCCCATTTGCCCCCCCGGGCACCGTATTCAAGGCTGCCCACCACTCCGGACATGTGTGCTCACTTCACCAGTGTGTGTGTGTGTGTGAGTGTGTGTGTGTGTGTTTTACTGCACTGATGGATTAATTGTGGAGGAGAAATTCCTCTGTGTGAAAGTACAGTAGGCAAAATAAATAAATCACATAATAATAATAATAATAATAATAAAGGGCGGCATAGTGGTCAGCATGTTCTCCTCTCAGCGCTAGGGATTCCCGGTTCGAATCCCAATCTGGGTGGAGTTTCCATGTTCTCCCCGTGTCTGTGTGGGTTTCCTCCGGGTTCTCCAGTTTCCTCCCACAGTCCAAAAACATGGATCAGGTCAATTGAGTTCTCCAAATTGCCCCATATAGAGTGTGTCTGTGTGAGTGAGTGTGTGCCCAGTGATAGATTGGCGCCCTGTCCTAGGTCTATCTGCCCAGCGCCCGAAATGTTCTCCCCTGGATGGGCATGGGGAACCCCCCCGCAACCCTAATAGAGGATAAAGCGGGAGATAATGGATGGATGGTACCAATGCACTCCAGCCATTAATCACCTTTCATCCATACTATATCTGTTGTCCCCCCCACCCCCAAACATTTTCTGTTCCTCTACACCCAACATGGTTTGGTTTAATGTGGAAGAACTCCACTGTTCTGCACAGCATCCGGATCTCAACCCCATCAAACACCTTTGGAAGGAACTAGAATAGAAATTGTGAAGCAGATGAGTAAAGATTCGCGCTGACACACTTCAAAATCTTGTAGAAATCATTTGTAGGGCAGGAAAGCTGTTAGGAACTCAGAACAGGATGCCAGACGCTGCTCCTGTAGGTGGAACGTGTAGGTGTTTCAGTATTTTTGTTACACTCTCTATAGATCTATAGATGAGCCTCCTGCAGGTTTGTGGGGCTTTGGGGTTTGGATTGAAATAGTTTACTTGGCTGGTGGATTTAGGGCAAATTTCATTTGAGTTATTTGAAGGTTGAATCAATATGTTTCTTTACATCTGAAAGAACGTCTCTTGATGAATTGGTTAGTAAAGATATTGATCTCTGATGAATAAACCGCAGAACCAAGATATCTATATAAAGCCTGTTCGTCTCCACTGCTAGTACATTTATATTCTTAATATGAGCTTTCCGTTTTTCACACACACACACACACACAACACATCAACATATTTCTTACTAAATGCCGGGATTTAATATTAGAAATTAGTTTATTAGCTTTAAACTATTTAATAATCTTAATTATCTGTGATGGTGGCACAGTGGCTTAGTGGTTGGCATGTTCTCCTCTCAGCTCTAGGGATTCCCGGTTCGAATCCCAATCTGAGTGATGGTGGCACAGTGGAGTTTCCATGTTCTCCTCCCGTGTCCGTTCGAATCCCAATCTGAGTGGGTTTCCTCCGGGGTTTCCTCCGGGGTTCTCCGGTTTCCTCCCACAGTCCAAAAACATGGATCAAGTCAATTGAGTTCTCCAAATTGCCCCATATAGAGTGTGTCTGTGTGAGTGAGCGTGTGTCCAGTGATAAATTGCCGTCCTGTCCTGGGTGTATCTGCCCAGTGCCCGAAACACTCTCCCCTGGATGAGCATGGGTGGGGGGGGGGCATGACCCTCGTGGTGGGGGGATTCCCTGTGCCCATCCAGGGGAGAACGTCTCGGGCGCTGGGCAGATACACCCAGGACAGGGCGCCAATCCATCGTTGGGCACACACTCACTCACACAAACACACTCTATATGGGGCAATTTGGAGAACTCAATTGACTTGATCCATGTTTTTGGTCTGTGGGAGGAAACCGGAGAACCTGGAGGAAACCCACGCGGACACGGGGAGAACATGGAAACTCCACCCAGATGGGGATTCGAACCGAGAATCCCTAATGCTGAGGGGAGAACATGCTAACCCACTAAGCCACCGTGCCGCCCATATTTAATTATGTTATTCTAATTTTAATATTAATAGACTGACCAACAGAAAACTGATGACAGGAAAGAAACGCAGACTGTAGCATTTCTTCCCTTGAGCCTATCCCGTCCCTTTATAAATGTTCAGAACAGACAAACATAACACAAACATTTGTTGATTGTTCCTGTGTTAGGTGGAACCTCTCTGAGCAGCAGGTTGAGTTCTGTGCTTGCTTGGTTGTGATAAACTCACTGGGTTTTTATTATTTATTTAAATGATTGGATTGCTATGTTGACCTTGTTAATACGCGGTGCAAAATATTATGGGACATTAGCAATAAATGTTCTGGTACACAAAGCCCAAGTACAACACCGCTCAAGGCTGCATAGTTTCCTTCAGCAGAACCTCGTGTCGAACATTTTGGACGCTTAACTCTACAGAAGGAGGAATTCCATTTTTCATAAAAACATTTTTAAATTACATAAAAAATTCCGCCACATTTTTGAAAAAATATCATCATTATTTTTTATATGTGAGGTCCGGGTTGCTAATGGTTAACACGCGGGTTTCCTCCGGGTTCTCCGGTTTCCTCCCATAGTCCAAAAACGTGGATCAAGGTCAATTGAGTTCTCCAAATTGCCCCATATAGAGTGTGCTTGTGTGTGTGTGAGTGAGTGTGTAT
This sequence comes from Corydoras sp. C115, assembly GCA_019802505.1. Taxonomy (NCBI): domain Eukaryota; kingdom Metazoa; phylum Chordata; class Actinopteri; order Siluriformes; family Callichthyidae; genus Corydoras; species Corydoras sp. C115. The sequence goes on from JAFMOC010000008.1 coordinate 134,028, forward strand.
CCAGTGATAGATTGGCACCCTGTCCTGGGTGTATCTGCCCAGCGCCCGAAACGTTCTCCCATGGGGAAGCCCCCCCCTGCCCCCCGGAACCCTAGTAGAGGATAAAGCGGAAGATAATGGATGGATGGATGGTATCTATCAGTATATGTTCTCCGTGTAACATGTGTGTGTATGTGTACCTGTAAGTGAGTGTCCAGTGATAGATTGGCATCCTGTCCTGGGTGTATCTGCCCAGCGTCCGAAACGTTCTCCCCAGCATGGCCATGGGGAACCCCTGCCCCCGCGAACCTACTAGAGGATAGAGTGGAAGATAATGGAAGATAATCCTACACAAGGGAACAGTATATATATATATATATATATATATATATATATATATATATATATATATATGTCCAGTGATAGATTGGCGCCCTGTCCTGGGTGTATCTGCCCAGCGCCAAAAACGTTCTCCCCTGGATGGACATGGGGAACCCGCTCCTGTAAGGTCTTAAGCAGATGATAATGTGATGAGAGCTTTATTTTGTGTAGTGTACGCACATGCTTTGAGGTTATATCAGTGCATTTGCGTATTAGTTAGAATAGCGCCAATGGTGTGGTCCTAGGGGTCACATGGGCATCTGAGGTATCATTTAACACTGTGATATGAAGGATGTGAACGTGTCCTAAACGCTAAAGCCATGTTTTAATTGTAGGGTCCCTTTTGACTTCTATAGTTCTTCACACCTTCATGTAGTGCGTGCTATTTTAGATCATCACAGGAAGTCGTGCTTCACCCGTCACCCAGTCTTTTGTAATTACAGATCCGTCCTCACAACAGTGTGAATCACGCTGCTCGGAAACGCAAGCAGAGCGTTTCATGTGCAGATTTGGTCTTGAACCTGTTGCTCCACACGTTCAAGGACACGGCTGTTAAAAATGTTAAAGCCCACGGTTTTCATCAATTTCTATTCACAACTCTATTTAAACCAACATTCTCCAATTAAAGAGGATTCTCCATGACCCATTTAGAAAATGTTCAAACCCAGCAGTGATTGCCTCAAAGGTGACCTTGTGTGTGGGGGGGTGGCTGTCAGGGCTATTTGTTGTCATCCCTTTTTTCCTTCCGGAATTACACAAAATTCTACAAAAAAACTCTACTCTACGACTACAAAATCATTTCAATATTTCCAATGTATACCTGAAATAACAGAAGCGAAGAAGGTTCGGATGGATCGCTCCACACATAAACATTGCGTCCTGTCTTTGAATAGGGCAAAAGGTTTGTAACACAACCTTGAGGACCAAATCTCCTCCAAACTCTTCCCCCCCCACCCCAACACAGACGTACCTCCACCTCACATTACGACACAGCTCTTTTCAACTCGCTCTTCATATTACCTCGAGTAGAAGCTTAGTATACTTCAGAAAATACCACTTTGCTTTTGAGCGTTAGAGCTGAACCGGTCCGATCAACATGAGGTCCAGCTTCCTCCTGATGTGCTCTGTGCTGTCGCTGTCGTATGGGATTTGTGCCGTCATCACGGGGGTAAGTCAACAAATTAGCATTCGATTAAATACTGTTACTGATACATTTTATACATTTATTTTATATATATATAAAGTTTTTTTTCCTGAGGTGGTTATCCTCGTGAACGCTACACATAACTTTAATAACTCATTGCACCACCACTTCTCTGCACCTTCTGTACTGTCATGCACTTTCATATTTATGAAAATATTTATTTATATCATGTTCATATTTATGTATATACATTTATACACTAACCAGTCACTGTTATTAATGCACTTTATGTAAACACATACATACATATATACATATACAGTGTGTGTATATATATATACACACACTGTATATGTGTATATACATACATATATATATATATATATATATATATATATATATATATATATATATATATATATATATATACAGTGTGTGTGTGTGTGTGTGTGTGTGTGTATATATATATATATATATATATATATATATATATATATATATATATATATGTGTGTGTGTGTGTGTGTGTATATGTATATATATATGTGTGTGTGTGTATATATATATATATATATATATATACACACACACACATATATATATATGCATGTACAAGGCTGCCCAGTGCTCTGGGCATGTGTGCTTACTTCACTCAGTGTGTGTGTTTGTGTTTCTCTGCATGAATGAGTTAAATGTGGAGGACTAATTCTTTTATGTGTAAGTAGAGTAGGCTTAATAGATCACTGTAACAGTTTATGGCAAGTTTAAGGTTAAGGTTATTATAAGTGAGGCTTGACATTATTAAGTTTATGTAAAGTCTCCACAATTAATACAAATCTGTGTGTGTGTGTGTTTAGGCATGTGAGAAGGATTCGCAGTGTGGTGGCGGGACGTGTTGTGCCGTCAGCCTGTGGATTCGCAGTCTTCGGATGTGCACACCCCTGGGGCAGGAGGGAGAGGAGTGCCATCCCTTAAGCCACAAGGTGACCTGTTATTTCCGACTATCTTCTTTATTATGACATCCCAAAGTTCTGTTTTGTTACTTTACCTTTGTTGCTTAGATTCGCAGGTTTATTTTCTAAATGGTGTAGATGATTAGATACAGTACAGTCTATACTCACTGGTTATAATCATGTCGTCTTTGTTCATTACCATCTACAGGTTCCATTCGATGGAAAGCGACTCCACCACACCTGCCCGTGTTCTCCAAACCTTGCGTGCGTTTTAAGTGAAGAAGGCAAATCCAAATGCCTCTCACTCTTGAAGTTTCAAGATAACTATCTCTGAATGCTCTGCACCATCACGTGAGCCGAGCTGTATAAAATGTATAGTGTTGCCTTTGAGTATTTATTAAATAATAATTAATTCCATTCAAAGCATTTAATAGTTATGTTTTGTCCAATCGCTTTGTATCACTGTATGAACACGACACTCTGATTTGTCTAATCATTCATAACCTGCAGCCAGCAATATAAAGATCCATATTCATTCATTCATTCATTATCTCCCGCTTTATCCTCTATTAGGGTCGCGGTGGGGTTCCCCATGCCCATCCTGGGGAGAACGTCTCGGGCGCTGGGCAGATAGACCCAGGACAGAGCGCCAATCCATCACTGGGCAAACACTCACTCACACAGACACACTCTATATGGGGCAATTTGGAGAACTCAATTGACCTTAATCCATGTTTTTGGACTGTGGGAGGAAACCGGAGAACCCGGAGGAAACCCACACAGACACGCGGAGAACATGGAAACTCCACCAGATTGGGATTCGAACCAGGAATCCCCAGCGCTGAGAGGACATGCTAAACACTAAGCCCACCTGAAAAAACGTGCATTGTTAAAAAGTTAACAATGTATAATTATCATTTGAAATGATTTTTCCCCCAATAATCGGGCAATCAAAATCTGTAATGGCCTGATGCCTCGTCCGAACATTCAGTGGACTCCTCTCAGGTTCTCCGTCGCTCTCGCGGGTTCTCGATTCTCTCTTGCCAGTGGGTGAGAAACATCATGGGTGCGCTCAGTTAGCGTGTTTTCCTCCGTCATTGGCCTCCATTTAGCAGAACCTAATGCAGGTGGAAATGCGAGCTGCAGCCCGGGGGGGGGGGGGGGGGGGGGGGGGGGGGGGGGGGGTGGGCGGGGGGGGGGGGGGGGGGGGGGGGGGGGGGGGGGGGGGGGGGGGGGGGGGGGTAAAGCGATTAGGTTCTTTGTGCAGAGTCGCATTGCCAAGAGGGACGGTTATAAAAAATCCAGCAATATCGAGGAAGGAATTAAAGGGATGCGATTGCAAACGACAGGGACGTGATTTATTCCAGTCCATGATAATATAATAATATAATAATAATATAATATATAATAATATAAGGGCAGCACGGTGGCTTAGTGGTTGGCATGTTCTCCTCTCAGCGCTAGGGATTCCCGGTTTGAATCCCAATCAGGGTGGAGTTTCCATGTTCTCCCTGTGTCCACGTGGGTTTCCTCCGGGTTCTCCGGTTTCCTCCCACAGTCCAAAAACATGGATCAAGTCAATTGAATTCTCCAAATTTCCCCATATAGAGTGTGTGTGTGTGAGTGAGTGTGTGCCCAGCGATAGTTTGGCGTCCTGTCCTGAGTGTATCTGCCCAGCGCCCGAGACGTTCTCCCCTGGATGGGTATGGGGAACCCCCCCGCGACCCTAGTAGAGGATAAAGCGGAAGATAATGAATGGATGGATAATAATATAATAATATATAATAATATACTAATAATATTCTAAAGGATCCAACTGAGGTGAGGTGACTGTTTAATGCTGACTGTTTATATAGTGGCAATTTAGATAGGGCAATCTGGAGCAGCCAATTTACCTTAAATTCATGTATTGAAGTGTGGGGGGAAATCTGAGAACCTGAAGGAATCCCATTGGGATTTGAACTTGGGTCCCCAGCGCTGAGAGGAGAACATGCTAACCATCATACCCCCAACTCTTATACCCCGTTCTATTTGATTCCTGAGGTGTTCTTTGATGTTCTCCCCGTGTCCGCGTGGGTTTCCTCCGGGTTCTCCGGTTTCCTCCCACAGTCCAAAAACATGGATCAAGTCAATTGAGTTCTTTAAATTGCCCCATATAGAGTGTCTGTGTGAGTGTGTGTCCAGTGATAGATTGGCGTCCTGTCCTGGGTGTATCTGCCCAGCGCCCGAAACGTTCTCCCCTGGATGGGCATGGGGAACCCCCCCCCCCCCCCGCGACCCTAATAGAGGATAAAGCGGGAGATAATGTTTAAGTTCATTGTTTACGGGGCGTGTCCCGATACTGTTTTATTTGATGTAGTGTTCTGTATGTACGTAACGTTATTGGAACCCGGTGCAGGTTTGTGTACTGGTGTAAACGCCTGGCTCATGGTGTTTGTTTGATGGGTACAGATAGAGGGAGGCATGGCTCTGCCACGGTTATGTAAGTGTGTCTGCAGGGAGGAGGGCTGAGCGCAAAGTGCAGCCAAAAGATTCAGCCGAACAGAACGGCGCACAGCAGGTTCCCTCAGAACAGCTGGCTCTGCAACGCAGAACCCAAAACACATCATTAGAACCATTAGTCTGAATGATACAAACACAACTTACCATTCCAACCAATCACCTGGCATTTCAGATGCACACAACACCAACACATGAGATTAACACACAACACCAACACATGAGATTAACACACAACACCAACACATGAGATTAACACACAACACCAACACATGAGATTAACACACAACACCAACACATGAGATTAACACACATCAACACATGAGATTAACACACAACACCAACACATGAGATTAACACACATCAATATACAACACCAACACATGAGATTAACACACAACACCAACACATGAGATTAACACACAACACCAACACATGAGATTAACACACAACAATATACAACACCAACACATGAGATTAACACCAACACATGAGATTAACACACAACACCAACACATGAGATTAACACACAACACCAACACATGAGATTAACACACAACACCAACACATGAGATTAACACACAACACCAACACATGAGATTAACACACAACACCAACACATGAGATTAACACACAACACCAACACATGAGATTAACACACAACACCAACACATGAGATTAACACACAACACCAACACATGAGATTAACACACATCAATATACAACACCAACACATGAGATTAACACACATCAACACATGAGATTAACACACAACATCAACACATATCAATATACAACATCAACACATGAGATTAACACACAACATCAACACATATCAATATACAACGTCAACACATGAGATTAACACACAACACCAACACACGAGATTAACACACAACATCAACACACAACACCAACACATGAGATTAACACACAACACCAACACATGAGATTAACACACATCAACACACAACACCAACACATGAGATTAACACACATCAACACATGAGATTAACACACAACACCAACACATGAGATTAACACACATCAATATACAACACCAACACATGAGATTAACACACAACACCAACACATGAGATTAACACACAACACCAACACATGAGATTAACACACAACAATATACAACACCAACACATGAGATTAACACCAACACATGAGATTAACACACAACACCAACACATGAGATTAACACACAACACCAACACATGAGATTAACACACAACACCAACACATGAGATTAACACACAACACCAACACATGAGATTAACACACAACACCAACACATGAGATTAACACACAACACCAACACATGAGATTAACACACAACACCAACACATGAGATTAACACACATCAATATACAACACCAACACATGAGATTAACACACATCAACACATGAGATTAACACACAACATCAACACATATCAATATACAACATCAACACATGAGATTAACACACAACATCAACACATATCAATATACAACGTCAACACATGAGATTAACACACAACATCAACACATATCAATATACAACATCAACACATGAGATTAACACACAACATCAACACATATCAATATACAACATCAACACATGAGATTAACACACAACATCAACACATATCAATATACAACGTCAACACATGAGATTAACACACAACACCAACACACGAGATTAACACACAACATCAACACACAACACCAACACATGAGATTAACACACAACACCAACACATGAGATTAACACACATCAACACACAACACCAACACATGAGATTAACACACATCAACACACAACACCAACACATGAGATTAACACACAACACCAACACATGAGATTAACCCACAACATCAACACATGAGATTAACCCACAACATCAACACATGAGATTAACACACAACATCAACACATGAGATTAACACACAACATCAACACATGAGATTAACACACAACATCAACACATGAGATTAACACACATCAACACATGAGATTAACACACAACACCAACACAAAATCATCACATGAGATTAACACACAACATCAACACATGAGATTAACACACAACACCAACACATGAGATTAACACACAACACCAACACATGAGATTAACACACATCAACACATGAGATTAACACACATCAACACATGAGATTAACACACATCAACACATGAGATTAACACACATCAACACATGAGATTAACACACAACACCAACACAAAATCATCACATGAGATTAACACACATCAACACACAAAATCATCACATGAGATTAACACACAACATCAACACATGAGATTAACACACATCAACACATGAGATTAACACACATCAACACACAACACCAACACATGAGATTAACACACATCAACACACAACAACACATGAGTTTAACACACAATATATGAGTTTAACACACAATATATGAGATTAACACACAAGATCAACACACATCACACAACATCAACACACAAGATTAAAACATGAGAGAGAGTGAGAGAGAGAGCGAGTGAGCGAGAGAGTGTGTGAGAGAGCGAGAGCGAGTGAGGGAGAGAGTGAGAGAGATAGTGAGAGAGAGTGTGTGAGAGAGAGAGCGAGAGAGAGAGCGAGAGAGAGAGTGAGAGAGAGAGCGAGTGAGAGAGAGCGAGAGAGAGAGTGAGAGAGAGAGCGAGTGAGAGAGAGAGAGTGAGAGAGAGAGCGAGTGAGAGAGAGTGTGTGAGAGAGAGAGCGAGAGAGGGAGAGCGAGAGAGTGTGAGAGCGAGAGAGAGTGTGAGAGAGAGAGAGAGCGAGAGAGAGTGAGAGCGAGAGAGAGTGTGAGAGAGAGAGAGAGCGAGAGAGAGTGAGAGCGAGAGAGAGTGTGAGAGAGAGCGAGAGAGCTGAAGTCATTCATCAGTAGGTTACGGCGGTTCTCAGGTTTCATTAAGAAGTGAAGCGTGCCGTCTCTGTGGACGAGCCGAGCCGAGAACCGGGGAATCCCTTCCCAGAATGCACTGCAAAGCCCCGACAAAAGCCCTACAGAGGCACTTATTAACGTCTGGAACGAGAGAACGTGAGAGTATGAATCCGACTCCTCACGGCGCTCGGGCTCCACCTTCACTTGTCCGTCTGTCCGTTTCTCTGAACCCGGGTTTGGATCCACACAGCACTGTCTCCTTCTCCTCAGTCCATCTGTTCCTCTGCACTCTGTTAATCCTCTTTACCCTGAGTTCTCACAGGCGGGGCGACCACAGAGCGCCTCCGGTTCTCTCATTAGGGTGGATGATCCTCAGCACATCGGTGTGGTGGTGGTCTTGATGTGATTGTGTGTGTGTGTGAGTTCATCATCCATCCATTCATCATCTTCCACTTTATCCTCTACTAGGGTGGGGGGGGGGGTTCCCCATGACCATCCAGGGAGAACGTTTGGGGCGCTGGGCAGATACACCCAGGACAGGACGCCAATCTATCACTGGACACACACTCACTCACACACACACACTCTATATGGGGCAATTTGGAGAAATCAATGGGTATAATCCCACAGTCCAAAAACATGGATCAAGGTCAATTGAATTCAAATTGCCCCATATAGAGTGTGTGTGAGTCAGTGAGTGTGTGCCCAGTGATACATTGGCGTCCTGTTCTGGGTGTATCTCCCCAGCGCCCCAAACGTTCTCCCCTGGATGGGCATGAGAACCCCCACACCTCGCGAAATAGATGTATGGTGAAACTGAGGGCTGCACGGTGGCTTAGTGTTTAGCATGTTCTCCTCTAGGGATTCCTAGAGGAGGTTCGAATCCCAATCTGGGTGGAGTTTCCATGTTCTCCCTGTGTCCGCGTGGGTTTCCTCCAGGTTCTCCGGTTTCCTCCCACAGTCCAAAAACATGGATCAAGTCAATTGAGTTCTCCAAATTGCCCCCTATAGAGTGTGTTTGTGTGAGTGAGTGTGTACCCAGCGATAGATTGGTGCCCTGTCCTGGGTGTATCTCTCCAGCGCCCGAAACGGTCTCTAGTGGATGGGCATGGGGAACCCCACCGCGACCCTAATAGAGGATAAAGCGGGAGATAATGGATGGATGTGTGATTCACTGCACTGATGGGTTAAATGTGGAGGACTAAAGCCTCTGTAGGCAAAACAGATCTTAATCACAAGCTTACGAGTGACCACATGGTGGTTTTAAGCAGAGAGTACCGTATTTTCCGGACTATAAGGCGCACCTAAAAGCCTAAAACTTTCCCAGAAATCGGACGTGCGCCTTATAATCCGGTGCGCCTTATACGTCTACTGAGTTCCAAATTCTATAAAAGTATTGTTGTGCGACGGGGTGTTTTCGTGAAAAGCCGAGTGAAGAAAATTAATTCAGAGCTTGCCGTCATTCCGGGAGGATTAAATAAAGAACTCCGACCGCTGGACATTGGTGTAAACGGGGCGTTTAAAGTAAAGTTGCGGGCGGTGTGGGAGCGATGGATGATAGACGGCGAACGCACGTTTACTAAAACTCGGGAGGCGGCGGCGGGGCGAGTTACGCCACCGTCTGTGAATGGATTGTGGACGCCTGGGCTGAGGTTTCTGCTGTAACCGTCGTCCGAGCTTTCGCGAAAGCCAGCATCGTCGCCGAACGGCCGCCTGGCGACGGGACTGACTCGGACATCGATGAGGGGGAACCCGGAGTGCAGCTTTTTAATTCAGACACAGAAGACGAGGACTTTGATGGATTTGTGGGAGAAGAGAGATTAAAATAATGTAGTAGAATAAACTTTAATTATAAATCAGCGTTTTGCATCCTTTACTTTTCTTGTAGATCGTATGTTTTAGCGAGTGCCTTATAATACGCTGCCGTACAGAATAAGTACCGTACAGAAATAGAGTCCGTAATTCAGACTGCGCCTTATAGTACGGTGCGCCTTATACGTGGCTCAAATACAGAAATAGACTCCGAAATGCAGACTGCGCCTTATAGTCCGGAAAATACGGTACATGGACCTCCGCAGGCTCCCGAGGAGTAAGTTTGTCAAATGTCACGTTAACAAAACGACAGTGTGGATTAGTTTAGAGAACAGACACAGACGTTAAATATTTCTACTGAATTAAAGGTGAATCTGATGGCTTCCAGCGAAATACCTGAATGCATTGATATTTATTGGGTTCTTCCGGTGACAGCCCTTGTCTTCGTCGGCGTAAAGAAGCGTGAGTCACTGCGGCAGACTGTGGAGGTGTTTATTAATAAGGCAAAGACAGTGGCATGTTTAGAAAAAGACACCGCTCCCTCACGTACGTATCAGTGACCGTCCGTCCGTCCGTCCGTGTGGATTATTGCACCTGAAACAGCGTCCGCGGTTAAACCCTCGCACCGAAGCCGAACGCTCGGCCCGCCCTCTCTCTCTCTCTCTCTCTCTCTCTCTCTTTTCAGATCCCACAGTACGGTTCCGTGGGCGTCTGCGTGGACTTGATGCATCGCGTCCTCAGCTCCTTGTTAAAAACGAAGCAGATGAGCGGATTGGCGGCGGCCTGGGCGAAGGTGAGCCAGACGGAGGCGCTCACGTACACCCGCGCCACGCCGCCGGCCCTCGTCAACACCTGCGCGTAGCACAACACGAGAGAGAGAGAGAGAGAGAGAGAGAGAGAGAAAACGAGAGAGTGAGTGAGAGAGTGAGAGAGAGAGAGAGAGAGAGAGAGAAAATGAGAGAGTGAGAGAGAGTGAGAGAGAGAGAAAACGAGAGAGTGAGTGAGCAAGAGAGTGAGTGAGAGAGTGAGAGAGAAAACGAGAGAGTGAGAGAGAGAGAGAGAAAACGAGAGAGTGAGTGAGCAAGAGAGTGAGTGAGAGAGTGAGAGAGAAAACGAGAGAGTGAGAGAGAGAGAGAGAAAACGAGAGAGTGAGTGAGCAAGAGAGTGAGTGAGAGAGTGAGAGAGAGTGAAAGAGTGAGAGCGAGAGAGTAAGAGATAGAGAAAACGAGAGAGTGAGAGCGAGAGAGAGTGAGTGAGAGAGAGATAGAGTGAGAGAGAGAGTGCGTGAGAGAGCGATCGAGAGTGAGTGAGAGTGGGAGAGCAAGAGAGAGAGTGAGAAAGAGAGTGAGTGAGAGCGAGAGAGCAAGAGAGAGAGTGAGAAAGAGAGTGAGAGAGATAGAGAGAGAGAGTGAGTGAGAGAGAGATAGAGTGAGAGAGCAAGAGAGTGAGCAAGAGAGAGAGCAAGAGAGTGAGAGAGATAGAGAGAGAGTGAGAGAGATAGAGTAAGAGAGCGAGAGAGAGTGTGAGAGCAAGAGAGTGAGAGAGAGAGAGTGAGAGCAAGAGAGCGAGAGAGCAAGAGAGAGAGTGAGAAAGAGAGTGAGAGAGAGAGAGCAAGAGAGTGAGAGAGATAGAGAGAGAGTGAGAGAGATAGAGAGAGTGAGAGAGTGAGAGATAGAGAGCAAGAGAGAGAGCAAGAGAGTGAGAGAGATAGAGAGAGAGTGAGAGTGAGTGAGAGAGAGAGAGAGTGAGAGCAAGAGAGTGAGAGAGAGAGAGAGTGAGAGAGCGAGTGAGAGTGAGAGAAAGAGAGAGTGAGTGAGAGTGAGAGAGCAAGAGTGAGAGAGAGAGCTGAAGTCATTAATCAGCAGGTTACGGCGGCTCTCAGGTTTCATTACCAAGCGAAGCGTGCGTCTCTGTTGCCGTCTCCGCTCCCTCACGTACGTATCAGTGACCGTCCGTCCGTGTGGATTATTGCACCTGAAACAGCGTCGGCGGTTAAACCCTCGCACCGAAGCCGAACGCTCGGCCCGCTCTCTCTCTCTCTCTCTCTCTCTCTTCAGATCCCGCAGTACGGTTCCGTGGGCGTCTGCGTGGACTTGACGCAGAAGTGAAAGCAGGCTCGGCATCGCGTCCTCAGCTCCTTGTTAAAAACGAAGCAGATGAGCGGATTGGCGGCGGCCTGGGCGAAGGTGAGCCAGACGGAGGCGCTGACGTACACCCGCGCCACGCCGCCGGCCCTGGTCAGCACCTGCGCGTAGCACAACACGATGTACGGCGCCCACAGCAGGAGGAACGCCAGCGTGACCACGTAGTACATCTTGCTGATCCGCTTCTCCGTCTTGAACTCGTCCAGCACGATCAGCCTCCGGTCGGCGCCGCGCGCGGCCTGCCTGATGCCCACCAGCGTGGGGGGCGTGGGCCCGCGCCCGAACCCGGCGATCCAGTTGGCGGCGGCCTGGCCCGTGGCGCCGGGCCCGTGGAAGGTCCAGTTGTGGCTGACGGCCGGGATAGGCTGCGCCGGCTTCATCTTGCGGTGGTCGTAGACGAAGCAGAGCATCTTGACGTAGACGGCGTGCGTGGTGCCCACCACCACGGCCAGCATCAGCGTGAAGCCCAGCGTGTCGTTGGCGCGGGCGTAGCGCTGCTCCAAGGTGCACCGCGCCTCCTCGGGCCCGAGGCGGGAGGCGCCGGCGTCGAAGACGGGCGGCAGGGCCATGGCCGCCGCCAGGATCCAGGAGACCCCCACGACGGCGCCGCACGTCCACGCCGTCACCCGCTTGCCGTAGAAGCGGTGGTGGGCCACGGCCATGTAGCGGGTCACGCTCACGCCCAGCAGGGCGAAGGCGGCGTGGAAGCAGAAGAGCGCCGACAGGAAGGCCGCCGTCCGGCAGCCGCCGCCGCCGTCCGAGGCCCGCGCCACCGACGCCATCACGAACGGGAAGCAGGACGCCGAGCGCGCCATGTCGCCCACGCACAGGTCCAGGAGGAAATAGTAGGCGGCCTTGTGCAGCGAGCGGTCGCGCAGGACCAGCAGGGACAGCAGCAGGTTGCCCAAGAAGCTGACCCCTGCGATGAGGCCCATGGAGGTCAGCTTCACGGCCGCGGCGGCCAGCGCATAGTCCTGCTGAGAGGGCTTGGTGCTCTCGCTGGTGTTGGCCATCTGCGCATGCGCACCGTCCCGTCGCCGTGATCCAGCATGAAGCAGAGCAGGGCGGTCTCGAATATTCCGCCTTAACACCTTTAATCGCGCCTCGTCGTCGTCGTTCGTCGTCGTTCGTCGTCCCCCCCCCGCTGGGAGGACGTCGGCGAGTTACGGCGTCGTCGTTTCGTCCCCTGAACGCGGCGTTCGTCGGGAAACCCGAATTAATGGGAGCATCTCTCACAGGCGTACCTGTTCACCAGCAGCGCCCTTGGCTCCGTGATGACCTCCCAGGCCGTCGTCCGTTCAGAACCGAAGTCCGGCTTTTAAAAATCCAGAGGTGCGGTCAGCAGCTGGCCAGATGTTCTCGAGATAGTGCGCATGCGCGCGCGTTCTCCTAAATAGCCGGCTCTCCGGGTGGGGTTCCTAAAGCGCGGATTTGGCCCACAGAACGAAATGAAATGAGAGAACGGAATGAAAGAAGAGAACAAGATAAAAGAAGAGAACAGAGAGCCGCCGCGCTGCCGCCTCGGTTCCGTCGCGCAGTCCGCGTTTAAAGCTACAGCGCTGAGCGCGTTTCGGCGCACGCGCGGTCGCTCGCTCGCTCGCTCGCACGCGCCCACGCCCGCGCGCCCACACACTGGAGCTAGAGCTGTGCGATACCAAGAATTTTGGTATCGATCTGATACCAAGTAAATACAGGGCCAATATCGCGATATTCGATACCGATACCGATACTTTTTTTTTTTTTTTTAATATTTCAGCTTCATTGATCCAAAAGACCTAGTATAGAATTTCGCCAAACATTGTAGATGACAACAAAATAATGTATCCCAATCGACATCTTTGTTTAGAAACAATGGAACAGTAATACAACAATGTTTGCTTTAACGGGAGGAAAATATATATTTTTGAGGTAAGAAACGACAATACACAACGACAATAAAGTAAAAATGCTCCCCTCCCTAGACAGTTTTTTCTTTCTTTGATTCTTTTTTTTTAAATAGAATTTTGGGTGTGGTTTTGGGTGTGCTGTTTTTTGGGTGTGAAGAACGGCGCTTCTCTTTCGTTCAGACATCTTTTTTTATCTCCCACTCCGAGTCTCTCTCTCCGTACTGTGACGTGTCGACTTGGGCGGGTCAGGCTGAGCCCACGTGGCCGCTGTCTTGAGTATCGATCTTTTTACGCAAGTATTGTTCAATACCAATACCAGCGTTGGTATCGATATTATCGATATTTGTATCGATCCGCACAGCTCTAACTGGAGCCATGGCCGAGGAGGGGCACCGCGGGGGGGCGCTGAGCGTCGAGCGCTTTATTAGGTTCTCCTCCTGCTTCATACAGCTCGTATTAAGCCGGGCAGACATGGGCTTGTGGTTAGGGGCTGAAGGTCCCGGGTTCGGTTCTCCGGACCGTGAGTGAAGGATAGTGATGGATTGGCGTCCTGTCCTGGGTGTGTCTGCCCAGCGCCCGAGACGTTCTCCCCTGGATGGGGTGGGGTTCCCCTGGCATGGGGAACCCCACCGCGACCCTAATAGAGGATAAAGCGGGAGATAATGGAAGAATGAATGAATGAAGGAGGGCATCTGACCCCAATTGCTTCCCGGGCGCCGTATACAGGGCTGCCCATTCACTGCCCTGTATGTGTGTGTGTGTGAGTGTGTGAGTGTGTGTGTGAGTGTGTGTATGTGTGAGTGTGTATGAGTGTGTGTGTGTGTGTGTGTGTGTGTGTGTGTGTATGTGTGTTCCACTGCATGGATGGGTTAAATGTGAAGGACGCATTCATCTGTGTGATCCTGGGGGGGGGGATTTGTGTGTGGGTTTCCTCCGGGTTCTCCGGTTTCCTCCCACACCACTTCACCTGTGTGTGTGTGTGTGTGTGTGTGTTTGTGTGTGTGTGGGTTTCCTCCGGGTTCTCCGGTTTCCTCCCACACCACTTCACCTGTGTGTGTGTGTGTGTGTGTGTGTGTGTGTGTGTTCCACTGCATGGATGGGTTAAATGTGAAGGACACGTGTGTGCGTGTGTGTGTGTGTGTGTTTGTGTGTGTGTGTGTGTGTTTGTGTGTGTGTGGGTTTCCTCCGGGTTCTCCGGTTTCCTCCCACACCACTTCACCAGTGTGTGTGTGTGTGTGTGTGTGTGTGCGTACATATGTGTGTTCCACTGCATGGATGGGTTAAATGTGAACGACACGTGTGTGTGTGTGTGGGCTTCCTCCGGGTTCTCTGGTTTCCTCCCACACCACTTCACCAGTGTGTGTGTGTGGGCTTCCTCCGGGTTCTCCAGGTTCCTCCCACACCACTTCACCAGTGTGTGTGTGTGTGTGTATATGTGTGTGTGTATGTGTGTGTGTATGTGTGTGTGTGTGTGTATGTGTGTGTGTATGTGTGTGTGTGTGTGTGTAAACTGTAAGCTGAACAGATCAGAGGCACAGGGTTACAGGATGATGATGTAGAGCGCAGTGTCTGGTGATGCTGTATATTTACTGAAGGTTCTCTGGATCGTGGGGTCAGACAGCAGGTCCAGTTCTGCAGGACACAGCTTCACACCGCACCGCATTCAAAGTGAAGAGGACACACCAGCGTTAAGCTGTCTCTCCATTCAACATACTTGTTCATAGAATTACAAGTTTGGTTCGTGTCCATTTCCAGCTGTGAGGAGTGAAAGGTCAGAGGATTCATACACTCAGCCGCCACTTACTACAGAACAGCGTTCCATGGTTCTGTGTTCGAGTTGCGCTTGCTTTCAGAACCGTCTTTATCCTTCATGGCATCGGGTGATGGAAGCGTTCCGTATTGACCTGATGATTGTCAGCTGATGGTGTGAGGGTCAGCAGGTTGGTCTCGCGGGTTCGAATCCC
The DNA here is from genome assembly GCA_019802505.1 of Corydoras sp. C115. Classification (NCBI taxonomy): domain Eukaryota; kingdom Metazoa; phylum Chordata; class Actinopteri; order Siluriformes; family Callichthyidae; genus Corydoras; species Corydoras sp. C115. The sequence goes on from JAFMOC010000008.1 coordinate 149,699, forward strand.
GATCTGGGTGGAGTTTCCACATTCGCCCCACGGGTTCCTTCGGGTTCTCTGGTTTCCTCCCACAATCCAAAAACATGAATTCAATTCATGGCGATTGGCATGTTCTCCTCTCAGCACTAGGGATTCCTGGGTCGAATCCCTATCTGGATGGAGTTTCCATGTTCTCCCCGTGTCTGCGTGGGTTTCCTCCAGGTTCTCTGGTTTCCTCCCACAGTCCAAGTACATGAATTCAAGGTGAATTGGCTGTTCTAAATTGCCCCTATATAGTTTTTGTGTTGGGCGGCACGGTGGCTTAGCGGTTAGCATGTTCTCCTCTCAGCGCTGGGGATTCCCGGTTCGAATCCCCATCTGGGTGGAGTTTCCATGTTCTCCCCGTGTCTGCGTGGGATTCCTTCGGGTTCTCCGGTTTCCTCCCACAGTCCAAGTACATGAATTCAAGGTGAATTGTGCTGTTCTAAATTGCCCCTATATAGTGTTTGTGTTGGGCAGCACGGTGGCTTAGCGGTTGGCATGTTCTCCGGTTTCCTCCCACAGTCCAAAAACATGGTTAACTGAATTCTCAAGGTTAACTGAATTCTCCAAATTGCCCCATATAGAGTGTGTGTGTCTGTGTGAATGAGTGTGAGATGGCTTAAACTTTAGGATGTTGTCTGGAAATGCACTGAGTTGCTTAAGTTTACTCAAGTTGAATTTAAGTGTAAATGTGACGTGTACAGCTGTACTGTGGTACTAGATGGCAATTTTTTTACAAAAGCGGGGTCCTGAGACGATGCTATTTATGTTAAGGCGAAATCACGTCACTTTGTCTCCATCTAGTGGCCAGGATTATTATTGACTGAAAGTGGGTGATTAAGACATGACGGTGCCTCTTAGTGAATAACGTCATCAAAAACGCAAAGCAGCAATTAAAAACGATTTAATTTTATTAGTGCGATTTAATTTCATTTAGTTTCTTCTTAATCTTTTTTTATAAATGGTTTTCACTTTTTTAAAAATAGGGTTCTTTTAAATGAACCTGATTTGTTATAATATATGATATATATATATATATATATATATATATATATATATATGATTAATGATTAAATATTAATCATTAAATATTAATCATTAAAATTCTTTTGAGACAGCACCCCCTTGTGGACAGTTACACTCACGAAATTATGCAGATTGATTTACTGATATAGTTTTTTTTTATAAATAATTTATTTCAGGCGCGGTGACGTAGTGATCATCACGTTCACCCAAAGACATTTGTCCAAATTATGTGGACACCCTGAAATATGTGTCCAAAATTAATTGGACACCCAGAGACATGTATGTGTCCATCTACATACCCTGTCCAAAATTGTGTGGATACATACACACATCTCTGGGTGTCCACAAACTTTGGACACATGTCCACATGTCCAGTAACCTGAATTGCCCCTATATTGTGTTTGTGTGTGTGTGTGTGTGTGTGTGTGAGTGAATGTGTGCACAGCGATGGATTGGTCTGGTCAGGCCTGTCCTGCATCTATATCTGCTGCCCAGAACCCAAAATATTCTCCACCGGATGGACATCTCCCCCGCGACCCTAGTAGAGGATTAAGTGGAAGATGATGAGATAAGATGAGACACACACACACACACACACACACACACACACTACACAGTCCACACCACACACTTTGACAAGCCAATTTTTAAAAATATTTTTTAAATGTAATTAAAGAAATAGTTTGGAATTTGAATAAAATGTGTTTAGGTCATTTTTAATAAGGTTATAGAGAATAACTCCTTCTGTTCCAGCATCCCTGTACAAAGCAGACAGGCAGCGTTGGGTCCTGATCTGAACTCCATCACACACTTTTGAGCTAAATCAGAACAGACTGATAACCAAACTCTCTCACCCAACATACCTTTATGTTTAACCCTAGGATTCAAGGTAAATTGGCCACTCTAAATTGCCCTTGGGCGGCACGGTGGTTTAGTGGTTAGCACGTTCTCCTCTCAGCGCTAGGGATTACCGGTTCGAATCCCCATCTGGGTGGAGTTTCCATGTTCTCCCCGTGTCCGCGTGGGTTTCCTCCCACAGTCCAAAAACATGGATCAAGTCAATTGAGTTCTCCAAATTGCCCCATATAGAGTGTGTCTGTGTGAGTGAGTGAGTGCCCAGTAATAGATTGGCGCCCTGTCCTGGGTGTATCTGCCCAGCGCCCGAAACGTTCTCCCCTGGATGGGCATGGGGAACCCCCCGCGACCCTAATATAGGATAAAGCGGAAGATAATGGATGAATGAATGAATGAACTAATAAATTGCCCCCCCCCCCCCCAGGACCTTAGTAGAGGATAAAGCGAAAGATAAAGTGTTGAGATGAGATTTGGGAGACTTCTTTTTATTGTTCCAACTTGCAACTGTAAACTTGTAGGTGGCAACAAAATCCACAAGGTGGCGCTCTATACTAATAAAACAGCCTCAGTGCCGCTTAGTTTTTCAATGATACTGATTTCTACGTGAGGTGATGTGCACCGTTTTTTAACCCCAAACCTTTTCTTTCCTTTAAATTATATTTCGGTCCAATTATTGATGAGATCCTGACTCTCTGTGATGCTTATTATTATTATTACCTGAATTTGGTTTAACATTATAGACTTATTGTTAGTTTAAATATTGTTTATATTTTACTGTTTAAATATTATAAATGAAAGCAATAAGTAACAACAAAATATTAGACATTTAGTTTATGTAGTATAACTTAAAGCTGTATTTAAAATTAAGGTTTAGTATGAAAACCAGACGGATATAATAAAGATTCTCGCATTTATGAGTCACTTTGGATAAAAGCTGCTACATGGCTGAATGTAAATGTAAGAAACTGTAATAATAATAATAATAATAATAATAATAATAAAAACCCATGCAGTATTAGATTTTTATGACAAAAGATTAATAGTCTGCTCTGTTATTAATACCATCAGTGTTTCTTTGTTAAATAAAATGTAGAAAAACAAAGAAATACCATTTTATACCATTTAAAATAGGTCCCACCTAGAACAACTTCATTTTGCAGCATGCGTGTGGACATTTCTGTCCATGTATCTTAAAGATAATCTGTGAGGTCGGACACTGATGTTAAAAACCTTTTCATTTGATTTTAATTTTTTCTGCGTGTCCGTGATCCGTCCTTGCTTACAAAATCCAATCCTTTGATTGATGTTCATCTCATTTGTTATCAGCACCACGGTGACATCATCTATATTTTATAAAGTGATATACTGGACAGAAAGACAACATGCTCACTAGAATGGCCAGCTATGACACAGGGGTTCCTCTGTACCATCTATATATGAAAAGGAGGCTGTTAACCAAGTTAGCGTCCATGATGAATGACTCCACTAATTAATAAGACTCTAGTATCTCTGGGCAGCTGCTTCAGTAAAATACTGCTTCACCCAAAGTGTGTGAGGGAGTGGTTTCACATGTCCTTCCTTCCTTTACAAGCAGCAGTGCTGACAGTTCGACTCCTCCATCCGCCCAGCAGAGCTCACATTTTAAAAATAAAAACGTCTCAGTATTCTTTTGCATAAAGGGCAATTATATAAACAGTGTATGGGTGTACGTACATGTTATATCACATTAAAAAAAATAAATACTCTTTATTTGTATTGTTTAGAATTTAGTGCAATGTCTGTGTATCAGAATCTTTTGTTTCTTGTATATATTCTTTTTTTATATATTAATTAATTACTAAGAGTCATTATATCTCTTTGCCACTGATCCCTGATTGTGGGACTTAAGAAAGAATTATTCTCTTATATTGTGGAAAGTTTTAAAATAGTGAAAGGTGATTCCATTTATTATTAAAACCCCTATATTAGCTTCATAAGTTTGTCTGTGTGTCTGGTAAAAAGTTTGCAAATGCTGTTTCATCCACTTCACTTGAAACTTGGAACAATCGTTCATCGTCGGTGACAACACAGGAATCAATTAAAGAATGTAGCAATTAGGGGAAATTAATTAATTTGGTTTTCTATGAATAAATTGCCCATTTTCTACTAAATTTTATACTTTACAAGCAGAATTAATTTCGGATAATGTCATTTAACATGATATAGGGGTGTTAAAAAAATTTATATATTATAAAATTTTATTTTAATAAAATTATATATATATATATATATATATATATATATATATATATATATATATATATATATATATATACACATATATATATATATATATATATATATATATATATATATATATATATATGATTGTTTATTATTTCCATTTGATTTAGCACCATTCAATCCTTTGGTTGCAGGGTTCAGCTGTGTTTTTAATTTACATAATATTATCATGTTGATCAGTGAAAGTATTCAGGGAGGTTTCTTATTGCAGGAAAGTTCAGGAAAATACAGAATTCAGGAAAGTCCCAGGATTATGAATTTTCTAGTGTTGTGTTAGAAAATAAGTGTTTAATTGCAAAGGAAAATGAGTTAAAAATTGACACCCACACCATAGTGTGTCAGATTTAATAATTTGACAGGGGTGTGTGTTCTGTCCCCTTGCCCACCCCCACTGTGCTGGTCTGGCACGTTCTCCCTTCCCTCACTCACGTTGGTCTGTTTCATTGAGAAAATGAAGGAAATTAGGGAGAACCACATAGAGCAGAACCCTCTTCTGTGCAAAGCGATTTTCCTAAATGAACTCCTAAAGTAATTTAACTTACTGGATGTATATAGGGGTGTTTTTTTTAAATCATTAAAAAAATCTTTATAAATTATTTATATATATATATATATATATATATATATATATATATATATATATATATATATATATATATATATATATATATATATATACATACATAAATTTAGTCCCATCCAATCTTTTGGTAGCAGGGTTCAGCTGTATTTTTAATTTACATAATATCATGTTGATCAGGTTTCTTATTGCAGGAAAGTTCAGGAAAATACAGAATTCAGGAAAATGTATTTTATGTATTTTTTATTATTTAAGTGCAAAGGAAAATGAGTTTAAAATTGACACCCATACCATAGTGTGTCAGATTTAAAAATTGGACAGGGGTGTGTGTTGGTCCCTTTGCCCACCCCCACTGTGCTGGTCTGGCACGTTCTCCCTTCCCTCACTCATGCTTCTGTCCCCTGCTGAACTTTTTCCTGTTTCATTGAAAAAATGAAGAAAATCAGGTAGAGCCCCATAGAGCAGAACCCTCTGCTCATAGAGCAGAAGCGATTTTCCTAAATGAACTCCTAAATTAATTTAACACGATACAGGTGTGTTTTTTTTTTTATATTTAATATAATATTTGATTGTTTATTATTTCCAATTGATTTAGCCCCAATATCATCATGTTGATCAGTGAAAGTAATCAGGGAGGTTTCTTATTGCAGGAAAGTTCAGGAAAATACAGAATTCAGGCAAATCCCAGGATTATGAATTTTTCTTATTATTTAAGTGCAAAGGAAAATGAGTTTAAAATTGACACCCACACCATAGTGTATCAGATTAAAAAATTGGACAGGGGTGTGTGTTGGTCCCCTTGCCCACCCCCACTGTGCTGGTCTGGCATGTTCTCCCTTCCCTCACTCATGTTGGTCCCCTCATGGTTCTGTCCCCTACTGAACTTTTTCCTCTGTTTCATTGAGAAAATGAAGGAAATCAGGGAGAACCCCACAGAGCAGAACCTTCTTCAGTGCATTTTCCTAAATGAATCCTAAAGTAATTTAACATGATATAGGAGTGTTTTTTTTAATATATTATTTTAAATTTATAAATTATATAAATTTCAGCTGTATTTTTAATTTACATAATATTATCATGTTGATCAGTGAAAGTAATCAGGGAGGTTTCTTATTGCAGGAAAGTTCAGGAAAATACAGAATTCAGGCAAATCCCAGGATTATGATTTTTTTCTTATGATTTAAATGCAAAGGAAAATGAGTTAAAAATTGACACCCACACCATAGTGTGTCAGATTTAAAAATTGGACAGGGGTGTGTGTTGGTCCCCTTGCCCACCCCCACTGTGTTGGTCTGGCATGTTCTCCCTTCCCTCACTCATGTTGGTCCCCTCATGGTTCTGTCCACCTGCTGAACTTTTTCCTCTGTTTCATTGAGAAAATGGAGGGAAAATCAGGGAGAACCCCATAGAGCAGAACCCTCTTCTGTGCAAAGCGATTTTCCTAAATGAATCCTAAAGTAATTTAACACGATATAGGGGTGTTTTTTTTTATTTATTATAAATTATATAAATTTCAGCTGTATTTTTAATTTACATAATATTATCATATGGATCAGTAAAAACAATCAGGGAGGTTTCTTATTGCAGGAAAGTTCAGGAAAATACAGAATTCAGGCAAATCCCAGGGTTATGAATTTTTTCTTATTATTTAAGTGCAAAGGAAAATGAGTTTAAAATTGACACCCACACCATAGTGTATCAGATTTAAAAATTGGACAGGGGTGTGTGTTGGTCCCCTTGCCCACCCCCACTGTGCTGGTCTGGCATGTTCTCCCTTCCCTCACTCATGGTTCTGTCCCCTGCTGAACTTTTTTCCTGTTTCATTGAGAAAATGAAGGAAAAATCAGGGAGAACCCTATAGAGCAGAACCCTCTTCAGTGCATTTCCCTAAATGGATGATGGGGCAACCAGGCGGAACGTCTCCCACCCCAAAAGTCCGCTTTGCACTCCTCTGAATGACGTCTGCGTGTCTGCGTGTCTGCGCGTCTGCGTGTCTGCGCTCGCTGCAGCCGCCAGCCGCGCACCGAACCCTGTTTACTCAGCAGGTGGATGTGACGTCACGGACTGGGAACACCAAAAAACAATAACATCTAAATCCGCGACTTTTCTTCGGCACCCGCTCGCCGCTTTAAACCCTAATAACGCCCGAAGGACTTCTCCTTTCTCTGCAGGGGGAAGAAAAAGCGGCCGCCTGTCCTCGACACGGTGTGTTTTTTTGCGCCGCGCCGCCGGGATCGTCGGCTCGGCGCGCAGAAGTTAGTTCCCCAGCGGAGTGATATTGTTTACAGTGTTTACAGTGCGCGTTATCTCCGTACGAGGGTTCGAACCTGCGCTCCGTCTGCAGCCGCCGCGGCATCAACAGCTTCGGGGCAAAATCGGTAAGTTTCCTCTCGTTTCGGGGCAGTTTGCACCGCTCCTGCCCTGCACCTGGACTTGGTTGGGGGGGGGGGTCACGTGTTAACGGGTGGTGTTGTTGTTGTTTACTGCTTAAAAAACAAACAAATAAATCAACAAACACGCCGATCGGCTGATCGGGGTTCGAACCTGAACGCGGGGCTGCGATAAACAGGCACCACCAACTCGATCCGCTCTGATGATCGCACTTTTCTTTCTTTCTTTCTTTTTTTTTTTTTTATAAGTTAGCCCCAAGCTAACGCGTCTGCTTTAGAGACCCGGCGGGTTTGGGGAGCTGCGGGTTCTAAATGTTCCAAGGTTCTAAAGGTTCTAAGGTTCTCCAGAACACGATCGGAACGGCACGGTTCCCCACGTGTTCCAGCGCCTGCACACACAGCACCACCATACACCACCACCAGCAGCAGCAGCAGCAGGGTTCGGCTTTCATCGCAACCTCGTGGTTCCAAAACGCGGCGTGGATGTTAATCCGAAAGTTTAGAACCACACTCAAGAGTCTGGATTACATATCCGACCGAGAGAACCCGAGAACAAACTTTAGAACCCGAGTGGAGAACCCGATGCTGCATGAGTGTGAAGGCGTCGTGCATCCAGCCGAACTGTGGGTCTGATTAACACTGCTGAAGTTTCCTAATGAGCTTCAGAATCTTTAATAATTAGTTCAATATCCCAATTAAATATAAAAAATAATATACTAAAAAATTAGTATAATCATAAATTAAGACATTATATATCATTTATCATTATATTCATTTCATTATATATATATATATATATATATATATATATATATATATATATATATGTCTCACATTAAGATATATATATATATATATATATATATATATATATATATATATATATATATATATATATATATAAAATCTTAATGTGGGACATTATTTAAAAAAATAAAACTCCTTTTTTGTCTAATAAAATATTACAGTGTGTCCCAGCTGCAGTTTTCAACTCATTCATTTATTGAATCATATTTATTACTCAACGTCCTAATGATGTAATAAACTAGTGTATATAAAATATGGATTTCTATATAATGATTGACATTCATTGTCTAAAATTCTTAATACTGTTTGTTATGAAGCTGGAATAACTGAAAAAGCCAATCAGCTCGAACAAATATTTCAGAATAGACTTTAATTATTACAGAATTAATTCACAGTTTTCTAACTGCACCGTTTCCATTGACCGGGGCTTAAATTTGAAAGCCTGCCACAGTGGCTGCAGTCTTTGTGCTTTGAAGCAGGTTATTGTCTTAAAAAAGGGAAGCAAAAGTTGGATAGAGGAAAAAAAAAACTTTTTTTTTCTTTTTTTTTTTTTTTTTTCTAACAGAGAGGTAAACAGTCTTCAACGGGCGACGCTTGGCAACCCAGATTAAGCAAAACACAAGATCAAACAGCTTCCATGGCTATTGTCATGAGTTGCTAGTGAAAGAGAGAAAGGCTATTTGAACAGGCACCAGGGTTTGTGTGCTCGTTTATGCAGAAATGGAACTTGGCAAACACAGTCTGACCTGAGTTTAAAGTGTCAAACTGAACTTGTCTTCACTGTTTTCTACAACACAACACACACGACAAGCCTCCTAACAGAACCCTCACGTTACTGTTTACTCTAATGTTCTAAACAGTGCATGTTTAAACCGACTGTGGAGTAATGGCTCACTGAAAATGTAAGTCTCAACTAAAACAGTCGGGATTTGTATTTCTATTTGTAGTTTTGTGCCGAGGCGCCATGTCCAGTGCGTCTACGGTACGCCGATGAGCTGATTTTAATTTAGTTGGTTGGTCGTCGTTTTGCTAAAATGATCCTGCATCACCTTTTTTCTCCAAATACATCCTGGCTGTTTGCACTGGACTCTGATTATCCTTCACATACTCGCTCTAAAAGTTCTGCACTTGTCCCACGCTGGCCGCGTCGTCATTTTCTTGAATTATCCTACATCTTGCTTTTGAAATCTATACAGGCCTTGTATACACACCTTGTTTGGGAATCCTTCAGAATAAGAGCCGCGCGTTTCCGGACTTGCTGATCTGTGAGTTTTGCCGACTGTCAGCGTTCTCACCCTGTTGTTAGTTCGTGTTTTATTCTGTTAGTGAAAACAGTCTGCAGGTAGATGAGCAGTTTAATAGCGCTGCATTACGCTCACACCCACACGCTTAAATCAATCAGAAATAAACACATCACACTGCAATTTGGGTGGATTTCCCCTTTAATCAGTCATCTACCTTTCCACATTACACATTTATTACTTCCTTACCGGAGCCAACGAAATCCTCCTTACTTTTGCCTTCAGAGTGATGTGGAGTCGGAGCTCCACCCAGACACGAGATTTAACACGGCGAGACTCGGCTGCTCAATCATCCCGCCGTGCAGAAAAACTTGCTCTGCTTTGATCACAAAATGTTCTGATGTTCGCTCTCGAAATAGCGCTCCGGCAGTGGGTGTAATAAGACATTATAGGCAGGGAACAGACAGAACAGTGAGATCTGAGCTCTCGGTGCTCCTCTCGCTGACTGAAAGGCACATGAGGGAGTGCTGGATGGAGACCGAATGATGATGTTAATGTCGATTGGCGATGAATGTCCTTTTGTCTCCGTCCTCCGAGTCGCTCTGTTCCCTGCCTGTTTGGATGTAGACGGTCTCCGTGGGACTAGTGTTTTGTTTGTCCCCCTCCGCGTGTCCACAACGACAACATGTCTCATTAGGAAAATGGGCTGTGTATTAATTACCCGGCGTCGTACGTATTTTAATTAGTATTGCAAATTGGACGTCCTCTGTTCTCTCGTAATTCTATCTTAGGAGCCAGTCAAAGGATTCTAATCTGACAGAAGTTTGCTTTGATGTTCTTTTCTCTCGTCCATGTTACCGTCCTATTAGGTATCGCACATGAAACAGGCCCGCTTGCAGTTTTGAACCCTGATGAAATCAGGATGTTTTTAATTGACTGGTTGTTGTTTATTTGATAGCCGTGTACGTCTTTTATAGGCTGGATAATAGACAAGTGATAATTAATGTGGACACACTGCTTAGTTCTTTTTTTTTTCCCCCTCGTTTTTTTTTTTTTTTTTTTTTTGCCTTTTTTTTCACCATATGCCTGTAGCTGAAAGTAAACCAATCGCGTATTGGCTTTGGCACCTCACGTTTGAGGTTTGGGGTTAGTGCTTAGTGCTGATTTGGGCTCCGGCCCGCTCTGTGCTTACGGGATCTTGTGGGAGCTGCGCAGGGTATTGCAGGGCTGTGTGTAAACTGTTTTGTTTCACTGCTGACTGTAACGGTGCAGGGGCTGCCGTCCAGGTGGTTCGGGTCTTCGGCACTTGCCAGATGACTCGAAGTGATTCAGACTGTTTACTGCGGTGCCATGACAACTTGACTTCCAGTCAGAAAAATAGCTAGGGATATCATAATTGTTTACATGTTTAATACAGTACATTTACTCCTTTTTCCAGGTGTTGGTATCCTGCTTGTTTTCATAAGATTGAAAAATGACTGCGCTAGTGTTGCAAGGAGTTGGCAGATCATGAGTTTCCTTTTCACTACATTTACATTGGAGGTATTGGATTATGTTTATTCATTCATTCATTATCTCCCGCTTTATCCTCTATAAGGGTCGCGGTTGGGTTCCCCATGTCCATCCAGGGGAGAACGTCTCGGGCGCTGGGCAGATGCACTCAGGACAGGGCGCCAATCCATCGCTGGGCACACACTCCCTCACACAGACACACTCTATATGGGGCAATTTGGAGAATTCAATTGACTTGATCCATGTTTTTGGACTGTGGGAGGAAACCGGAGAACCCGGAGGAAACCCACGCGGACACGGGGAGAACATGGAAACTCCACCCAGATGGGGATTCGAACCGGGAATCCCTAGCGCTGAGAGGAGAACATGCTAACCACTAAGCCACCGTGCCACCCTGGATTATGTTTATTCATTCATTCATTATTTTCCGGTATTATCCTATATTAGGGACGTGGGGGGGTTCCCCATGCCCATCCAGGGGAGAACGTCTCGGGCGCTGGGCAGATACACCCAGGACAGGGCGCCAATCCATCGCTGGGCACACACTCACTCACACAGATACACTCTATATGGGGCAATTTGGAGAACTCAATTGACTTGATCCATGTTTTTCGACTGTGGGAGGAAACCGGAGAACCCGGAGGAAACCCACGCGGACCCGGGACGAACATGGAAACTCCACCCAGATGTGCTAATCACTAAGCCACCGTGCCGCCGACATATTTAATATGTTATTTAATTTTATCCAATATAACTAATTAATGGGCGGCACGGTGGCTTAGTGGTTGGCATGTTCTCCTCTCAGTGCTAGGGATTCCCGGTTCAAATCCCCATCTGGGTGGAGTCTCCATGTTCTCCCCGTGTCCGCGTGGGTTTCCTCCGGGTTCTCCGGTTTCCTCCCACAGTCCAAAAACATGGATCAAGTCAATTGAGTTCTCCAAATTGCCCCATATAGAGTGTGCTTATCTGTGTGTGTGAGTGAGTGTGTGTCCAGCGATAGATTGGTGTCCTGTCCTGGGTGTATCTGCCCAGCGCCCGAAACGTTCTCCCCTGGATGGGCATGGGGAACCCCCCCCCCCCCCCGACCCTAATAGAGGACAAAGCGGAAGATAATGAATGAATGAATAACTAATAAATAACTTCAGTTTGAAAAATGGATAAATACCCTCATGAAAGGACACTTTTTAAAGTGGACAGAGGGGGAATAAGGGATCTGGGCTAAAGCCCCTGATGTTTCTAAACCCTAAAAACGCCCCTGCTCCTCATCCACAGCGACCACAGAGAGGCTGCCTGCTCTCATTTAAGCATCTCTGTTATAATGTTAACTGTAGCTTTACAATCATGATCATGTATTTAGGAGAAACAATAGAGGGAGGTTAACCAATCATTGGACTAGCAGCTTCTTGTGCCTGATTTATAGAATAAACAGCGATTACAGTGTTCTATACTGTACTATCAGAAGTGTTGTCCTTCTTAGAGAGGTGTTGAGGTTTCTGTCATAACAGACCCGGTGTTATTTTCAGCTGACCGGATTGGAGTGGTGCTCTGAACCTCATCTGCGGCGTTCGTATTAGAACCATACACAGCCTTCCCTCTGTAACCCAGGGGTTTGAGTATGACTTTCACAACACATCGAACTTTGTTGTTTATTATATGGCACAGCCATTTTTTTAACAATTTACATTAATACGTGGCTTAGTGGTTGGTATGTTCTCCTCTCAGTGCTATGGATTCAGTTCGAATCCCCATCTGGGTCGAGTTTCCATGTTCTCCCCGTGTCCGCGTGGGTTTGCTCCGGGTTCTCCGGTTTCCTCCCACAGTCCAAAAACATGGATCAAGTCAATTGAGTTCTCCAAATTGCCCCATATAGAGTGTGTCTGTGTGAGTGAGTGTGTGTCCAGTGATAGATTGGCGTCCTGTCCTGGGTGTATCTGCCCAGCGCCCGAAAGGTTCTCCCCTGGATGGGCATGGGGAACCCCCCCCCCCCCCGCGACCCTAATAGAGGATAAAGCTGAAGATAATGAATGAATGAATGTGGGGTGGCTTAGTGGTTGGCATGTTCTCCTCTCAGCACTCGGGATTCCCAGTTGTAATCCCCATCTGGGTGGAGTTTCCATGTTCTCCCCGTGTCCGTGTGGGTTTCCTCCCACAGTCCAAAAACATGATTCAAGTCAATTGAGTTCTCCAAATTGCCCCATATAGAGTGTGTCTGTGTGAGTGAGTGTGTGCCCAGTGATAGATTGGCGCCCTGTCCTGGGTGTATCTGCCCAGCGCCCGAAACGTTCTCCCCTGGATGGGCATGGGGAACCCCCCCCCACCCGCAACCCTAGTAGAGGATGAAGCGGAAGATAATGGATGGATGAAATTAATGTGATTTTTAAAGTGAGCGTTGGTTGCTTAAGCAAAACAAAAATATTGTCATAATAATAATCCAGCCCTTCAAGTCTATCTCATATCTGGCTGTCCGGAAAACAGGCTCACAGCTTGATGCTGCCACTCTCATTCACGGTGACAATAGTTTTATCAGGATTTGGTTTGGGTTTCAAAGCAGAGGCCATGCTGTTCCATTTGCCGAAATGTCCACATTTTAAATAATAATAATAATAATAATTAAAAAAAAACAGCCCGGGCCGTGGACAGGTCATCCGACCGTCACGCAGGTCATTTCTGTGGATCTGTACGTACTGGGGAACATTGATTGTGTTGGTCATACTTGATATGTCAGTAAGCTGCTGTTAATTCTGCCCAAATCCCGTTTAGAAGGTTCCTGACAGTATGAGATTATTCATGTAGACCTGTATTAACCACACTGTCCGTTCTGTTCCGATTGTTTATGTCGATAAATCCAATAATAATGACAAAATGATGTCAAACCATCTTTATTTGATTCAGTCTAATAAAAGCCAACAATGCACCAGACCGGGATACGTTTTTGTTGTGTTTAGTTTTACCTTTTTCATCAGAAAGTGTTTCCCGCAGTCAGTTTAAATCAGATTAACGTCATTATGTGACGGTTCTGTGGTGCGGGCTCTGGAGGAGTTGTTTGTTTCCAGAACGTTTAATAAAATATTATCCAAATCTGGTTTAACTTTGGAAACATTTTGCATTGTCAACATTTTGTTCAGCTAAATAATTTATTTATTGTACTATCAAAATTGTGAGATACAAACTTGTCAGCTTCTTATTAATTGAGCAAGTCTGGCACAGTGTACACTCAGCGTCATTGCAAAATAAACCTCTGAAGGATGATGCAGGAGCTTGATGCTTGGTAGAATGGTCCTGAATAACCATGTCGAGGTTTATTTAGCAATCATAACCAGATTGCATGTGTATTTCCTCAGGAAATAAAGAACCTACAACACAAAATAACCTCAAAATAATGATTTTATTATTTATACTTCTTTATTTTGTTACTGCTTCTGTAATTAAATCCATATCGCTGGATGAATGTCTGTCATAAAGAAATAAAAGACCACTAAATACTGTGACGGACCAATCAGAATGCTGCTTAAACTCCATTATATACAGATATAATACACCCAGAACAGGGTTCTAATCCATTGCTGGACACACAATCACTCACACCATCCATCCATCCATCATCTTCCGCTTTATCCTCTACTAGGGTCGCGGGGGGGTTCCCCATGCCCATCCAGGGGAGAACATTTCGGTCACTGGGCAGATACACCCAGGACAGGGTGCCACTCTATCACTGGGCTCACTCACACATTATCCATCCATCCATCCATCCATCATCTTATGCTTTATCCTCTACTAGGATCATGGGGGGGGGTTCCTCATGCCATCCAGGGGAGAACATTTTAGGCGCTGGGCAGACACTCACTTAAAAAGACACACACACTATATAGGGGCAATTAAGAGCAGCCAATATCCATGTTTTTGAACTGTGGAAGAAAACTGGAGAACCCAACAGGACATGGGGAGAACATGGAAACTCCACCCAGTTTGTGATTCAACTCTTCTAAATAGAGTAGAATAATAAATAATGATAATAAATAGTTATAGTTTAATAAATATTAATATAAATAATAAATAGTATATAGTTAAAATTTGGGCGGCACGGTGGCTTAGTGGTTAGCACGTTCGCCTCTCAGCGCTAGGGATTCCCGGTTCAAATCCCCATCTGGGTGGAGTTTCCATGTTCTCCCCGTGTCCGCGTGGGGTTCCTCCGGGTTTTCCGGTTTCAGTCCAGAAACATGGATCAAGTCAATTGAGTTCTCCAAATTGCCCCATATAGAGTGTGTTTGTGTGTGTGTGAGTGAGTGAGTGAGTGGGTGCCCAGTGATGGATTGGTGCCCTGTCCTGCGCCCAGCGCCCGAAACGTTCTCCCCTGGATGGGCATGGGGAACCCCACCCACGACCCTAATATAGGATAAAGCGGAAGATAATGGATGGATGGATAGTTAAAATAAATAAATAGTATAATAAATAGTTTCTAGTTAAATATTTAGTGTTGTGTGCAGGTTATCGTCGCTGTAGTTGGAGTTTGTTGGTTTAATGTCCACTGTGTGCTGAAAGCTTCAGGCTCCTTAAGTGGATTGAAACGTAACTTAATGTAAGATTTGCGATTAACACGAAAGCCTCTGATTAAACAACGATGCTCGGATTGAATCCGGGTTAATTGCTGGCTTTAATGCCGAACGTGTTTCCCTGAGCTCATGAAGTGACATTTAGAAGGAATCTTTGTTCAGTTGTAATAGGAATGAATATATTGCCCAGTTTAAAGACTGCAGGGGGAGGTTGTGGGAAAGCGTGCTTCCTCAAATAGCTTTTTCAGATGCAACTTTCTAAAACTGCCGTTGCTTCAGAGAAGTGGCATTGTTTCACTGAACGCTCTAAGGATCTGGATGAGTTGGTTAATAACTGTTTGATTTTTCACTTTCCCACCCTGTTTAAGGCGCGTTGACCAATAGCTGTAATGGCGTTGCATACTTTAACTTCAGCTGTTTACAAGCAAGTGTAGCATTCCAAAATGACACGGCGCAATTACAAAGGCTGTGTGGTGTAATTACAATATTCATCACCGGTTTATGAGTTGCGATGTGAGGATTGCTGTGAAACTGTTGCCTTGTTCTAGAAATTGGGTTGGAGCTCTGGCCCTCTGCTGAAACGGCTCCGTGACCTGCGTTTAATTTGGTTTATGGTGACAACCAGCAGTTGAAGTAACCAAATTACGTAGTCATGGCTTTTTAATAGCCGCGATGGTAAATGGATGTTAACTAAATGATGCAATTTATTCCTCGCCTCGGCCCTGCCCCCATCGTGGCGCGCCTGCTGCGGGACTTGTGCCAGCCTTAAATGAGTGGTACCCAGATGGCACCTGTCTGATGCTTACTTGGTTACGGAATGCTTTCCTGGGGGAGAAAACTCTTGACACCACCACCTATCGTTGGTTTAATTAATCTGGCTCTAGTTGCCTCGTTCTTGTTTAACATATGTAAATTTGCTAACGATGCTTCAGTTTCGTGAGTTTAAAGGCTGCCGCCGTTATGGGCAAGTGGGACTTTGGGTAAAAAGAGGTTGGGCTAAGGGGGAAGAGAGCTGAAACGGCAGGACTTTGTCTTTAAACTTTAAACCAGTTTCTATAGTACAGGAAAATTACAAAGTGTCATCATCGTGACAAATCTGGAACTTTTACTTCTTACATCATATTTGTCTATTTTAGTGTGATTGCCATATATAGCATGTAGCATGTATTAAGTGTGTGTATATATATATATATATATATATATATATATAATATATATATATATATATATATATATATATATATATATATATTCTCGTTTTCAAAAAAAACATTTAATATATGCTGTATCTTATTTATATATATAAATTATATATATATATATATATATATATATATATATAATTTATTATTTTTTTAAATATATTTTTATACGGCGGCACGGTGGCTTAGTGGTTAGCACATTCGCCTCTCAGCACTAGGGATTCCCGGTTCGAATCCCAATCTGGGTGGAGTTTCCATGTTCTCCCCGTGTCCGTGTGGGTTTCCTCCGGGTTCTCCGGTTTCCTCCCACAGTCCAAAAACATGGATCAAGGTCAATTGAATTCTCCAAATTGCCCCATATAGAGTGTGTCTGTTTGAGTGAGTGTGTGCCCAGCGATAGATTGGCACCCTGTCCTGGGTGTATCTGCCCAGCGCCTGAAACGTTCTCCCCTGGATGGGCATGAGACCCTAATATAGGATAAAGCGTAAGATAATGAATGAATGAATGAATATTTTTATACATATGAAAGGTTAATAAAAAGTAAAAAGTAAAGTTGCCCATGCCCATCCAGGGGAGAGCGTTTCGGGCGCTGGGCAGATACACCCAGGACAGGGTGCCAATCTATTGCTGGACACTCACTCACACACACACACACACACAAACACACTCTATATGGGGCAATTTGGAGAATTCAATTGACCTTGATCCATGTTTTTGGAACATACAAACTCCACCCAGATTGGAATTCGAACCAGAAATCTGGCTGCTCTAAATTGTCCCTATATAGAGTGTGTCTGTGTGAGTGAAAGTGTGCCCAGTGATGGTTGGCGCCCTGTCCTGGGTGAATCCTTCCAGGACCCAAAACGGTCTCCCCTTGTATTTGCAACCCCACTGCGTCCCTTCCCTTCCCGTATAGAATTAAGTGGAAAATAATGAGACGAGATGACTTTTGAGTGGATTAATTGTCATGTAGCCAGTGGGACCAGTATGGATTTAGGGGGACGGCACTGGATTACAACATGGAGATTTTGGTGGCGTTTAGTTAATTTTGTCTTTGGAAGCTGCTTGCCATGATGTTTATTTTCCGTCTGGCTACAATGCGCCAGGCCACAGTCTGACAGGGTTTAAGTAACTGAATGGTAATACATTTTTAATGTCTTTTATGTGGCTAAGCCCCATCTGGATACAGTCCTGATACTCAAGATGAATTAAATGAGCTTGTGTAAACAGGTCTGCTTCTTCAGATGGGGCTGTTGCTTTGTACTGTTCCCCTGTGTTGGGAAAAGCTGTTATGTGCCACCCTTAACAGCCCACAGGTGCTAAACCAGGTTACCCAGATGGCACCATGTGTGGATCTGTGTTCTGCAGCCAAACATGGATAAATATCTCCGTAATGTCTTTTACATGGAGAAGTTTTCAGAATAAATTACCGTCAATATTCAGATGTGACCCGAGATTCTGCAAACTGGCATCGTTCTTAATATATTGTTTATCCATCCATCCATTATCTCCCACTTTATCTTGTACTAGGGTCGTGGGGGGGTTCCCCATGCCCATCCAGGGGAGAACGTTTCGGGCGCTGGGCAGATACACCCAGGACAGGGCACCAATCTATCACTGGGCACACACTCACTCACACACACAAACACACTCTATATGGGGCATCCATCCATTATCTTACGCTTTATCCTCTATTAGGGTCGTGGGGGGGTTCCCCATGCCCATCCAGGGGAGAACGTTTCGGGCGCTGGGCAGATAGACCCAGGACAGGACGCCAATCTATCACTGGGCACACACTCACTCACACACACACAAACACACACACTATATGGGGCATCCATCCATCCATTATCTTCCACATTATCCTGTACTAGGGTCGCGGGGGTTGGGGGTGGGTTTCTTATGCCCACCGAAGGGAGAATGTTTTGGGCGCTGGGCAGATACCCTCAGGACAGTGCGCCAATCTATCGCAGGGCACATACTCACTCTCTTACGCACAAACACTCTATATGGGGCAATTTGGAGAATTCAATTGACCTTGATCCATGTTTTTGGACTGTGAGAGGACACCGAGAACATGAACACGGGAACATAAGGACATGGAAACTCCACCCAGATTGGGATTCGAACTGGTAACCCCTAGCGCTGAGAGGAGAACATGCTAACCACTAAGCCACCCAATGTGTATTTATTTATTGTGTGTATTTCTTAAAGATTAATTAAATATTAGCATTGTGGTTTTAATGAGAACACAACTGGAACCTGGAAGCTTTTGTTGTCTGGGCTCGTCCTGACAGTCTCCTATCTTAAGTCTGACTGACTGACCTGGATCTTTTAAAGTAAGCTAATTGAAGCCTGGCCTCGTTCAGTGTGGAGCGAGCGAGCGAGGACGGAGGAGTGAAACGGAACAATGCAGACTTTTAAACAGTTCTGTTCTCCGTATGTGATCGGAGTCTGTAATGTGAGTTGTCTTTGTGTAATGAGGACAGTAAACTGCTGTTTATTAATACAACCAGAGTGCAGTTTAAAGCATGGCTGTGTCCTGAAGACTGACGTCAAATACATCCATCCATCCATTATCTTCTGCTTTATCCTCTATTAGGGTTGCGGTGGGGTTCCCCATGTCCATCCAGGGGAGAACGTTTCGGGTGCTGGGCAGATACACCCAGGACAGGGCGTCAATCCATCACTGGGCGCACACTCACTCACACACACACTCTATATGGGGCAATTTGGAGAATTCAGTTGACCTTGATCCATGTTTTTGGACTGTGGGAGGAAACCGGAGAACCCGGAGGAAACCCACGCAGACACGGGGAGAACATAGAAACTCCACCCAGATTGGGATTCAAACCGGGAATCCCTAGTGCTGAGAGGAGAACATGCCAACTACTAAGCTACCATGCCGCTATGGGGCAATTTGGAGAATTCTATTGACCTTGATCCATATTTTTGGACTGTGAGAGGAAACCGGAGAACCCGGAGGAAACCCACGCGGACATAGGGAGAACATGGAAACTCCACCCAGATGGGGATTCGAACCGGGAATCCCTAGTGCTGAGAGGAGAACATGCCAACTACTAAGCCACCATGCCACTATGGGGCAATATGGAGAATCCAATTCATGTTTTTGGACTGTGGGAGGAAACCGGAGAACCCGGAGGAAACCCACGTGGACACGGGGAGAACATGGAAACTCCACCCAGATGGGGATTCGAACCGGGAATTCCTAGTGTTGAGAGGAGAACATGCCAACCACTAAGCCACCATGCCGCTATGGGGCAATATGGAGAATCCAATTCATGTTTTTGGACTGTGGCAGGAAACCGGAGAACCCGGAGGAAACTCACGTGGACACGGGGAGAACATGGAAACTCCACCCAGATTGGGATTCGAACCGGGAATCCCTAGTGCTGAGAGGAGAACATGCTAAACACTAAGCCACCGTGCCGCCCAAGTCAAATCCATAGACGGGGTTAATGTTTTTAAAGCAGTGTTTTTATGAATGCAGTTAAATGCAGTAGGTTAATACTGTGTGATGTGTGAGTTGTCGTTCACGCAGTGGAGGGTGGGTGGGGGGGGGGTTCTGTTTTTTTTTCAGCCTCTTGTTGATGCCAATGTCTTCTCTCTCCTCGCATTATTTTTTTTATAATATCTGTGAGTCATAATGTCTGATTTTCAGACTAGAGATAATGATGTCTGGAATTTTATCCTCTAAATGAACAGCTCTGTAGGGAAGATGATCTGAGTTCATTTGTATTGAAATAAGAGAACCATCAGAACCCGTGATGAACGCATGACGCTGTTTCTTGGAGTCCATGCAGTAAATATGATCGATTCTTACCTTGTGATTGCTGCATTAAATATTTACTATATTTCATTTATATATTTATACTAAAAGTGGCACGGTGGCTGTATGGTTACGGCATGGAGGATCCAGGTTTGACTACCAATCTGGGTGGAGTTTCCATGTTCTCCCCGTGTCCACGTCGGTTTCCTCCGGGTTCTCCGGTTTTCTCCCACAGTCCAAAAACATGGATCAAGTCAATTGAGTTCTCCAAATTGCCCCATATAGAGTGTATTTGTGTGAGTGAGTGTGTGTCCAGCGATAGATTGGCGTCCTGTCCTGGGTGTATCTGCCCAGCGCCCGAAACGTTCTCCCCTGGATGGGCATGGGGAACCCCCCCCGTGACCCTAATAGAGGATAAAGCGGAAGATAATGGATATATAGATGGGCGACATGGTGGCTTAGTGGTTGGCATGTTCTCCTCTCAGCTCTAGGGATTCCCGGTTCCAATCCCAGTCTGGGTGGAGTTTCCATGTTCTCCCCCTGTCCACGTGGGTTTCCTCCGGGTTCTCCGGTTTCCTCCCACAGTCCAAAAACATGGATCAAGATCAATTGAATTCTCCAAATATCCCCATATAGTGTGTTTGTGTGAGTGAGTGTGTGCCCAGCGATAGATTGGTGCCCTGTCCTGGGTGTATCTGCCCAGCGCCCGAGACGTTCTCCCCATGCCCTGACCCTACTAGAGGATAAAGCTGAAGATAATGGATGGAGCGATTTTATTTATTTATTCAGGTTATATCCAGAGTTTCCATGTTCTCCCCGAGTCCACGTGAGTTTTCGTCGTGTAGTCCTCTCACAGTCCAAAAACATGGCTTCAAGGTGACTTGGCTGCTCTAAATTGCCCCTATATAGTGTGTGCGTGTATGTCCCGTGCAAGTGTGTGTGCGCCCAGCATTGAATCGGCATCCTGTCCTGCACCCGAGGCATTCTCCCATGCGCTTGGGGTACCCCCCCCCCCCACACAACCATAGTCCCTAAAAGAGGATTAGGTTGAAGCTAATGAGCGTAGTTTATATCCAGAGAGGTGTGTTCTGTCTTGTTTGTTTTGCTGATGTTAATTATCAGTAGGGCTCCTCGGTGGAGGTGAGGCTGCAGGGTGGCGCTCAGGCAGGTGTGGTCAAAACATTGCGACAGGTGCCGATCGTTCTGATAATCATTTTTACCGAATATGCGTTTAAACAACAAGCCCAAGCATGACAGTCATTTTAAACACTTACAGTACAGAAGGTCTGTTATGATTATAACTTCCTGTGATAATTGGATACACACACACACACACACACACACACACACACACACACACGTACACGAGCGACGCTAAAACAAGCCTAGCATGTGTCTGCATCACATTTAATTGTGGCACAGCTTGTAACCTGCCATAAAGTGTGTCGAATCAGAAACATTATGACACGCAGCATGAGAGGAAAACAATTCCACCCTGAGATTTACTGCTGTGCTAATTCCACAAAACATCCCTCACATAATCGTCCTCCTGTGCCTCCAGCCTGGCTGTTGGGTCCAACCGTGATGTTCGTCACCATCTCATCTGAAGAATAACCCCACTATCAAAAAAAAAAAGAAAAAATCCAGTCTAAAGTGCAAGAAAAGATGAATTCGGGCCATAAAGGCAGCCTATTGCGAAGGTGTTTTATTCTAAATGGCTCTTGGGATTGGTATCAGCTGTAGCATTCCAAGCGGCGCCGTATTCAATCAAGTGTCCACTTAGCTGCGACCGCAAGTAATTGTCCCCAAGTGGGCCACACACTGACCTTTTAATGTCTGTGCTGACCCACTAACCTTGTCAGCAGGTCTTGGGGAAGGCCTGTAAATCACACCTATCGGCTTCGCTCCTTTCCCCCTCTGTTCCGGCAGGTCAAGCGTGAGAGTGGGAGTGCAATGGAAACACCACTCTCTTATAATTGTACCTCGCTGGTGAGGTCAGTTAAGGGTTGTCTAGTGAACAGACTCTATTTTCGTCCAAGTGGACGCGTCGTGATTCGGATGAAGGTGTTTATTATGTGCTTTTAAATTGTGGAATAAAAATATTTTAAAACAGGGTAAAGAGAATCTCTTAGGTTGTTGTGTGCTGCTCAAATTGCCCCATATAGAGTGTTGTTGTGTGCTGCTGATGATCTGATGCAGTAATCCATCCATACATCCATTATCTTCCGCTTTATCCTCTACTAGGGGGGCGGGGGGGTTCCCCATGCCCATCCAGGGGAGAACATTTCGGGCGCTGGACAGATAGACCCAGGACAGGGCGCCAATCTTTCGCTGGGCACACACTCACTCACACGGACACACTCTATATGGGGCAATTTGGAGAACTCAATTGATCTTGATCCATGTTTTTGGACGGTGGGAGGAAACCGGAGAATCCGGAGGAAACACACGCAGACACGGGGAGAACATGGGATTCGAACCTAGCGCTGAGAGGAGAACATGCTAACCTCTAAGCCGCTGTGCCGCCCTAATGCAGTAATGCTTTGCAAAATCAACTGTAGTTTTAAATTAATTAACTTGGCGATGATGGTGGCACGGTGGCTTAGTGGTTGGCATGTTCTCTCAGCGATAGGGATTCCCGGTTCGAATCCCAATCTGGGTGGAGTTTTTTATGTTCTCCCCGTGTCCCCGTGGGTTTCCTCTGGGTTCTCCGGTTTCCTCCCATAGTACAAAAACATGGCTCAAGTCAATTGAGTTCTCTAAATTGCCCCATATAGAGTGTGTCTGTGTGAGTGAGTGTGTGCCCAGCGATAGATTGGCGCCCTGTCCTGGGTGTATCTGCCCAGCGCCCGAGACGTTCTCCCCTGGATGGGCATGGCGAACCCCCCCCCCCACCCCCCCACCCCCTGCGACCCTAGTAGAGGATAAAGTGGAAGATAATGGATGGATGAACTTTAAAGAAGCATTTTCTCTCAGACATCACTGTGGTACATCCACTTTATGGGCTAGTGACCTGTTCAGTGTGTTTCCTCACCTTTATTCTTTAAACACTGGGATAGGCTCCAGCAACGTCCCCAGCACTATTAGATTACATTGTCTAAGAATTTCAAACAACAGTCCATTGTAAGAGTTTTATTGGAGTTCTAATTGAGGTGACACAGAGATAACATTTATTCAGTGATTGTTCAACATGAGGAAGACAACAGAACACTATAAATAAGGGCGAGGTGTTTACACCTTCATAAGTCAAGCTATGATTATTAAATAAAGCTACACGCCTGGAAATGCCCATATCTACATTTAAGACATGAATTCTTTTTTTTCAGTCCGGGACAAACTTAACCCAAGGTCATTACCTCCCGATGTGTTTTAGAGGTAATTGAAATCATAAAAGTTCTGAAAAAGTAGCATCTTGGGTCACTGGTTCCCAAAACTCTCATAGTATCATCATACAGGCGTGTTTAGAGATTATTTGGAAGGCTTGCTGTGAGAAAGCCTACGACAAATCTGCACCCGTGGTGTTCACCTGGTCTGTGGTTGAGGAACCAGCCTTGTGATCTGAAGATCCCCAGATTGATTCCCGGTTCCACCAAGTACCATGACTAAAAACCCTGGAGGAAGACATCTTACCCCAATTGTGTGCCTTGTTCAGGGAACAGTCTGAGGTGACGTGAAATAACCTGCAGAACCACATGAAGCCAGGAAATCATTATTACAAGGTTTCCACATGAGGTCACATTTTAATTATTTAAACTGTTCATTATAGGTCTGAGTTTTAGTAATATTCATCTAATTGCATCTAAGAGATCGTCCTTTAAACCTAACAGTTAAAAAAAAAAATGTCAAAATTAATATATATATATATATATATATATAGATAGAGAGAGAGAGAGAGAGAGAGAGAGAGAGAGAGAGAGAGAGAGAGAGAGAGAGAGAGAGAGAATATATTAACATATACGTAACATACATTTTAATATTTTAATAATATTCATTCATCCATTATCTTCCGCTTTATCCTATGTTAGGGTCGCTGGGGGGTTCCCCATGCCCATCCAGGGGAGAACGTTTCCGGCGCTGGGCAGATACACTCAGGACAGGGTGCCAACCTATCGCTGGGCACACACTCACTCACACACACACACTCTATATGGGGCAAAAAAATGGAGAACCCGGAGGAAACCCACAGGGGACACGGTAGGAACATGGATACTCCACCCAGTTTGGGATTCGAACCAGGAATCCCTAGAGCTGAGAGGAGAACATGCCAACCACTAAGCCGCTATTTTAATAACTATTATTAAAAATAAAAGGGATGGCACGTTGGCTTAGTTGGGAATCCTAGCAGTGCTAGGGATTCCCAGTTGGAATCCCAATCTGGGTGGAGTTTCCATGTTCTTACCGTGTCCCTGTGGGTTTCCTCCGGGTTCTCCGGTTTCCTCCCAGAGTCCAAATTGCCCCATATAGAGTGTGTATGTGAGTGAGTGTGTGCCCAGCGATACATTGCTGCCCTGTCCTGGGTGTATCTGCCCAGCGCCCGAAAACGTTCTCCCATGGATAGGCATGGGGAACCCCCCCCCCCTCCACCGCGACCCTAGTAGAAGATTAAGTGGAAGATGATTGATGGATGGATTAAGAATAAAATGTTTTCCTCCTGATGTTAATGGTACATTTAATCTGTGGTTTTCCGTTTGAAAAAGCTTCAGATTTGAGAGGAAAATCTTAAAGTGCAATTAATAAGAAGAATTATTAAATGTGTGACAACGTGAACAGAGTGCACTTAAGAGGTTCAAGCAGGTGCAGGGTGCTGCGGGGATGCCACCCTGTTCAATTGGATGTTAATTTCAGATTCTAGTTGAAAGCAAATTCATTCATTATCCATTCATCCATTATCTCCCGCTTTATCCTCTATTAGGGTCGCGGGGGGGTTCCCCATGCCTATCCAGGGGAGAACGTTTCGGGCGCTGGGCAGATACACCCAGGACAGGACGCCAATCCATCGCTGGACACACACTCACTCACACAGACACACTCTATATGGGGCAATTTGGAGAACTCAATTGACTTGATCCATGTTTTTGGACTGTGGGAGGAAACCGGAGAACCCGGAGGAAACCCACGTGGACACGGGGAGAATATGGAAAACTCCACCCAGATGGGGATTCGAACCGGGAATCCCTAGTGCTGAGAGGAGAACGTGCTAACCACTAAGACACCGTGCCGCCTGAAAGCAAATTCCTACCTCATTATTCCATTCTTCATGCTGCACCTTCTCATGTGCATTTGCACATGAACTGCTGGGTGGACTGCAATTACAGACTTGAGTGATTTATTCTGTGTATTTAATCAGAAATTGCACAATTGCATATTTTCTGCACTTGTAATTTCTCCACCCTGCCATGCAATTTGAAACGAATGTCAAAATGGATGATGCTGTAAAATTTGTGCGTATTTTACACTGTATATTATTCATCCATTCATTATCTTCCGCTTTATCCTCTATTAGGGTCGTGGGGGGGGGTTCCCCATGCCCATCCAGGGGAGAACGTTTCGGGCGCTGGGCAGATACACCCAGGACAGGACGCCAATCTATCACTGGGCACACACTCACTCACTCAAACACACTCTATATGGGGCAATTTAGAGAATTCAATTGACTTGATCCATGTTTTTTGGACTGTGGGAGGAAACCGGAGAACCCGGAGGAAACCCACGCAGACACGGGGAGAACATGGAAACTCCACCCAGATGGGGATTCGAACCGGGAATCCCTAGCGCTGAGAGGAGAACATGCCAACCACTAAGCCACCGTGCCCTGTATATTATTATTAATAATAATGTTTTAAAATGTTTTATGCTGATCAATATCTTTTTAATCAAAAGTATAATTAATGGACATTAAAACTCAGACGACCTGGAACCACAGGAGTCAAAAAGTCAAAGTTTTGGCCACGCCCCCTTTTCACTCCACTTATTGTCCGTGTTCTCAGTTCCACTTACCGCAAAGATGGACTTTGTAGTTCTACAATTCCATTCTGTAGTCCATCTGTTTGACTACAGTACATACTGTGTTGTCTGTTCTAATGGTCAGAACCCCAATAGTACCACCACAGAGCAGGGATTATTGGGTGGGTGTATTAGTCCTATCCCAGCAGTTTCACTGAGGTGGAGTAATGAAACTCCAGCAGCACTGCTGCACTAACACCCCCTCACCACATCACTAGAGCTGTACCATAGTAATAATCTAGTATTATTATTTAACTAAGTACATTTTCAAATTTATTGGTTACCATTCAGGAGCGGCACGGTGACTTAGTGGTTGGCATGTTCTCCTCTCAGGGCTAGGGATTTCCGGTTTGAATCCCCATCTGGGTGGAGTTTCCATGTTCTCCCCGTGTCCGCGTGGGTTTCCTCCGGGTTCTCCGGTTTCCTCCCACAGTCCAAAAACATGGATCAAGTCATTTGCGTTCTCCAAAATGCCCCATATAGAGTGTGTCTGTGTGAGTGAGTGTGTGCCCAGCGATAGCTTGGCGCCTTGTACTGGGAGTATTTGCCCAAGCGTTCTCCCCTGGATGGGCATGGGGAACCCCCCCCCGACCCTAATAGTGGATAAAGTGGAAGATGGATGGATGGTTACCATTCAAACAATCCAACTTTTGGTTAAAACCTGGTCTTTTAATTCGTTTTTCATTCCTCCAGTGGTCACTATCGAACCCCTCTCCATTTCCGGTTGATTCTCACCAGATTGTCTGCATCGGAGTCGAACACGTCTGAGAGACTCACCTTCAGAACATGTTTCACTGTAATGTGAGGAATGTGACCCTCTAATCATTCAGCTCTTATCTGGAGCTGGGTTGCAGAGGGATGGAGGTAATGGAGAGGGCAGGAATATGTCCAGGGCGCACAAATGGGGTGACATGCTAAGTGTCGGCATCTCATAAACCTCCGGTGTTTTAAACGATGGCAAACCGTGCCAACGGATACTTACATTGGAGCCTGTCTGTAAACTGGGACCGTTTTATTAAAATTCTCAGCATTTGATTGGCTGTTTCTCCTCTCCATCTATGTTTGTTTCCTCTTCAGTTTGCTTGTATGGATGATTCACTAAAAAGATTCGTTTCTATTAAATTTTATTATTATTATTATTATTATTATTATTATTATTATTATTATTATTAGCATTTTAGAGTCAAGTCTCCAAAACAGAGTGAAACCTGATTATAATTCAGTAAGTACGTAGTAACACAGAACAGATAAGCCTGTAAGATCTTATGTAAGTGTTAGATTAGCAACCGAAATGACTCACGATGATGATTGTTTTAAATAATTAATTATGAAATCAACATTCTTTTATTAGCACCCCTATATCAGCTTCATCTGTGTGTCTGGTAAAAAGTTTGCAAATGCTATTGCATGACAAAACATAAATCAATTGATACATTTACCAATTAATTAACTAATACGTGGTAATTAATACATTTTGTTTTCTATGATTTATCATTATTGAATAAAACGATGTTGGGGGTGGTTTCTAAAAAAGATTGTAAAAAAAAAAATATTGTTTTAATATTATTGTTATTATCCATCCATCATTATCTTCCGCTTTATCCTCTATTAGGGTTGCGGGGGGGTTCCCCATGCCCATCCAGGGGAGACTGTTTCGGGTGTTGGGCAGATACACCCAGGACAGGGCGCCAATCTATCACTGGGCACACACTCACTCACACAGACACACTCTATATGGGGCAATTTGGAGAACTCAATTGACCTTGATCCATGTTTTTGGACTGTGGGAGGAAACTGGAGGAAACCCAGAACATGGAAACTCCACCCAGATTGGGATTCGAAACGGGAATCCCTAGCACTGAAAGGAGAACATGCCAACCACTAAGCCACCATGCCTCCCTATTATTATTATAATTATTATTATTCATTCATTCATTCATTATCTTCCGCTTTATAATATATTAGGGTTGCGGGGGGGGTTCCCCATGCCCATCCAGGGGAGAACGTTTCAGGCGCTGGGCAGATACACCCAGGACAGGACGCCAATCTATCGCTGGGCACACACTCACTCACACAGACACACTCTATATGGGGCAATTTGGAGAACTCAATTGACTTGATCCATGTTTTTGGACTGTGGGAGGAAACCGGAGAACCCGGAGGAAACCCACGTGGACACGGGGAGAACATGAAAACTCCACCCAGATTGGGATTCGAACGGGAATCCCTAGCGCTGAGAGGCGAATGTGCTAACCACTAAGCCACCGTGCCGCCCTATTATTAATATTATTATTATTATTTTTATTATTATTTTTAAAAGCACTAAGCCACTTCAGGATATTGATCACTGTGATCTGTTACATGGACGAGACCCTGGCATTGCCCTGCGTATAAAACTGCACCACCTGCCTGTGATTTTCCGACACTTGGTTTATAACCTCAGAGTATTTAAAGAGTCGAACTCGCTGAGCGTAACCAAGATGCGGCGTTTAGTTAACAGCGGAAGCTCGACGCACACGAACGTCAAAACGTCTATCGGCTTAATGGCTGACTGTTCCAGACTCTCACCCTCTTCCTCCGACTTCCACTCTACCTTAATGAGCCCATTTGACTAAACGCTGACCACTGCAAGAGTCATTTTACTATGCAAATCCGGCCAACTGATGGGCTTTTCAGATTCGTAAACGCCGTGCGTCAGTCGCACGCCGACGTCGTTCCAGCGAAATCTGACTGGCGGTCTGATGGCCCAACGCTTATGGTTATGACTCGCAGTTCCAATGCAGATTCTGTCTGTGAATATTACAGAGAACAGGAACGCTGGCTGTTTAAGGAGGAAAAGAAAATGTCATCATGTGTTAAGATGCATTTAGGTCGTTCTGAGAACTCCTGGAATTAGTTTGTCACAGTTCAAATCAACATTTGTGGTTGGATTTCATCACGTTTGTGTGTGTGTGTGTGTGTTTTTCCCCCTATCTGTTTGAGTCAACTGAATTTATGTGGGTTGTGTAAATTAGAGGGACGTCCCCCACCTTTACGACTGCTGTTTGTAATCCGCTGATGTTCGTCTGTGTTTCTCTCTGTCTTCTTCTCTCGGGTGATATTGTAGGTCGGGATAGCCATCTTCAGAGTCACCCTCCCTTCAGCACAGTACTGAATAATGATGAGAAGAATGGCGTGTCGGCGCCAGAACAACTGACAGAGGTATGGACAGTTTTTTAATCAGAAGGCTGTGAGACGCTTTGTTAATCCATGACCCTGTAATTTATTAATATTATTAATTAATTCGATCTTCTGGTCAGATTGAAATCCATCCATTATCTTCCACTTTATCCTCCACTAGGGTCGCGGGGGGGTTCCCCATGCCCATCCAGGGAGAACGTTTCGGGCGCTGGGCAGATACACCCAGGACAGGATGCCAATCTATCACTGGCCACACATTCACTCACACAGACACACTCTATATGGGGCAATTTGACGAACTCAATTGACCTTGAGCCATGTTTTTGGACTGTGGGAGGAAACCGGAGAACCTGGAGGACACCCACAAAAGACACGGGGAGAACATGGAAACTCCATCCAGATTGGGATTCGAATCGGGAATCCCTAGCACTGAGGGGAGAACATGCTAAACCACTAAGCCTGCAATCCGATCTTATAAATTCATTATTTATTCATTATCTTCCGCTTTTATCGGGGGGGGGGGGTGTCCCATGCCCATCCAGGGGAGAACATTTCGGGAGCTGGGCAGATACACCTAGGGAGGGGGTCAATCTATCACTGTGCACACACTCACACAGACACTCTATATGGGGCAATTTGATGAATGGAGGACAACCACAAAAGACACGGGGAGAACATGGAAACTCCACCCAGATTGGGATTCGAACTGGGAATCCCCAGCGCTGAGAGGAGAACATGCTAACCGCTAAGCCTGAAATTCCAATCATCAGAAAGGATTTTCTCATTATGTGACCTTGAATTCTTCAAAGGTTCTGCTTTTAATGTTTTGGAACGCTGCTTCGAGACGACGTTCTACTCTATAGAGATTAAATTGGCTGCTTTGAATTGCCCCTATCCAAATTGCCCCTACTGTATATTGTGTGCCCAGGAATGAAATGGCATCCTGTCTTAGGTGTATCTGCCCAGCCCCTCAGAATGTTCTCCCCTGGATAGGCATGAGAACCGGAGTGGGAAATCCCACACACACACACACACACACACACACACAGTGCATACCTAAAAGTATGTTTTTTTTTTAATCGTCTACCTTAAAAATAGATTCAAGCATTAAAACATGGGTTCCACCAGCACAATAATCAACCCCCCCCCCCCCCCCCCCCCCGCCTCGTCATGCCTCGCCACACACTTTGGGAACCGCAGATATGTCGATTCCAGCACCTTAAACACTGAGGTAAACACCCGGTTTATCTATTTCCCGTCCCACCGCTCTGCCTCTGCAAAAATAAAGTGACGTCTGTGTTTTTATAAATTAAATAAAATTAAATATAGATTTCTCTCGGGGCGGCACGGTGGCTTAGTGATTAGCATGTTCTCCTCTCAGCACTAGGGATTCCCAGTTCGAATCCCAATCTGGGTGGAGTTTCCATGTTCTCCCCGTGTCCGCGTGGGTTTCCTCCGGGTTCTCCGGTTTCCTCCCACAGTCCAAAAACATGGATCAAGTCAATTGAGTTCTCCAAATTGCCCCATATAGAGTGTGTCTGTGTCAGTGAGTGGGTGCCCAGCGATAGATTGGCGCCCTGTCCTGGGTGTATCTGCCCAGCGCCTGAAACGTTCTCCCCTGGATGGGCATGGGGAACCCCCCCGCGACCCTAATAGAGGATAAAGCAGAAGATAATGGATGAACGGATGAATAAATATAGATTTCTCACGTTTGTCTTTACGTTGCGAACCTTTACACCACTGGACACACCTGCGTTTTTCCTCCTGTAGTCATAAGTATAATCTGTATGACTCGATGGTAATTGTGTTGAAAGAAAGTGGAACAGCAGGCTCTTTAAATTGGATCTGTCCGACGTAGAGACAAAACAAATGGATTTAATTGTGTAATTGCTCGTTCCTGTTTCCTGGGCGGACCATACCATGTTGCCTTTTGCTGGGGATGAGACGACGGCTGCACCTTTCCCAGTATCTGCTCACGGCGGGTTAAATACACTTTATGGTTCTGCGATCTTACGACTGGAAATCTAATACTCACTTAACCCTAGTTTAACACGTACCCTACTGTGAACCATTAGATCACCAGTGAGGTTGAATCATCTCGTTTAGAGCGTGATCTATAACACACACACACACACACACACACACACACACACACACACACGTGTGCACACACCCAACTCAACGGCTGCTGACTGGAATGATTTTAGATCTGAGATGCTGGACGATGAACGCTGTAGTCATGCTCCAATGGCTGGATCAGCCGGGGCTGCCTCTGCATTAGGATCCTGCACAGATCATAGAGGGTGCGGTAGCTCAGTGGTCAGGGTGTTGAGCTATCAATCTGAAGGTTGTGGGTTCAAATCCCAGGTCCACTGAAGTTACCAATGTGGGTTCTTGAGCAAGACCCTTAACCCTCATTGCTCCAGGGATGTTGTGATGAACCCTGTGTTCACCTTGTAAGTCGCTTTGGATAAAAGCGTCCAATAAATGATGAACTGTAAACTGTAAACTGTATACGCTGCACAAACGGTGCTGCTGCTGCATGTGTGATGCTTTATTTGTTGAATTGTAACGACTGCAGTTTGTGATTTGTGTCTTTTGGATGATATTTACAGTAAAGGAAACATAAAAATGACATGGTGACTACTGCTAAGTTATGATGGTGTTTAAGGCCCACCCATAAGCCTTCACACAACCACACAGTGTAACGCACCATAGTCCATCACCTGAAACGCTGCCACACCATGCGGACCGTTGACCTGATGTTATGAATAATAATTATACAATCCACACATTTTAGGTTTAAAATGTGGTTTATTAAAATGAGATTTATTAAAGCAATATTATTATTATGTATAATAATATTCATTCATTCATTTATTCATTATCTCCCGCTTTATCCTCTATTAGGGTCGCGGTGGGGTTCCCCATGCCCATCCAGGGGAGAACGTCTCGGGCGCTGGGCAGATAGACCCAGGACGGGGCGCCAATCCATCACTGGGCACACACTCACTCACACATACACACTCTATATGGGGCAATTTTGAGAATTCAATTGACTTGATCCATGTTTTTGGACTGCGGGAGGAAACCGGAGAACCCGGAGGAAACCCACGCAGACGTGGGGAGAACATGGAAACTCCACCCAGATGGGGATTCGAACCGGGAATCCCTAGTGCTGAGAGGCGAACGTGCTAACCACTGAGCCACCGTGCCGCCACGTATAATAATATTACGTTTCCATTATTAGTACATGATTTAAAATAATGTTCTGCAACGTTTTCACATTTCACGTATTGATATGAATGTAAAGCGGTCAGAGGTGTGCATTACTGTCAGTACGTCACCTTTCAGTGCTGGGAATCCAGGTTGGAATCCTGATCCGGGTGGAGTTTCCATGTTCCATGCACAAACGGTGCTGCTGCTGCATGTGTGATGCTTTATTTGTAGAATTGTAACGACTGCAGTTTGTGATTTGTGACTTTTGGATGATATTTACAGTAAAGGAAACATAAAAATGACATGGTGACTACTACTAAGTTATGATGGTGTTTAAGGCCCACCCACAAGCCTTCACACAACCCCACAGTGTAACACACCATAGTCCATCACCTAAAACGCTGCAACACCATATTATTATTTATATTAATTATTATGTATAATAATATAACGTTTCCATTATTAGTACATGATTTAAAATAATGTTCTGCAACGTTCTCACATTTCACGTACTGATATGAATGTAAAGCGGTCAGAGGTGTGCATTACTGTCAGTACGTCACCTTTCAGTGCTGGGAATCCAGGTTGGAATCCTGATCCGGGTGGAGTTTCCATGTTCCATGCACAAACGGTGCTGCTGCTGCATGTGTGATGCTTTATTTGTAGAATTGTAACGACTGCAGTTTGTGATTTGTGTCTTTTGGATGATATTTACAGTAAAGGAAACATAAAAATGATGCCGTGCATAAACTATATTTGGCTGCTGGAAAGCGCCGTAATACTTTGCAGACACTATTGGCGTTATTTCGAGGAATCAAAAGGATTTATGTCGTCTGAGGCTTTCGTTTGACCTCGAACTGTAGAGCACGGAGTCAGCGAGGCAGTCAGACCATCAGCACTAAACTAAACACCAGTATTTCCATTGTTAGTCGGTTCAGCATGTTTACACTAAATATTCCTTAAAACTAATAAAAGCTCACAGGCAGCCCTAAATGTGGCTTCCTGTTTTACTGACGTTGGGCTGATGTCGTAAAGATGGGTGTCAGGAAGAGAACAGGGGTCCTGGATGAGGTCCCGGGCAGCTGGCCGAGAGTGTGTTTGTATGTGTGTGTGTGTGTGTGTGTGTGTGTGTTTGTGTGTCTGTAGAGGAAACAACAGAAAAACTTGCATTGAGTAGCAAATCAATGCTGGTGCTTCCCATCTTTGCCCTCTCATCTCTGTCTTGAATCTTTCCTGTTTAGACTTTTCGGTGACTGGAAACACAGGGTTGTTATCCGAATGAATTGAAGGGGCTCTGAGACGTATTTATTTACAGTTTAATGCTTGTTAAGGATGCGGTTTTGCACAGGATGCAACCCCCATATGCCCCTCCTTTCCCGCGCTGCAGGTTTGCTGGGCTGAAGGTGTGTGTCTCCCACAGTTCAGGGTGCTGGCCTGTATTGTGGGGCAGGTCTAGGTTTGGGCTGGAACTATGAGCAGTCACTCATCAGCACTTCCTGCTTGAACAACAGGGAGGAGGGAGCCAGGTTAGTTACAGTTCAATAGGATTGGGAGTGAAGGGAAGAGGGCAGAGGTGTGTGTGTGTGTGTGTGTGTGTGTGAAAGTGCACTGAAGTTCGTGGGTGGGTACGTATCCTGAACTCGTATGAAAGCCATGTTTGTGAGGATTGGTTGAAACTGAGATTTCTGTTAATCCTTCACAGTTCGCGTTTGAACGTTCTCGCAGCCAAACGCTGCTTTTCCACCGTGATGGTATCGGGATACAAAGTTGATGCAGAGTGCAATTTTACGAATTCTTCTGATCATGTGCTGATTTCGCTGTGATGTCAGCGGTGCGAAAGATCAGAACAGATTTAAAGTGAAACATGTTCTGCTTCTTAACTCCTCTACAGTGAGCGGAGTGGGACATGGCGACTACTGCTAAGTTATGATGGTGTTTAATTTTAAGGCCCACCCACAAGCCTTCACTCAACCCCACAGTGTAACGCACCATAGTCCATCACCTGAAACGCTGCCACACCATGCGGACCGGTGACCTGATGTTATGACTGATAATTATATAATCCACATGTCCAGGTTTATTAAAGCAATATTAATGTGTTTGCATTATTAGTACATGATTTAAAATAATGTTCTACCATGTTCTCACATTTCACGTATTGATATGAATGTGAAGCGGTCAGAGGTGTGCATTATAGATACATATAGATAGATACATAGATAGATACATACATAGATACATATATAGATACATACTTGTCTTTTTTATTAAATTTATAGTTAGATAGATACATACATAGATCCATATATAGATAGATAGATACATAGATAGATAGATACATAGATAGATATATAGATATACATGGCTAGATACATAGATACATAGAAAAAAAGAAAGAATACTTTTTAATTTATCCCTGAGGAAATTTAACAGCCAGTAGCAAAACCACACTAGTAGTATAATAATAATAATCCAAATATTACAGATAATATTAAAAATAGTACAAATAAGAAAAAGCACAGATGCAATTAAACCTGTTAAAGTTCTAATGTGTTACTCAGCCAAAGCCCTGCGTTGTTGTTATTTTTTTATTTTTTTTATATATATATTTATATATATATATATATATATATATATATATATATATATATATATATATATATATATTTATTTATTTTTTTATTTCATGTTTACAATTTTACAATAATAAATTCCAACAAGCTAAAATATTAAAAATGTCTTTTTTAAAAGCCACCCCTATATTGTGTTGAATGACTTTTTACATATCGTGTTGAATGACCTAAATTAATTTTGCTTGTGAAGTATAAAATAGAAAATGGGCAATGTATCCATAGACAACCAAATTAATTGATCACCATCAATTAGTTAATGAATTTTTATTGATTCATGTGTCGTCATCGACGATGAACAATTGTGCAAAGTTTCAGCTTAAGCGGATATCGTGGGTGAAATAGCATTTGCAAACTTTTTACCAGACCCTCAGACACACAGATGAAGGTAATATAGGGGTGCCAAAAAAATAAGAAGAAATTATTGCATAACGATCGTGATTTCTGTCTCTAACAATAATCCCAATAATCATCCAATCAGAATCTTTAATGGTCTCGTGTGTATTTGTGAGGAGCTCTTGGCTTTCAGACGTCAGATGTTGGTTTTTTGGTGTATATGTCAAAGTTGAGAGGTGGTTGCAGAATTTGCTTCATTGTGGTTTGGTGGGGGCGGTGGGGGGTGACGGAGGTTCTGTTGCAGGACAGCATGTTCTTTTTTCTTGCAGACGGTCATTGAAGCTGTCGTTGTTCTGCTGAATGTATTCAACGCTAACGAGAGGTCTGATTGAGTGAATTATATCAGATTAATGTTCATGCCGGTTAACAATAAATTCTGCAGCTTGGAATTCGGACTTGAATCAACTGTTTCCGTATGAAGAACGCTTTAAAGAGGGTTTACTCGGTTGAAATCTGGTACAGAGTGACTTGGTGTTGGGTGAATTTACTGTAATGAGGTTCATCAGATGACTGGACGGTTCGAGTCGAGACATATTGATTTTATAAGTGTTAATTCCAAACTAATGTGAAGATAAATAACGTGTTTTAAACATTTCATATTAAATGTGAGGAGGTGTCAAGTCGGCTGAAAGACGTCTGACTGAGAGAAATATGAAAGGATGCGAGCAATGAAGAGGTTTTTATTTAAGTGGCCACACATGTGCGCACACACACACACACACACACACACACACAAAGAAACTCACTATTTCAAGATGAAAAGGCTTTTCTTGATCCATCCATCCATTATCTTCCGCTTTATCCTATATTAGGGCTATATTAGGGTCGCGGGGGGGGGGGGTGCCAATCAATTACTGGCCACACAAACACATACTATATAGGGGCAATTTAGAGCAGCCAATTTACCTTACATCCATGTTTTTGGACTTGGGAGGGAACCCGGAGGAAACCCATGTAGATGGGAAGAACATGGACACCCCATGTGGTTCCCCATGCCCATCCAGAGGAGAAGGTTTCGGGCGCTGGGCAGATACACCCAGGACAGGACGCCAATCTATCACTGGATACACACTCACTCACACATACACACTCTATATGGGGCAATTTGGAGAACTCAATTGACCTCGATCCATGTTTTTGGACTGTGGGAGGAAACCCACGTGGACACGGGGAGGACATGGAAACTCCACCCAGATTGGGATTCGAACCGGGAATCCCCAGCGCTGAGAGGAGAACATGCCAACCCACTAAGCCACCGTGCCTCCCTTTTCTTGATCCAGATTGAGCAAAATTATGCTAACTTGACCTTTAAATATCCAGCCGTGCGGCTTCTGTTCTGCTCTGTGGAGTACCGTCTGCGATGTCCTCTGTGCCCGAGCGTCTCCAGCTTCGGCTCCACGATGTCCGGGACGCGTTCCGTCCAAATTTACACCTGAAAAGCCAGGATTGGGTTGATGAAGTCATAAACGAGATCATTTCCAGTCTTCTACGACGGCGAATGTCTGCAACTGCCTCCCCCTCCCCCCCCGCTCCCCCTCCTTTTAGAACTAATGTTAACGAGGCTGGGTAAAAGAGGCAGATAATATATGTGCTAGATTGATCAGTGGCTCGAGACCCCATTATCTCTCTCCATGTTAATTACAATGTGCTCAGCTTGCGTGTCAAAAGACGGATAATTGAGGAAGGTAAAAAGACGTGGCTCTCTTTATTTATGCTTTTGCTTTCAGCTGGCGGCGGCTCTCCTCCTCGGCTCCCCCACGCCCGCAGATGCTCCGTCTTTCTCCTTTCCGTTTTTAGCCCCACTTATTTATCGTTCTGTAATATTACACTGTCACGGATGATCATCTTTTTTGCCGAGATATTATTCACAATCATCACCTTTGTGCAGCTTCCATTTGGGGCCTGTAGCTCTCAGGTTACTGTCACTCTCTAAGTGAACAGCGGCAGACTCCGACACATTTAGAGGAAGTTCTATTAGTTTCCTGAGGCCACCGAAAAGCTAATTTTGGCCGACTGGATCGATATGCTGGTAGGCCACCGATACCACATCATGCAGATGAACTGCGAAGCTTCAAGTGGCCTCAGACGCAGACGACACCAGTTCTTTGCATTATATTTATGGTGAAATGCTTTTTTTAATTTTTTTATTTAGAGCTTAATATTACATTGTCTTCACAGAATAAATTGTAATATTAGGGTTTTCTCATTTATAGTGCAAAAATTTATAGTGCCTTTTTTTTTTACCACTGAAATTTTTTTTAAAGGCCTCATGATTTCAGTTTGCCTCAATTTTAGATAATCTTTCTGTCAATTTAATTCATTCATTCATTTATTCAATATCTTTATGATAATCCTCTATTATTGGTCAGTAGGGGGTTCCCCATGGCCATCCAGGGGAGATGCCAATCTATTGGGGGGGACACTTATTTACTTATATATGGACAAACACAATATAGGGGCAATTTAAAGCCGCCATTTTACCCTAAATCCATGTTTTTGGACTGTGGGAGGAAACCTGAGAGTGCTGAGGACACCCACGTGGACACGGAGAACATAGAAACTCCACCCATGATGAGATTTGAACCATATAATGCTAGGGCTGTCTGTGATGTTTGAGCGGTGCTCATTTTAAGCAACTGGGGAGAATACAAGCTCCCCCTAGTGTCTCAGGGGAGGCATTGTCAGGACCGGATCGGTAAGCACCCTCTTTCCTTTACTTTATAATATTTATTTTGTGTAGAGTGAACACACCCTCCGAGGTAAACGTCTGTGCACAT
The DNA here is from genome assembly GCA_019802505.1 of Corydoras sp. C115. NCBI lineage: Eukaryota > Metazoa > Chordata > Actinopteri > Siluriformes > Callichthyidae > Corydoras > Corydoras sp. C115. The sequence goes on from JAFMOC010000008.1 coordinate 188,153, forward strand.
GTGCAGTAGTAACATAGCGCCACCTGAGGTATGGTTTGTTTGTAGGGGTCATGTTCTCATCTGGGGTATCTTTAATGTGATGTAGGATGTGCACGTGCCCTCGGCGGTTTGATGTTTTTATTAAGTTTATTTTAATACATTTGATGAACTCATGTTTGTCTCTTGGGCGGCACGGTGGCTTAGTGGTTGGCATGTTCTCCTCTCAGCACTAGGGATTCCCAGTTCGAATCCCCATCTGGGTGGAGTTTCCATGTCCTCCCCGTGTCCACGTGGGTTTCCTCCGGGTTCTCCGGTTTCCTTCCACAGTCCAAAAACATGGATCAAGTCAATTGAATTCTCCAAATTGCCCCATATAGAGTGTGTCTGTGTGAGTGAGTGTGTGTCCAGCGATAGACTGGCGCCCTGTACTGGGTGTATCAGCCCAGCGCCCGAAACGTTCGCCCATTTATGGTCATGAAGCCGCCCTAGTACACGATAAAGTGAAAGATGGATGTTTGGATGGATGGATGTTTGTCTTTATGGTTGCATGCTGTAACATTACTATTACTATTTTAATATACACACATACAACGTTCCTTTCTATAAACCTAACAGATCCCGGGGTTTTCTTCTGGTCATGCCACGGTCCGTCGTTTGGGGGTTCAGGCTTCGAAAACTGTAAATCTGCCTTTAAAAGTGTGATCAGTAATGTGCTATATTAATAAACTAGGGTTAACTTGAGCTTTTCACACAGAGCCATGCAAACAATGACGGCTGAAATAAAATAATTACACCAGGTAGGTGTCCTAACAAGCCCAACTGTGAGCCCCGTCAGTCAGTGGGGCTTATTTCAGCCCGAACATGTTCTCGCGCATTTACCAGACTTCTTAAAAAGCAGACAGACTGCTGCATGGCTTTAATTACGAGTGTATTAAGCAGCTACAAGAATAGATTTGAAGTCGTGCTCACTTGTAACAGTGAATAGACGACACTTAATGGAGATTTTAGCATTTTGTGGCACTTCTGGCGTATTGCTCTTCAGGTGCTCGTACATACTGTTTCTGCCGCCGAGGTTCCGATTCGTGCACAATATCATTTGCGATAACTTGACTTCCATATTTTCGATGCCTTTGGTCTTTGGAACATTTAGCTGTTCTGGTGTCAGCCATGATATATTTAAACTTACTGCAGACTGATGTCATGCGTTATATTTATGAAAATGTGTAATGTTTTATGGTGGCTTAGTGGTTAGCATGTTCTCCTCTCAGTGCTAGGGGTTCTCGGTTCGAATCCCAATCTGGGTGGCGTTTCCATGTTCTCCCTGTGTCCAGATGGGTTTCCTCCAGGTTCTCCGGTTTCCTTCCACAGTTACTAGAGTGCCTTGTTGCTTTTATAAAATGGTTACAAACACACTACTGTACAAAATACATGGTTTGATTCATAAATGCGTTTATTAAAAATAAAATCGTAAATAAACTTGTGTTCCGTGATGTAATTTTGCCCAGTTTTGAAAGGAATCATTGAGTGCTGAGTAACGGGATACAGGTTTAGTGCTCATGGACACCAGTCATCTGTGTTTCCATTAATGGTCCATGATTTGAAATAATAAAATGTATTGTGTATTATATGCACATTGATATGAATGTAAAGGGCTCAGAGGTGTGTGTTATTGCAATAATGTCAAGACTGGACAACTGGCTCAGCCAATCAGATTTACGGACCAGAACTACCCCTTTTATAAGTGTACTTGCTTATGCCCTTAATAGCTAGGATGTTTTTAAATGTGGGATGAAACCCACACAAGCACACGGATGACATGCAGACTTCATACTGAAAGAACCTCCCACCTCCCCAACTGGGAATCGAACCCGGGTCCCTCTTGCTGTGAGATGGAAGAGCGAACTGTGGCACCCCCCCTCACTTATTTACATTAATTAAACACTAATTACATTCCTTTTAATTCACCTGTGGGCGGAACGATGGCTTAGTGGTTTAGCATGTTCTCCTCTCAGCACTAGGGATTCCCGGTTCGAATCCCAATCTGGGTGGAGTTTCCATGTTCTCCCCATGTCCACGTGGGTTTCCTCCGGATTCTCCGGTTTCCTCCCACAGTCCAAAAACATGGATCAAGTCAATTGAATTCTCCAAATTGCCCCATATAGAGTGTGTCTGTGTGAGTGAGTGTGTGCCCAGTGATAGATTGGCGTCCTGTCCTGGGTGTATCTGCCCGGCGCCCGAAACGTTCTCCAACTGGGAATCGAACCCTGGACCCTCTTGCTGTGAGGTGGAAGAGCGATTCCTTACATTCCTTATGTATCATTCGTGCGTGACACCCTGATTTACCCACACTGCAGTGTAAGTGGGGGGTGTTTTCAGGTGGGTTGTCGTCACAGTGGCTTCCATTGACTTCATCACGAAAACCTGCAGATCTGGAAACTCTGGTCATGATCACAAACGTGCAACTTTACTGTTGCTACGCGGTAAATATTTGCTAGTTTACTCGATTGTTGTTTGGAACTCCGTAACCCTTATTTGCTTAGATCATAAAGATTGCTTAAACGTCCATTCCTTCTGCTGTAGTTATCTATTCAGGAGACTTGCCTACCAAACCATCTGCTCTGGGAGCGTACCCAACGATCATCACCTGAACGTCTTATCTGCACACTAATGACGGTGACTGTCACCGCCTGTCGCCCCTCTGTGAGGTTTGATGCAGCAGGTCTAACAGCATTGCTAGAGAAACGTTGTTGTAAACGTTGTGTACGTTGTGCACGTTCACCGGCTGCATTGCACCCACACCCATCATGGTTTTGCATATTTTAGGTATAATGGTGACTGAGTTCTCCCTTTGCTGCATTTCCTCTGGGTTTTTATTTAGACCGGCCCTGCAGCCGGCTATTTCTGTCCAGAAAGAAAAATTGAAAGTCTTCTGAATGTCTCAACTTAAATGCAGCCACTGCAGTCTGCTGTGATCAGGAGGTATTAACTTTCCCTCGTTAGTTTTGGTGACACCCCCATCCCTCATTTTAACAAATCAATGTTTTGTCAATATGCAGACGACTGCAACAAAATAATAACATTTCATTGTCCGGGCATTTTGTTTTAGGTTCCATCCATCCATTATCTTCCGCTTTAGCCTATATTAGGGTCGCGGGGCGGTTCCCCATGCCCATCCCGGGGAGAACGTTTCGGGCGCTGGGCAGATAGACCCAGGACAGGGCGCCAATCCATCACTGGGCACACACTCACTCACACAGACACACTCTTTATGGGGCAATTTGAAGAATTCAATTGACTTGATCCATGTTTTTGGACTGTGAGAGGAAACAGGAGAACCCGGAGGAAACCCACACAGAGATTGGGATTCGAACCGGGAATCCCTAGTGCTGAGAGGAGAACATGCTAACCACTAAGCCACCGTGCCGCTCTTGTTTTAAGTTCATTCATTCATTCATTCATTATCTTCCACTTTATCCTCTATTAGGGTCGTGGTGGGGTTCCCCATGCCCATCCAGGGGAAAACGTTTCAGGTGTTGGGCAGATACACCCAGGACAGGATGCCAATCTTTCACTGTGCACACACTCACACACACAGACACACTCTATATGGGGCAATTTGGAGAATTCAATTGACTTGATCCATGTTTTTGGACTGTGAGAGGAAACCATAGAATCCGGAGGAAACCCACACAGACACGGACAGAATATGGAAACTCCACCCAGATTGGCTTTCGAACGGGAATCCTTAGCGCTGAGAGGAGAACATGCTAACCACTAACATGGTAACCACATGCTAGCCCTTGTTTTAAGTTCATTAACAAAATAAATAAATAAATATGAACGTGGTTCTCCACCTTCATCCCATTAGTAACCGACGTTCCATCCCCGTACTGTAGATTAAAGTTTGTAGCTTGATTACATCTCATCTCATCTCATAATCGTCAGCATAATTCTCTACTAGGATGGTGAAGAGGTTCTCAAGCCCGTCCTGAGGAGAACGTTTTGTGCGCTGGGCAGACACCCAAAACACTGGTGATAAAAGTGTCTACTGAATGATTTTCAAAGTCATTTTAATTTAGGGGCGAGGGCACGGTGGTTTAGTGGTTTAGCATGTTCTCCTCTCAGCGCTGGGGATTCCCGGTTCGAATCCCAATCTGGGTGGAGTTTCCATGTTCTCCCCGTGTCCGTGTGGGTTTCCTCCGGGTTCTTCGGTTTCCTCCCACAGTCCAAAGACATGGATCAAGTCAATTGAATTCTCCAAATTGCCCCATATAGAGTGTGTCTGTGTGAGTGAGTGTGTGCCCAGTGATAGATTGGCGTTCTGTCCTGGGTGTATCTGCCCAGCTCCCGAAACGTTCTCCAGCTGGGAATCGAGTTCTCCGGTTTCCTCCCACAGTCCAAAAACATGGATCAAAGTCAATTGAATTCTCCAAATTGCCCCGTATTGAGTGTGTTTGTGTGAGTAAGTGTGTGCCCAGTGATAGATTGCCACCCTGTCTTGGGTGTACCTGCCCAGCCTTCGAAACGTTCTCCACTGGATGGGCATGGGGAACCCCCCCCCCCCTCGAACCTAGTAGAGGATAAAGCGGAAGATAATGAATGGAGGGATTTTAATTTAGATTTTTTTAATGTGCTTAATCCAATCATTGTCACTTTTGGTTTAAACCAACCTGTTACCCATCAGCGTTACCGATTGGTCCAAATGAGCATCGGTTCTTATGAATAAACACGGTTCCACACCGACGGTATGGATGACTTTACAACCGCTGCAGCACAAAAAAAAAAAGACAAGACATGTTATTCATGATGTATTTTGTTTGTCTTTTGTCGAAGCCAAAAAGTCACGACTGTTTTAATAAAGTCCAGAGAATTTAAAACAAGGTTCTACTAAGAAAACACAGTGTCTGCTGGAAACGTGCAACAAAATAAATGACCATCCTGTAATATTTACCAAACGTAAATGATTGAGCCAAACCCTGAGTGTGGGGTGGGGAGTGGAAGGGAGGGGAGGGGTGGAGGGGGTGTTGACCATCTCCAGTGGCCACTCTGCAGTGCAGTGCAGTGCATTGACTCCCCCAAGAAGGGACTTTTTCTTCTTTGTTCTTCTTATCGCGCCGAGTTTAAGGGGTTAGAGGTAAGATCAGAGCAGTCTTTCCTGTGGTTTAGCGTCTGTTAGTTGTGCCTCCTGCTTGTGTTTGCTTCAAGAGAGCATATGTTTACTAAAGACAGTACAAGCCCTTTCAGCACACAACACATGTGCACACATGCACAAATTACATTTTGTCTCCTCCACCACTTCCTGTGCCTTGACCAAGTTAAATAAGCACATCGAAGTGGAGATGAGAAAACAAAAGATATTAAACTAAATAATAGAAACCACACACACACACACACACACACACACACACAGAGAGACATACTCTTTAAGTAGACAAATCAGTTTATACTAATGTTATATAAGAATGCAGTCAGTGTACTGATCTCATAACTCAGTGTTGGTGTTTTGCATGACTGGCTAAAGTATTTGCTTGTGGATTTTGTGTTGCAATGATTGCTGGTGATTAGAGGAAAGAGGTGTGTGTGTGTGTGTGTGTGTGTGTGTTTGTTTGTATTTGTGTTGTCATGGTGGATGTTCTGCATTAAGGCACCAGGAAACATATATTGGCTTTCACGTGATTACAGGAGACTCTTCTCTGAGTACAGGGGACTTCAGCTTTGATGGTGGCTTGCAGTTGGGCATGTGCTGTTTGTGCGTTCACTTTAATTCAACAATGCTTTTATCTCAGCAACTTTTCATCACAAACCCACATCACTTTGTGGTACTGCATTTGGAATTATTGCTTAGTGAGATTATGTTCTGTTAATGTTATATCTGTTAATATGTTAATCTTCCTATAAATATGGGCAAAAGTGTGTGTGTGTCTTACATGTGCTTCTATTACCACGACATTTTATATACTTACCCTTCAGGGCCCTATGGAGATGTGTGTGTGTATGTATATATATATATCCCCACCTCGTGGTTCCAGCAGCAACACCAGTGATTGGTTGACAGAGTGAATAGTGCTATTGTATTGCAGACGAAACTTAGATTTCGGTGTAGGGCTGAGATGATTAATCGTTTCTGCAGTTAATCGCAATTAAAACTCTTACATTGAATTAATTGTAAGAGCGCCTCATTAAAACCATGACGACGTTCATAAGAAAACGTGTATCATGCCAATAGGAGGAACTTTCTACCAAGTGCCTGAAACAAAAATAAAGTTCCACTTGCAGAACGTGCATCTGTTTACGTCATTCTTACAAGAGAAATGGACTTTAAGAGACCCAATTCATTTTAATATTTAGCGTTCATGTTCATCATGCATTGTGTTTTTGGGCTAACAAAATGTCATTTTGTGTAAAGTAACATAAGAAAACCAGCTTTGTCCCTGTGATTTCTGACACATTTTGATTATTAGGGACAATTATCCTACCAATAAATTCGGTATTCTTTTTAGGTGATTTGGAAGTGTGTGTGTATGTATGTATGTATGAATATGTGTGTATGTATGTACTGTATAGGTGTGTGTGTGTGTATATATATATATATATATATATATATATATATATATATATATATGTGTGTATATGTGAGGCGGTACGGTGACTTAGTGGTTAGCACGTTCTCCTCTCAGCACTAGGGATTCCTGGTTCAAATCCCCATTTGGGTGGAGTTTCCATGTTCTCCCCGTGTCTGCGTGGGTTTCCTCCGGGTTCTCCGGTTTCCTCCCACAGTCCAAAAAAATGGATCAAGTCAATTGAATTCTCAAAATTGCCCCATATAGAGTGTGTCTGTGTGAGTGAGTGTGTGCCCAGCGATGGATTGGCTCCCTGTACTGGGTGTATCTGCCCAGCGCCTGAAACGTTCTCCCCTGGATGGGCATGGGGAACCCCACCGCGACCCTAATATAGGATAAAGTGGGAGATAATCAATCAATCAATCAATCAATCAATATATATGTATGTGTATATGTGTATGTATGTATGTATATATATACGTGACTGTGTGTATTTTTAGATACATAGACATTTAGAATTTTGCAGTGTAGAACACAAAGTTGTTTGTGTGTTACTACCACTTAGTCATTTTGTTGTACTGGTATTATGCATTTGTGTTGTGGTTGGAGCCTATTGTTCTAGATTGTTGTAGACTTTGAAATGATGTGTAAGTTTTTTTTCCCCGACTGTTCCAGCTTCCTGCCCAATGACTGGCTAATCTTTCTTTCTCAAGCTGACTGTACTTTCATAGAACTCATTCCCATCATCATATTGATTACAGGAAAATAGAAGAACTTGATATGCCTCACACTTTGTTTATTTCACTTTTCCGCGATAATGTCTCCTCCTGTATATTTCTCTCCTCTCACCGGTACCCGAATCAATTTCATTTTGCTGTTGTGTTTCACCATCTGTTCTGTCCTGCCCCGTGTGTGAGCCCGTGCATGCTGGGATTTTCAGATCTGTACCGATACTGAAACAGTGAGCTGTTGTAGCTGCTCGTATTTTGCAGCTTGCTTAGTCAATGAATTAGAAATGTGTCTCTTCTTATGCTGTGTAAGGCTTTCTCGGAGCTCTTTCACCCAGAACCTCAGCGCCCCTCGCTATTTGGGTCATGGCTTGCTTCACTGCTGTCCTACCTCCCACAGAACCCTGTGCTTCAGCACAATACAGCAACCACGCTTTAAACAAATCCAATCTTAAAAAGACACTTGCACTTTCCCCTTATTTAACTAGTGTTGCTTATGAGTTGCCTTCTATTAGCCTCTTTATTCAATAGAGGATGCTTCTCCGATGCCAGAGAGTGTTAGATCATTGCGGAGAGGCCCGTTTATCTGTGTTGAGGCCTGTTCTTGTAATGGCTCTTTATTGATCTAAACAACATCATTCCTTGTGGTGATGTTATTACAGTGGAGATAACTTCACTGCATCCTCCACTTCAACAACGTGTTAGTGCGTTATTGGGTCTAAATAACTTGAGCTCTCAGACGGTAATGCAGCCGATTAGTCAACCCCATGCTCTTTATGGCTCGAGGATCTTAATAAAGCATTTCCTCTCCTTCATGTGTGTGTGTAAGGGAGGGGAGTGTGTGAGATGGGCGAATGGTTGGAAAAATGGTTCTAGTGAAATGATTTACACCAAGATACAAAAATTACCCCAATAGGTATGTGTGTGTGTGTGTGTGTGTGTGTGTCTTATGTGCCTCTATTACCATGACATTTTATATACTTAAACTTCAGGGCCCTGTGGAGGTTTATATATATATATATATATATATATAAAATCACCGTTCTCCTCTCAGCACTAGGGATTCCCGGTTCGAATCCCCATCTGGGTGGAGTTTCCATGTTCTCCCCGTGTCTGCGTGGGTTTCCTTCAGGTTCTCTGGTTTCCTCCCACAGTCCAAAAACATGGATCAAGTCAATTGAATTCTCAAAATTGCCCCATATAGAGTGTGTCTGTGTGAGTGAGTGTGTGCCCAGTGATGGATTGGCGCCCTGTCCTGGGTGTATCTGCCCAGCGCCGAGACGTTCTCCCCTGGATGGGCATGGGGAACCCCACCGCGACCCTAATAGAGGAGAAAGCGGGAGATGAATGAATGAATTTAATTTATTGCTAAACTGCAATAACTGTGACGAGGGATCCCTACATATAATATGTTTTATAGTAAACTCTATGTATTAGACTGCAGACACATTCAGAGAACCAGCCACCGCAAAGAAACGGTTCAAGAGAGATTTAATTTGCGCAGCTAGAAAACATTTGGTAATAAACATTTTGTTATGCAGCCTATGTTGTGATTCATCTTTAATAAGTGCGGCAATTATTTTATTAGGAAAAGCCGAAGCTGTGCATTACTGCTATCTTGCCGAGGTTTACTGAGAGATAGGATTCTCATTAGAGGTGCATTATTACCCCTGCCGCGCTTCATTCCGGTGCCCTCTCTGAAATTGCATTACATGTCAACAATGCTTGTGCTAAGCAGTCATATTTACCCAGGCCGTGTTTAGATGTCAACACGCTTTAGTTAATAAGATGCGTTACAGCCCTTAAAGTGGAAGGTGTTTTATTAAAACATTGTTCTGATACTTTTTAATTAATCGATTATACTGCCTGCACCGCCGTATGGCTTTAGATCCAACCGTTTGGATGGATGCTGCTGTTCCGGTTCTTATGGATGTGTGAACTTTACAAGCACATGCTTAAAGTATTGTATTAACGCTTCGCTGACGTTTTAAAGTGCAAGAGCGTTAGAATAGAAACGGGTAAAATTGGCTCTGATGTCATGAGGAAGGAAGAATCTAAAGCATGATGAAGTGGGAGAACTTGCAAAGTCGCAGGGTTCAAATCCTTATTTTCCTCACTGTAAATTCCATCCATTATCTTCTGCTTTATCCTATGGGGGTCGTGGGGGGTTCCCCATGCCCACCCAGGGGAGAACGTTTCGGGCGCTGGGCAGATACACCCAGGACAGGGCGCCAATCTATCACTGGGCACACACTCACTCACACAGACGACACACTCTATATGGGGCAATTTGGAGAACTCAATTGACTTGATCCATGAACCCGGAGGAAACCCACACGGACACGGGGAGAACATGGAAACTCCACCAGATTGGGATTTGAACCGGGAATCCCTAGTGCTGAGAGGAGAACATGGCAACCACCAAGTCACCGTGCTGCCCTTTTTGCCCTCTGGATTCCTCCCACAGTCTCAAAACATGGATCAAGGTCAATTGAATTCTCCAATTTGCCCCATATTTTGTGAGTATGTGTGTGAGTGTGAGTATGCCCAGCGATAGATTGGCGCACATTAACATACCGACACAAGTTTGCTGCAGGTAGAACTTTATTTTTGTTCTGTGTGAGTTGTGCCACTGCTGGCATAATACGCATTTTTCTTCTGAATGTCTCTATGTTGACGTTCAGACACTCTTACGATGAATTAATCGCAATTAATTTTTAATCACGATTAATTGTAACATCAAATTATTGCCTCATCCTTACCACCTCCCAATCTTCAGATGGACTGCTCAACACCGTAACCACTGAGCCAGCACGCTCTGTTTCTTAGACGCTGCTGTTCGGGTTCTTATGGATGTGTGAACATTACAAGCACATGCTTAATATATTGTATTAACCCTTCGCTGACTTTTTAAAGTGCAAGGGAGTTAGAATAGAAACGGGCGAATTTGGCACTGATGTCATGAGGAAGGAAGAATCTAAAGCTGCTGAGGTTCTTTTTTTTTTTCTCTATCTTTTTTTTTCCCTCCAGTTTTGTTTGCGACACCATAGTAACTTGACCACACTTGGCAAGGAGTTACATCACTGCCTTCTGATTGGATTTACTCCGTTTGTAGCTCTGTCTGTAGAATGGTCCAGTGCAAATGTATACATACGATGCCAACTCTAATGCTTCCCCCTTTTCCTGAAGCCTGCATTACCTTCAGTTACACCCGGAGTCATCCTTACGATGGTGAGATTCGCCTTTTTAGCTTCTGTTCCTCATTTTAATGCAGCTCGTCGAACCAAACCGGCCTATTAAGGCTTTGATGAAATTAACTTCTTTTGGATTAAGGCAGAAGTGAAATTGCTGAATGTGAGGTAATCGTTTATGTCCCAGTCACCACTTCCTTAAACATGTGTTATTACTCATATTGCTGGCCCCCACCAACGACTGCACTCTACTGAAAATGTAATGGTACAGTGAATTTATGTAAATATTCAGTTAAAGAAAAGCCGAGCTCTCGATGATGACGACGCGAGGGCCTGACTTTGGCATCGGAACATTGCGGTTGGGCACCGAGAAGTGGGCAGCTTAGTTCCACCAAACGGGACCCTCACAGTTTACTTACTTTGCCTTTTAGATGTCAGTACTCATGACCCATTACACGATCGATGCCTGATGACGTGCCAGGGTGCAGCATCGTTTCTCCGTCGTGATTTTAAAGGCGCTGGCAGGTTTCCAGCATCTTGGTGATCCACTGCATCTTAATCCATAACTGAGGCCTCAACCCCGTCTAACTTCTCACCTGTCTGGTGTTTTAACTCCTTCCTCCATCTCCCGAACCCTTCCTCAAGGACAAAATGGGGAGTGCGCGAGAGCGAGCGCACTGATCTCCGTGTGAAAGCCCCTCGGGCTCTCTTAGGGCACCAGATCCCTGTTTGGTGCCAGCTGTTCTGTCAGATCGGTGCTCAGAACCGCTCCTAACGCAATCCTGCAGAGTTGGACTCGGGAGAATAGCTGCAAAACAAGAACGCCAGACTAAAGGGAGTGTTGAATTTTTCATTGCCGCTGCGCTCCGGCACTATATCTATTTTTCCCCCCTTTCTCCCCAGCGCTCACATTCATGAGCAGATGTTCTGCGCTGGTGCAAGCTGCAGTCGGCGTGAACTCGGCTGGCCTCCCCGCCATCGGCGGCAAGGACGTTGGCACCGACCCCCGGCATCTGAGAATTTACAGGCTGTAAATGCAGCCTACATATTTTTCAATTTTAGCCACTCCGGCCAGTCCAGAAGCCAGCCGGAGCTGGAACCGGGGCAGGGGGTAGTGCGATTCTGACAGGCCATCAGTCTTATTATTGAAGCTGATGAAAGACTGGACTAGGTCGGCTCCAAGGGACACGAGATCAGGGTAAGAAAGGAGTCCAGAAGACAATTTTGCTCAAGTTTGTCATTAATTTCTCAGTATGGAAGCACCGGCTCTGGCGCCGTTGAACGGACGCTTGAAAATACGCTGGGAAAAACGGCCCAGCTACAACTTGCGTAACTCAAACTTAACGTTTTGAGCATTTCAGCAGAATTCGTACAATGAAGTCTGTGAGTTTTGGTTAACAGATAAAGCTCCTGGCTCGGACCACGTGGCCCAGGTGCTGCCGCGGTCGGCCAGGTGGCTGTGTTAGCCCGGCTGACCTCCGCGCACCCAAGAGACGTCAATGCCATCCAGTACAGATGTAGTTTTATGATCGTGGTTCATTTACACCCTGCCATTTCAGCATCCATGTGCTCTTGTGGTCTCAACTCGTTTCATGCTTTGCCTGTGAGCACGAGCTTAACATATGTTCAGGGTGCGAGGCGCTTTTTCTCCGTTCGTAGAATCGCTTCTGAGGCTTTAATTGAAGGATGATGAGCTTTTTTCCTACCTCGCCCTCCTTCCTGCGTGTTTCTTCCAACACGTTCTTTACTTCACACTATCTAATTGGCCATTTTCAGGTTGAGTTTATGAGAGCAAAACTAATTAGTGTTTCTAAATTCAGCGAAAGCGCGAGAGAAAAAGAGGGTTGGGGGGGGGGAGAGAAAAGGAAAAACTTGGTGGGATTAATTGTTCTGGTTTCCTCTCCGGTGTCAGAATCCCAACATTAATAAAGACTCTAATCGCTTGTGTTTTGAAACGGCCGCTGAATGCCGCCGCCGCTCTCCTGGCATTTCGTTCAGTGGGATCACAAATAAAACCATATTTGGTTGGCGGTGGCGCCGAGGCCTCTCGGTGCTGGGAATCCTGGTTTGAATCCCAAGTTTCTATGTTTCCGTCTCAGGGCGGCTCGTTTTTACTGAAAGTACGTCTTTGTGATCTTCTTGTAGCGCCAAATAAATTTGGAACCAATTAGACGGCTTCCTGAGTCGCTGAAGAACGTCAAACCTGTCAGTAAAAATGGTTCAACATTTAAATTCACTGGATTTATTCATCTACGCAGCACGGTGGCTTAGTGGTTAGCACGTTCGCCTCTCAGCACTAGGGATTCCCGGTTCGAATCCCCATCTGGGTGGAGTTTCCATGTTCTCCCAGTGTCTGCGTGGGTTTCCTCCGGGTTCTCCGGTTTCCTCCCACAGTCCAAAAACATGGATCAAGTCAATTGAGTTCTCCAAATGGCCCCATATAGAGTGTGTCTGTGTGAGTGAGTGTGTGCCCAGCGATAGATTGGCGCCCTGTCCTGGGTTTATCTGTCCAGCGCCCGAAACGTTCTCCCCTGGATGGGCATGGGGAACCCCACCGCGACCCTAATATAGGATAAAGCGGGTGATAATGAATGAATGAATTATTCTTCTACAGCTTTGTGTTCTCAGTTCCACGTCCTGTAAAGATGAACTTTGTAGTTTTACATTTTCATTCTGTAGTCCATCTGTTTGTGTTCTACAGTACATACTATGTTCTCTGTTCTAATGGTCAGAACTCCAATAGTAGCACCACAGAGCAGGGATTATTTGGTTGGTGTATTAGTCCTATCCCAGCAGTGTCACTGAGGTGTTTAAATGAAACTACAGCAGCACTGCTGCACTAACACCCCCTCACCACATCAGTGTCAAACCCTGATCTGGGTGGAGTTTCCATGTTCTCCCTTGTGTGGGAACACGGTTCCTCCCACAGTCCAAAAACATGTATTCAAGGTAAATTGGCTGCTCCAAATTGCCTTTATATAGTGAATTATAAGCGAGTGAGTGTGTGCCCAGTGATACATTGGCGTCCTGTCCTGGGTGTGTCTTCCCAGCGCCTGAAACCTTCTCCATTGGATGGGCAAGTGGAACCCCTTGTGACCTTGGTATGGGATTAAGGGAAAACGGATGGATGGGTGGATGTATTTGGTTGGAAATAGCAGTGCAGGCTGATTTTAGGTCGGTTCTGAGTCGGTTCTCCGCTTTGAATCAGAATGTCGGAGTGAAGGATGGCCAGGGAGGGAAGACCCCACTGTTTACAGTAGCTCCATTTTCCCTGGTTACCTTTATTCAGAGAACTACAGCTGCACCGAGCCCTCAGGAAGGCCACCTAACGTGTGAGCGCGCACACACACACACACACACACACACACACACACACACACACACACACACACACACACACACACACAGCATGCTCCCTGAAACGTCTGTTTGAGTTGGCAGCCTCAATACTCTCTTAGCTCTTTTGCTGCCTCTGCAAGAAAGAAACCAGTGGCACCCATTTGCCAGGATGTGCTTTTTCCCCGTCTCCTCTCTAACCCTCGTTCAGGAAACACATTTCTGTCACTCCCTTTCATCATGACGGGGAAAAGGCCGGATTATGGTGAGAGAAGGATGAGTGAAGAGAGAGTGGCAGTGTGGCGTCCATTGGGAAAAGGGCTAATCGGTGGTGTTTAGCAGGCGCTGCTCCCTCCCCGCGCTCTCTATAGCGTCTCTGCTGGGGATTCGTCGTGTCGAACACACAAAAAAAAGTTTATAGGTCACTTTAACGACGTACCATGAAGCTCCTGCTATTTTTATTTTCTCATTTTGACACCGCGGGGATTGGCACGTAGAGGGCCCAGTAATTAAGAAGCTGAGAAGCTCAGGTTAGGGACAAAGAGTGTTTAAATGCAATTAGAACACTCACCCGAATCAATTTCAACTCAATTACAGTTTCTTTGAATGTGCTATTATTTGTTTAATCAAGGGAATTTCCACTCGCTCCAAAATGCTAAATATGTACCGGCGACATTTTAAACAACGAGCCGAACGAAGGAGGAACTGGGTTAACGTTGTATTAATGAACAACAGCTTCAAAGTGAGCCGTCTGTCTCAGTTTCACGGCTTTCGCTCCTCATTCCATTTCCCCTAAAAGGAAAGTTGATCTGATGATCTGGAGCCGAAACGAACCCAGTGGACCCATAATTAGCACGGGCCATTTAGTGAGGTGCACGGCGGTGGAGTTGGCATTTCTAACCTTTCTGTTTCTGTGTTCCCTCTCTAGGCAGAAGAACCCGTCTTCAAGTCTGCTTGGATGTTGAGATCCGAGAATAGTAAGTGTTTATTACGCCTCCTAAGATGCGATGTGCGCCGTGGCGTATTTTTACAGGACGTAGAAACGAACCTCCCGCATGTATATGAGTTTATTTATCTCGGGTGTTATTAATAATAATAATAATTCATTCATTCATTCATTATCTTCCGCTTTATCCTCTATTAGGGTCGCGGTGGGGTTCCCCATGCCCATCCAGGGAAGAACGTTTCAGGCGCTGGGCAGATACACCCAGGACAGGGCGCCAACCTATCACTGGGCACACACTCACTCACACAGACACACTCTATATGGGGCAATTTGGAGAATTCAATTGACTTGATCCATGTTTTTGTACTGTGGGAGGAAAACGGAGAACCCGGAGGAAACCCATGTGGAAACGGGGAGAACATGGAAACTCCACCAAGATGGGGACCCGAACCGGGAATCCCTAGTGCTGAGAGGCGAACGTGCTAACCACTAAGCCACCGTGCCACCAATAATAATAATAATAATAATAATAATAATAATAATAATCAATCAACAGTCACAGCTCGAAAATACAATTCAGATGTTTCTGACACCTATTCATCAGTAGATGTCCCTCCAGAACGTTGAGATGGGATGGCCAATTCAGGTGTCTGTCTCAGGACGGCTCATTTTTACTGAAAGTACGTCTTTGTGATCTTCTTGTGGCGCCAAATAAATTTGGAACCAATTAGACGGCTTCCTGAGTCGCTGAAGAACATCAAACCTGTCAGTAAAAACGGTTCAACATTTAAATTCACTGGATTTATTTATCAGTTCTTCAGTGTTCTGTTCTCAGTTCCACGTCCTGTAAAGATGGACTTTATAGTTCTACATTTTCATTCTGTAGTCCATCTGTTTGTGTTCTACTGTACATACTGTGTTCTCTGTTCTAATGGTCAGAACCCCAATAGTACCACCACAGAGCAGGGATTATTAGGTTGGTGCATTAGTCCTATCCCAGCAGTGTCACTGAGGTGTTTAAATGAAACTCCAGCAGCACTGCTGCACTAACACCCCCTCACCACATCAGTGTCAAATCCCGATCTGGGTGGAGTTTCCATGTTCTCTCTTGTCTGGGGACACGGTTCCTCCCACAGTCCAAAAACATGCATTCAAGGTAAACTGGCTGCTCCAAATTGCCCTTATATAGTGTGTATGAGTGAGTGAGTGAGTGAGTGTGTGCCCAGTGATACATTGGCGTCCTGTCCTGGGTGTATCTGTCCAGTGCCTGAAACGTTCTCCCTTGGATGAGCAAGTGGAACCCCTTTGCATCATTGTCACTGCAGAATTGACAATAAACAATCCACCACCCAAATGATACCTGTTCTGTGATGATCCTGACCAATAGAGAACAGAGAACCAACAGGGGACTAACAACAACAAAGAACACAGATGAACTACAATCTGTAATTATAAAACTACAAAGTCCATCTATATGATAAGAGGAAATGGAGCCAGAACTTTGTGGCCAATGGTGACCAAACTTTAGACTGGGGCTGTATGTGTAATATAATTTACTTTTAAACTTTATTGATACTAAATTTGTATTAATTGACCTGATATTACATGAAGCCAGAACTGGCATTTGCATTTCTTCAAATAACTTTTTAAGAAACATGTCTATACCTCCTGCTGTACGAACATTCATGTTATTTTAAAGAATGTTCTTATGAGTCTTAATAAAGGAAAAAACCCTCCAGCAAGTATTAAAACTCTTAGGTAATAAGATATCGGCTAAGAAAGACAGTAACACTCTCAGAAACTCAGATAAATACTTTGTACGTTTGTGGTGAGCGGGGAAGCATCTCTGAACACACGACGTGTTAAACCTTGATGCTGTTTTAAGAGCAAAGCGGAGGAGGCCCATACCTAGTGTTAGTATAGTGTTGATAATGAAGTTTTTTTTTATAAGGGCCAGTTTGTTTGATTTGCATTACACAAGCCATCTGTCATGTGATTCAGGTTTTCTTTTATTGTTTGGTTTGTCACATAAAAAAAATGCAAATGAGCTATAAAAAAAGAGAAACTTGTTATTGCAGTTACAGGATGTGAAGACGTAAAGAAATACAGGCTTTTATTTAATGGTTCTGCTTGGTTTTCATGAGCGTCATATAGAGTCATACAGATGAATATGAACGAGTGTTCAATGGTTTTATAAATCTTTATGAGATTCCAATAGTTTTTTTCGAGATTCAAGAGTTTTTTTTTTTTGTCATGTCCACGAAGTAAACAGACGTTACAGACTTAACATGAAACAATTACAGTTAATATAAAATGAAATACAGTTGTACAGAAGAGGTAGTGTATGTTTATGACTATTTTATTACCTATTTTGTTGTGCATTTTTATTTATATATACACACACATATTATACACATTGTGTGTCTATATATATATATATATATATATAGTATGTGTGTGTATGTATTTATATATATATATATATATATATATATATATATATATATATATATATATATATATATAGTATGTGTGTGTATGTATTTATATATATATATATATATATATATATATATATATATATATATATATATATATACACACACACACAACCACACATTGTGTGTCTATATATATGTATATGTGTGTATATGTAATATAGATAATAATTATAATAAATAGATAATATATATAGATAATAATTTATTTTAATCCTTCTTGTTTACTTTTTATAATACTGTTACTAATTAAAGCTTCATCACTTTTATTATTCAACACTGCACACAAAGTTCTGACGTGAGTTTTCTTGTACAGCTTTTCTCTTCTCAATGAGAGCTGTGTATTTCATAGAGCAGGAGGTTTTGTATTTCTTTCCTGCAGCTCAGCTGACCCATGTCACAGCAGTGCATATTCTGTGTTTTGTGCAAACATGCAATAAACAGTGACCCTGAAAGTACACAAGATTACGAAACTCTATTGCAGCACTCTTGTGTACTGTAAATTGACTTATTGTAAATGACCTTCAGTCCCATAAACACTAACACGCACACAAACCTTCATCTTCTACTAGTTCCACTTCTGAGACTCAGCTCAGCTGCTACATGCGAGCGTTCAGGTGTTTTATATAAACTACACAGGGATCTAAAAAAGACTCAAGGTTATCGTTTGGTGCAGCAGATTTACCTTAAAGGGCAATGTTGCTTCATAACGTACTATAACAACAATAACATAGGATATCTACAATATTAATAACATTATAATGTATGATCAATAAGGGCAGTGTGGTATTTTAAGTTTTGGAATAATGGATTGAAATGCAAGTTTTAGAGGAAAAACCACAGGATACACAAGGAGAACATGCAAAAGCCACACAGTTTATGGTTCCACTTGGGAATCAAACCCAGGACTTTTCTTCAACTTTTCTTCAACTATACACTATACCCCTGTGCCATTCTATATCGTATGATTTATTTACAAATAATGATGATATAATAATATATAACTATAATAATAAATATAATATTAATAAATATGATAATAAATATAATAATAGTAATAATAACGTGATGTGTAAAAGTTTTAAAATCCAGCTCTTTCGGTCCTTGGTGACATCCTGTTAACATTTAGAAACCAGTCTTTATTCTCGCATTTGAATATTTATTTTTCTTTCCCTAAACAGCTCGCTTTAGATGATACCACAGATAACAACGTTGTTTCAAAAGCGTCAGCTTTGTTTTTTTTTTTTTTTTTTTTTTTTTTGGTGCTTCTCTGTGAAAGTTGTAAAAAAATAAAATAAAATAAAATATATATATATATATTTTATTTTAAGGTGTATTTTTTACTTTCATCTGTAAGTTGTAGCTCGGGGGTGTCCACTCTATTTGACATCCTGTATTGGTGTTTATTTTCTAAATATTCCAATTCATTAATCATGACCTGGAGGGTTGTATACTGTACGGATCTGTCAGAGGCGTCAGGAGTTCTCATGGCTCACCTCAGGCGCTGTCAGTCTGTACAGAACCAGGCATGAATTTACCCCCTGAGTGAGCCTCGCGTTATTTCGTGCAGACCTAACAGGTTAATTGTAAATGGAAAAATGCATGTAAATGCTGTCATTTGGTCATGCAAATCAGCCGCTCGCTAACTTTTTTCCCCACCTCCGTAAAGAAATCAACCAGATTTACATAGTCAGTTTTGCTCACGAAACTGATGGAAATCATTTTTTTTGTCAGTTTTTCAACAATATATTTTTGTCTTCGTTTAGAAATGAGTGTTATGAAAGTCAATATGATGATTTTCAACTCCAGGCCTTATTGGGGCCATAAATCAAACGGGTTTTAAAATTCCTGGATGATGGGAATCACAAAACTTTCGAACAAGTTGGAACGTTATTTATGACTCTAGAGATTATTTCAAATAAAACAAAAAAAAAGATGACAGTTTAGGTTTCTCAGTTTACACATTACCCTGTCGCAAAATCATCCGGCAAACTGCAGAACGTTCCAAATTTAATAGAAACTTATCTGTTCATTAAAATCAGCTCTTTTTTTTTAGAGACATTTTTTTTCCCCCTGCATTTGATTTTATGTAGTTTGTGCAGTGTGTGAGTTCATACTTGTGTTATCTTCATTTTGCTTGTTGCAAAGCACTTTCTTTAAAAGCTCTTAAACGCTGTAATTGCTGCGTATAGGTTGGAGAAACATCAGCGAGAACAGGAAGAGGCTTACATTCATGACTGACTGACTGTATATGAAGAACTTTAAATAACTTGATGGAATTGAATCATGTTCACTATGTAGTCATTATGGACAGCAGAATGAATCCCACTGTGAGCTGATGTGTCTGAAACCTTTCCATTAACACAGTCGGGCAAGTTGGCAAGCTTTTAGTGTCCGTTTAAAAAAAAAAAAAGACTTTAAAGGTATATATGTGTACACATGCTCTTTTCTGAGTAGGAAAAGTAGAAAAACAATACGTATAATACAATAAAAGCAATACATACAACGTGTATGAACAATGATGTATTAATGTATAAATAACAGTAACGTAGGAAACTGTATTGCATTGCTATCAACAGAAAATAGAAACTAAATTTAACCACACCCATACTTCATTATCTTTAAGATCGAAAAATCCCCAGACTAAATACGATGGTGCTGCAGGCTTTGTGAAACCTTCAGAGTTTTCTGTTTGTCGGCGTAAACACGATCAGAAGCAGCTGAATTTCAGCATCCATCGAAAATAAGAGAATCCATAGAAACAAAGATTACAGCCGTCACATCATTTGAAGTAAAACTATTAAATATTACATATCCGTGAGTGGCAGAGAGATGTGAAATTGAGCTGGGAGTCGTGTTGATTTAAACACCAGCATTGATTAAATATCTGATTAAATAAAATTATACATTTCCTTTAATACACTTTGCATTAGTGGGCGGTGAGACTAGCAATATGATATTTGGCATTAAAAAATAGTTCATATATTCATTCATTCATTCATTCATTCATTATCTCCCGCTTTATCCTCTATTAGGGTCGCGGTGGGGTTCCCCATGTCCATCCAGGGGAGAACGTCTCGGCCGCCGGGCAGATAGACCCAGTACAGGGTGCCAATCCATCACTGGGCACACACTCACTCACACAGACACACTCTATATGGGGCAATATTGAGAATTCAATTGACTTGATCCATGTTTTTGGACTGTGGGAGGAAACCGGAGAACCCGGTGGAAACCCACGCAGACACGGGGAGAACATGGAAACTCCACCCAGATGGGGATTCGAACCGGGAATCCCTAGCGCTGAGAGGCGAGCGTGCTAACCACTAAGCCACTGTGCCACCAAAATAGTTCATATAATTTTTAACAAATAAATAAATAAATAAATATATTTTACTCATACTAATTAAAATGTGGTGGTTGTGGTGATGTGGGGGGTGGGGGGGGTGGAGTCCTTCCAATTATGACCAACATTTGTTTTTTAATATTAGTTTTTCTGTTTACGTTTATGTCATAATATTTTTATTCGTCTTATTATTTACCACTTAATCCTCGAGGATTGCTGGAGAGGGGGGGTGTAGTTTGGGTATTAGTAAGATACACCCAGGACAGGACAGGGTGCCAATGCATCGCTGGGCACACACTCACACAGACATGCACATGCTATATAGGGGCAATTTAGAGCAGCTCATTCACCTTTAATTCGAACCTGCATCTTCAACATTAAGCCATTAAGGTTTTCAGTTTTATCGCATCACGGCTATTAAATCCAGTGTTCTGGACCGTGAGGCTTCCTCCTCAATGGACTTGTATTGTTTCCAATTTTTAAATACAGGTCACATGATCACCACACACTCTGTACAATAGTGTTCTACACTGTTCATGATGCCCCACTCAAGGAGGATGAGTCCCCCACTGAGCCTTGGTCCTTCCAAAGTTCCATTCATCCATTATCTTCCACTTGATCCTCTACTAGGGTCAACGGGGGGGTTCCCCATGCCCACGCCAGGGGAGAACCAACCCAGGACAGGGCACCAATCTATTGCTGGGCACACACTCACTCACACAGACACACTCTATATGGGGCAATTTGAAGAACTCTGTTGACCTTGATCCATGTTTTTGGACTGTGGGAGGAAACCGGAGAACCCGGAGGAAACCCACGCGGACACGGGAAGAACATGGAAACTCCACCCAGATTGGGATTCGAACCGGGAATCCCTAGTGCTGAGAGGAGAACATGCCAACCACCAAGCCTTCCAAGGTTTTTTCCTTAAAATATCAACATAACAGGGAGGATTAAAGGCTTTTAACGCTAAAGTTGTGTTGTGACAATTTACTACTATAAAAAGTCCTCTATAAATAAATGACTTAATCTTGAAGCTGGCTTTGTGAGAATAACAAGCACTCATATGTAGTTGGATGTGTATGCTGTAAAATGGTTATCGATTTAATTTATTTAGAGCTTTCTAGAAAAAAGAAAAATCATCGCAAAGCGGCTTTTCATGCCATCAACAAACCGTAAATAAAAAAAACATCATTTATGTATGAACGCGGGATAAACAAATTGTGTTTTGGGGAGAAACGAAGCCCGACCGCAACTCTATTAATCTCCTTTGGGATGAACTGGAACAGCGAGTGCAAGCCAGCCCTCTCATGCAGCAGCGTCGGTGTCTGACCTTACAGATGCTCCTGTATGACCGAGCAACTAATTCTCCCAGACACACTCTATAATCCTGCAGCCCACCTTTACAGGAGAGTGGAAGCTGTAACGGTCATAGCCACGAAGAGTGTGTGTGGGGGGGGGGGTCAGAATGTGATGTTATTAAAGCCGTCGTAGGTGTAATGTGTTTCAGATTGTTTGTATTAGATTATTATGCTATTTCAAAATTTGTTTTTTCAAAACAAATGCTATATTAAAGCATAATATAGCATGGTGGTTTAGTGGTTAGCATGTTCTCCTCTCAGCACTAGGAATTCCTGGTTTGAATCCCAATCTGGGTGGAGTTTCCATGTCCTCCCCGTGTCCATTGGGTTTCCTCTGGGTTCTCCGCTTTCCTCCCACAGTCCAAAAACATGGATCATGTGAATTGAATTCTCCAAATTGTCCCATATAGAGTGTTTGTGAGTGAGAGTATGCCCAGCGATAGATTGGCGCCCTGTCCTGGGTGTATCTGCCCAGCACCCAAAACATTCTCTCCCCCCACCCGCAACCCTAGTAGAGGATAAAGCGGAAGATAATGGATGGATGGATGGAAATGCTATATTAGTGAATACTGTTTTCTATGAGGTGGAGGTGAAGAGCAGGGGGCAGTAGAACATCCATCCATCCATTATCTTCCACTTTATGATCTTCTACTAGGGTCGCGTGGCGGTTCCCTATGTCTATCCAGAGCATTTCGGGAGAACGTTTCGGGCGAGGACAGGGCGCCAATCTCACACTCACTCACACAAACACACTCTATATGGGGCAATTTGGGGGGGGGGGGGGGGGGGGGGGGTCAGATTGTGATGTTTTTAAAGCTGCTGTAGGTGGAACGTGTGTTTCAGTTTGTTCGTCTGTGGGGTGGATTTAACAACATGGACAGTGTATCAGCATTAAGACCACCGGTTTGTGACAGTAACAGATTGTTGCGTTGGATGTTTCAGCTTTGAATTTAGAACAAACCGCTATCTGGCAGTTAGCAGCGTTCATGTATGGAAATTCCCAGCAAATATCTTAATCTTAAGTAAGCCATTTTAATATTCAAATCGGAGCTAAAACAATTTGACAGACACGCTTTGCATACAGTGTTATTTGTTGGTGTGGATGGTCCGACTGAGGCAGGAGGGTTCGAAACATTGAGGACAGAGGGGGATTCAATCGGCTACACCAAGTGTAGAGCTTAAATTCGGGTAAGTTGCTTTTATTAGAGCCGCTTATTTCCTCTTCTGCTGAAGTTGATTAGGAAACTCGGCGAGAGGCGATTGTTTAGTCTAGATTTACTTCTTAAACGTCCCAACTGACATGTTTGGAGAAGCTATGAAAACATTGTTCATCGTGCAGGTGTGAATGCTGCCTTTATTACTGTAAGAATACCTTTGCAGCGTGCCGTCAGAGTTCTCCGACCCGGACTCCGACCACATCATTTCTCTTTACTGTTAAACACAATGGACTCTATTGTGGACGTGAAGGGCAGATATTTATTTAAAGTCTCTTCTCTCATGCAGCAATGCATGTTGCTCCCAAAGAAAACAGACCAGTCCTGCTGTGTATGTTCGGCGAGAGAGAGAGAGAGCGAGTGGGCGAGAGAGAGAGAGAGAGAGAGCGAGTGAGAGAGAGAGACTGGACAAAATGGAGAAATGCAGAAAAGTCATAAACGCGAGTGTTACTTTATACAAAAGGTCAAGTAATCAGGGAATCAGCAAAGTGTTGTGTGATTGCATGAGCGCCGTATTTAAAAATGTGCGTTCGGTTTTAATTTTGTGTAAGTGAGAGGCAATGAATCATTTATAATGTTTAAATCAAGCCACTGTCGTTATCCGGCCAGTTGATTAATTACTTATACATTCACTTTTCATCTGGATTAAATATCTTTATACAGTATGTCTCTTAGTATTTTTAGTTGGGAACAAGGTTTTAGCTTTAATCACGGCGTTTAGAAGGTTGGACGAAAAGTTGGTTTTCGGTTTTGTCTTTTAAAGAGTTTAGTTGAAACCATGTTGACGGTTTTCTGTGGATAATAAGAGTAGGAGGCAGTAGAACATCCATCCATCCATCCATTATCTTCCACTTTATCCTCTACTAGGGTCATGGTGGGGGGTGCCCCGTTCCCATCCAGGGGAGAACGTTTCGGGCGCTGGGCAGATACACCCAGGGCAAGGCGCCAGTCTATCACTGGACACACACACTCACACAGACACACTCTATATGGGGTAATTTGGAGAATTCCATGTTTTTGGACTGTGGGAGGAAACCGGAGAACCCGGAGGAAACCCACATGGACACGGGGAGAACATGGAAACTCCACTCAGATTGGGATTCGAACCTGGATCCCTAATGCTGATCGGTGGATGTGCCAAACACCACACCCCTGCCCTATATTTAAGTATGTGTTGGTATTTTGGTCTAATAAAATTCTATTGGACCAAATTGGAGTGTGTGGCGTCAACAACAGTTACTTTAAATAAGTTTAATATTTAAAGTTCTAACAACATAATCCCATTAAATTCATTATTTTAATTTCGCTGCACATGGTTTTTATAGAACAGTATGAAGTGGAGATGGTACCTGTCTTCATAGCCCCCCCCCTCCCCCCAAGTTTTCTGAGATTCATGTCCTCATTCGTGTAGTTTCATTTATTCATCTCTTCTGCGTGTTTCGTTCGGTACGTACAGATTTCCCCGAACGCTGCTGTCTCCACTGATCTGCTCTGACACTCCGGCTCTCATTAGCTGATCACTCTTTTTTTTTTTTTTTCATTGAATAATTGATTTGTTTCCCTTGAATAATTGAGTGATGTTAATTTCTGATCAAATTAATATTAACACTCCATAAAATATTGATTGTGTGGAATGGGGGAAATTTACAGTGATGGAACTGGTACGAGTCTGATGAATGTGCACGGTGCACGACGGGATGGGTTCATAATTCACCCTCGTTTCAGTCCCAACTTCAAAACGGAGATGAAAAATGAAGAAGATGTTTATCACTGTTTTGGTCACAAGGAACTGATGCAGTCAGATTAAGGTTTCCTCTCTGATTAACCACATGTCAGAAAATAAACTGAAGGCAGTGACGAGCGTCGTTATGCAACAGCGAAAACGAACACGCGCCAAAATACGGCTGTTACTAAATACATTCGATGTTTCTGAAGCTGCGTTTCAGATTTAAATGTGAGAAGCTGAAACCAGTCTCATTTCAGAATTAATTTTATCATGTGCATCATTCGAAATGATGGAACATCTTACTGTTACGTATTGGACAGGCCTCGTCACTGTCTATTTTTAAAAGTTAAGTGTAATGTGTAAACTCATCTATTTTGCCTCCACATTTGACCAATCTGAGTGTGGAACACACACACACACACACACACACACACACACTTAGTAAGTGAAGTGAGCACGTGTCCGGAGCGGTGGGCAGCAATTGGTGTTGGGTATCTACAACTTCACCCATAGTATTTTCTGGGAATGGGAATCGAACCGAGGACCTTCAGGTCGCAAGGATTGTTCCGTAACCAGAAGCCTTCCCCTCCTAGTCTTAAAACCCATTTTACTCTCTGGCTTTCAACCCAAAATAATTTTATTCATAATTAATGTGTTTAGCATGTTCTCCTCTCAGCACTAGGGATTCCCGGTTCGAATCCCAATCTGGGTGGAGTTTCCATGTTCTCCCCGTGTCCATATGGGTTTCCTCCGGGTTCTCCGGTTTCCTCCCACAGTCCTAAAACATGGCTCAAGGTTAATTGAATGCTCCAAATTGCCCCATATAGAGTGTGTGTGTGAGTGAGTGTGTGTCCTGCGATAGATTGGCGTCCTGTCCTGGGTGTATCTGCCCAGCGCCTGAAACGTTCTCCCCTGGATGGGCATTGGGAACCCCCCCGCTACCCTAGTAGAGGATAAAGCGGGAGTAATGGATGGATTGATATTTAATATTTAGTATTTTGCGGCACAGTGGCTTAGTGTTTAGCATATTCTCCTCTCAGCGCTAGGGATTCCCGGTTCGAATCCCAATCTGGGTGGAGTTTCCATGTTCTCCCCGTATCCGCGTGGGTTTCCTCCGGGTTCTCTGGTTTCCTCCCACAGTCCAAAAACATGGATCAAGGTCAATTGAATTCTCCAAATTGCCCCATATAGAGTGTGTTTGTGTGAGTGAGTGTGTGTCTGTGTAAGTGAGCCTAGAAGAGGATAAAGTGGAATATAATGGATGGATGAATTTAATATTTTATTAATAAAAAAAAATGTATTTGTTTGTACAGTCTGAATAGTCTTTTTTTATTATATTTGTTTCAGTGTTTGTTATTGTTTTATTGTTTATTTTGTCTCATTGTTTCTATGTTGTGTTTTATGGTCTAGTTATATTTTTGTTTCGGCGTCTGTTGTTTTTAAAGTGAAGTTAAGTTTGATTTTGATCAGTTCAGAAATAGCAGCCCTGGTTCTAAACTCGACATGTTGAAGGGAAATTCAAGACGACTTGTTCCTTTTTGTTTTTCTTTGCTTGTTGTTTCCAGCGTCAGAGGATGTTGGTTCAGCTGCTCTGCTGCCACGCTGATGTGTAGCGGGAGAGATGAATCTCAGACGGAACAGCGTGACCTTACCCTGCCAAACGAGCAGCCTGTAATCAGTGTCAGAGTGTGTCCATTTTAATTAGTCTCAGATAGAAGGTGTGTTCAAACAGGAAATTAACTCCGCTGGGTTCTTGTCCTTCAAGGCCGTATATCAACACGACAGAGCTACGAAAACCCCAAACTTCTGCTTCCTACTATTTATACTGTTACAGTCGTCTTTATTAGAGACCGACCGAGCGGCGTGACGTGAAGTCGATGTATTTCACTGTCTTGGCAGTTTTATGAGAATTCCTACAGCTTTTCAGTCGTACCGCCGTCAAGACGATGTCCAGTCAAAAGTGAGAGACGGCGATGCTGAAACATTTTGAGGGAAAGAAAGCAATAAAAAGATAAAAATTCGGATATTAATTGTCAGTAACTGACTGTTGAATATGTTTTTAACATTAAGAACTTCATCGTTAAGTTTCTTTGTTGGCATGTCTGCAGTTATGCATTATTTTTATTAACACACAACCAAATGGGGTGTAGTGGTTAGCATGTTCTCCTCATAGCGCTGGGGATCCAGGTTCTAATCCAGATCTGGGTGGAGTTGCCATGTTCTCCCGGCGTCTGTGTGGGTTTTCTATGGGTTCTTCATTTTCTGACCACAGTGCAAAAACATGGATTCAAGGTAAATTGGCTGTTCTATAATACTTCTATTTAAATTGCCCCTATATAGTGTTTGTGTGTTTGTTTCTGTGTGTGTATCCCAGCAATAGATTGGCGCCCTGTCCTGGGTGTATCTGCCCAGCGCCTGAAACCTTCTCCCAATGTCCACAGTCATCCATCCATTATCCTCTATTGGGGGGGGTTCCCCATGCCCTTCCATGGGAGAACTTTTCGGGCGCTGGGCAGATACACCCAGGACAGGGCGCCAAACCATCACTGGTCACACACTCACTCACACAGACACACTCTATATGGGGCAATTTGGAGAATTCAATTGACCTTGATCCATGTTTTTGGACTGTGGGAGGAAACCGGAGAACCCGGACACGAGGTGAACATGGAAACATTGGGATTCGAACTGGGAATCCTTAGCAAGAGGCTTAGTGGTTTGCATGTTTGCCTCTCAGCTCTATTCTGTTTGAATCCCAATCTGGGTGGAGTTTCCATGTTCTTCCCGTGTCCATGTGGGTTTCCTCGGGGTTCTCCGGTTTCCTTCCACAGTCCAAGCCACCATGCTGCCCCACGTTCACAGTCAGTTTCTTCAAAATCAGTGTCCTGCTGTGACAGTTCTGGATGGTGGCTCATGAGTGGTGGTCTGCAGGCAACAGTAAAGCATGGTGGGGGGTTTCCAGCAGGATTAAAGCTGTAGACTGAGCTGAGCTGCTTTGCTGTCGATGCGATGCTATTCTAACGGTGTCTCATTGACTCATTGAAGAGCCAGATGTGTGATCTCTAATATTTCAATTATTTTTAGATGAGCAGGGGATCGAGCAGGGAGCTGGAGAGCGTTTTCTGCTGGTGATCCTTCAGGGCCTTTGTTTCAGTGCAGCGACTCATTAGTGGTGCGAAGCTCTAGAAATTCACCCAAGTAAGTCAGAGACCTATAACTGGGCTTTAAACTGGGTGTTTAAATGCTTTGCCAGCTCTTTAAGAAGGGCTGACTGAGAAACTGGCCTGATTAAAATGACTAAAGTCTAATTAACTCGACCCCTCTGTCACCGTTTGGCCCCTGATCTTCGCCGTGGCTTTGTCTTTATCCATTTCGTGAAGTGAGACATTTTGTCCTCTTTCTCTCGCTCGCTCGCTCTTTTTTTTTTTCTTCGTGGTGCTCCGAACCTCTTTGCTTTGCAGGATTGTGCTAATGGCAGTTATTTTTATAAGCTAATTAAATTGAGGGCTTTCTCATTGCTAGCCAACGAACCCTGAGGGAGTTTGTCATCTGAGCAAGTGATGTTCAGGACTTATATATATTTAAAAATGCTTGCGAAATTTCAGATTGTAAAAGCATTCGGCTTGTTTAAAATAAAACAGAACACTTGTTACACTGCCAGAAATGAACTCATTACACGTCAGAGGATCGTAAAACAGTTTCAGAGATCTTGATTTGGACTTGAAGAGATTTGTAAATACGATAAATAACCTTCAAACTTTTTCTCATTTTAAGAAATCTAAACAAAATATATCTATATATTAATATATATTAGATATAGGGTGGCACGGTGGCTTAGTGGTTGGCATGTTCTCCTCTCCAGGTTTGAATCCCCATCTGGGTGGAGTTTCCATGTTCTCCCCGTGTCCACGTGAGTTTCCCCGGGTTCTCTGGTTTCCTCCCACAGTCCAAAAACATGGATCAAGGTCCATACAATTCTCCAAATTGCCCCATATAGAGTGTGTGTCTGTGTGAGTGAGTGTGTGCCCAGTGATAGATTGGCGCCCTGTCCTGGGTGTATCTGCCCAGCGCCCGAAACGTTCTCCCCTGGATGCGCATGGGGAACCCCCCCCGCGACCCTAGAAGAGGATAAAGCAGAAGATAATGGCTGGATAGATATATTAGATATATATTGGCAACTCATTTTGCTTGATTCATTAATTCTTAATTAAATTTGCTATTTTTGCAGCAAAAGTGATGCGCAGATACACTAGCTTTTCCATCCACCATTATCTTCTTCTTTATCCCCTATTTGGGTCGTGAGGAGTTCCCCATGCCCATCCAGGGGAGAACGTTTCAGGCGCTGGGCAGATACACCCAGGACAGGGTGCCAATATATCACTGGACACACACTCACTCACACAGACAAGCACACATATATACTCTATTTGGGGCAATTTGGAGAATTCATTTGACCTTGATCCATGTTTTTGGACTGTGGGAGGAAACCGGAGAACCTGGAGAAACCCCACATGGACACGGGGAGAACATGGAAACTCCACCCAGATTGGGATTCGAACTGGGAATCCCTAGCGCTGAGAGGAGATCAAGCTAACCTAACCACTAAGCCCATTCTGGCTTTTGTTTGCACTTAAACTCATATATTTTTAACTGGTTTATAGAGTCTCACAGCAAAGGACGGCTCAATTAAAACAGGCCAAAATAAAAGGGCATAGTGCGAAAGGGTACGGACTGATTAAGATGTAAGGATGCATTAAACAGCTCTTTATACAGTACGTTAGTTGTGTTTTAGCTCTTGTCCCCCCGCAATCTCTCCACACTAGTTAGTATATGACTAAATAATGGCGTGTGTGTGTGTGTGTGTGTATGCTCTTGTGTGTAAGAGTGATAGAGACAGAAGAGGAGAGAGAAACCTTTTCAGTTCTGCTCGCCCAGCGCTAATGATTAATGTCCATTGGGAGATAATTATGCTTTAGTCTTGAGTTAATGAAATGAAAACTTTTTTCGGCTTTTCATCTGAAAAGGGCAGATCTTTTGTTTTATTATCTGAGACATGTTCTTGTTATGACAGGGGCACATCACACACACACACACACACACACACACACACACACACACACACACACACACACACACACACACAGCAGTATGACCCGTCTCTCAGGTTAAGCAATAGTCATCCCGACTATTCAAATGTGCAGCTGTCATGCCAAAAAAAAAAATAATACAATAAGCAGTTCCCCCTCAGAGGGGAAAACAACCCTGCACTTTGTACATCTGTATATTTAAATTTCTGTTACACAACACTAAATATAGAAACTGTATGCGTTTGCACAAATTTATGTATAAACTAGGCCTCAACTGCCGTTTTATTAGGTGCGATTTATTAATTTATAATTACTATATAGATGGATTTTGTACGTTTTGTTGGAGATACTTTGTTCGTCCCCTTTACTCTCTACTCTGATGATTTGGACCCTCACATCCACGGGTTGTGGATGATTGTATAAGTGGAGCAGACACCTGTATGTTTTGATACTCATTTCCCTCCATTGTCTCCCTGTAGCTGCTCGCATTCAGTACAAGTCACTGATTCTGGCCTACAGAACCATTTCTGGATCTTCCCCCTCCTACCTTCACTCTATCTTTTCAAAATACACTCCGACTCGTACACTTCGCTCCAGTGGTGATTGCCGTCTGGCGGTTCCACCTCACCGATGAGCTAATTCTCACTCCGTGGCGTTCACCACTGCAAAATGGTGGAACCATCTTCCCAACTCTGTCCGTAAGGCAGAATCACTAAGCAGTTTTAAGAAACTACTGAAGACGCATCTCTTTACCAAATACCAGCATCAAATAACAATCAGGTTTGATGAATTTACAGCGTAGTTGGTTTTCTGCATAACTTCTGACTTGTAATGTTCTCATTTGTAAGTTGCTTTGGATAAAAGCGTCTGCTAAACGACGAAATGTAATGTATGTAAATGTATCTAGTGTCCGCCACCCTCCCACTGTGGGGTCCTGATCATAGGAGAATATACTAAAGCAGACTGATAGAGTATGAAGAGAAACAGATGAACTACAGCCTGAAATTGTGAAATTGTGAAAGTCCATGTGGAAAAACAGACAGAGTGTAGAAAATGGCCTGTGTGTGTACTCTATATGTGTGTGTATATACAAACACATGTATACATCTGTGCGCGTGTGTATACATTTATTTATTGATGTATACCTCAAGGATTCAAGAATTCAAAGAGACTATACTGTCATTTATGTAACATGTGGTACAATAAACGTAATCACAATTCCATTTTACAGACCCAGTTTACCTTAACTGGTAGAATTATCCATCCATCCATTATCTTCCGCTTTATCCTCTTCTAGGGTTGCGGGGGGGTTCCCCATGCCCATCCAGGGGAGAACGTTTCGGGCGCTGGGCAGATACACCCAGGACAGGACGCCAATCTATCACTGGGCACACACTCACTCACACAGACACACTCTATATGGGGCAATTTGGAGAACTCAATTGATTTGATCCATGTTTTTGGACTGTGGGAGGAAACCGGAGAACCCGGAGGAAACCCACGCGGACACGGGGAGAACATGGAAACTCCATCCAGATTGGGATGCGAACCTGGATCCCTAACGCTGATCGGTGGATGTGCCAAACACCACACACCAATAAAGCGAATGAATGTAAAAAAAACAATAATAATTAAAATAAAAAAATAAATATTTATATTTACAGATATATCACAGATAACTACTGGAACGGCGTCACGGTGGCTTAGTGGTTTAGCATGTTCTCCTCTCAGCACAAGGGATTCCCGGTTCGAATCCCAATCTGGGTGGAGTTTCTATGTTCTCCCCATGTCTGTGTGGGTTTCCTCCGGGTTCTCCGGTTTCCTCCCACAGTCCAAAAACATGGACCAAGTCAATTGAATTCTCCAAATTGCCCCATATAGAGTGTGTCTGTGAGTGAGTGTGTGCCCAGCGATAGATTGGTGTCCTGTCCTGGGTGTATCTGCCCAGCGCCCGAGATTTTCTCCCCTGGATGGACATGGGGAACCCCACCGCGACCCTAATAGAGGATAAAGTGGAAGATAATGGATGGATGGGACTTCTGTAACAGGCTGCCACTCAGGGCGACGGCAAACAGAATTTTTTGTAGTTTTTATTGAATCCTTAGAAAGTGAATCAATGTTTAAATCTGTATGTATCTCTCTCTCTCTCGCTCTCTCTCACTCTCTCTCGCTCTATGTATATATATTACAACATAATATCTCATGCGTTTGTATTTTGTGTTCGGTTTTCTCTTTGCTGAGTGTGAGAGGCAGTTGGGAAAACGGTGTCCGAACTTGCCATCCTGCTTTGTTTTAATTGGACAGTAGAGATGTGTAAATCTTTGTGGGTGTGGCTGTGTTTCTGTTGACAGATGAACATGTTGAGGCAGATGTCCGTAAAGGCAACACTTAGTGCTAAAATATGACTACTTATGGTTTTATTATGACCTGTCACTTCAGAATGTTTCAGGATGCAACTTAAAGTTTGTGCAACAAATCAGCTGATCACAAATATTTCAGTTTATTTCTAGGTTTGATTCGTCTATATCTTCAGCATTATTCCATCCATCTATTATCTTCTGCTTTATCCTGTACAAGGGTCGCAGGGGGGTTCCCTATGCCCATCCAGGGGAGAACGTTTCGGACGCTGGGCAGATACACCCAGGACAGGACACCAATATATCACTGATCACACACTTATTCGCACCAACCCACACACACTATATGGGGCAATTTCAACCATCCATCCATTATTTTCCGCTTTATCCTAAATTAGGGTCGGGGGGGGGGTTCCTCATGCCCATCCAGGGGAGAACGTTTCGGACGCTGGGCAGATACACCCAGGACAGGACGCCAATCTATCACTGATCACACACTTATTCGCACCAACCCACACACACTATATGGGGCAATTTCAACCATCCATCCATTATTTTCCGCTTTATCCTATATTAGGGTCGGGGGGGGGGGGGGTTCCTAATGCCCATCCAGGGGAGAACGTTTTGGGCGCTGGGCAGATACACCCAGGACAGGGCGCCAATCTATCACTGGACACATACTCCCTCACACAGACATACTCTATATGGGGCAATTCAATTGACCTTGATCCATGTTTTTGGACCGTGGGAGGAAACCGGAGAACCTGGAGGAACCCCACGCGGACATGGGGAGAACATGGAAACTCATCCCAGATTGGGATTCGAACTGGGAATCCTTAGCACGGTGGCTTAGTGGTTAGCATGTTCTCCTCTCCACTCTAGGGATTCCCAGTAAACCCACGTGGACACGTGGAGAACATGGAAACTCCACCCAAATTGGGATGCGAACCGGGAACCACTAAACCACCGTGTCCTCTTTAGCATTATTAAAAAAATAATAAAAAATAAAAAAAAATCTGCTTTATGGAGAACCTGTGCGTTCCTCTGAGCACCTTCAGGATTTGTTTGAACAGAAACCAACAAAACGTGAACTCGCACCTTTTTCTTACTCTTTTCTTTCCGCCTCATTTTTGATTGACAGCTGAAAATCCCTGCCTGTTCGGAGCAGTTGCTTTCTAAAGCTTTGTCTCCGGTGGTTTTCTTGGTTAAAGGCGTTGTTCTGACTGTAGTGGTTACGGAGCACACGAGGAATACTGTGAAACACACTGTGGACATATTGAATTGCTCTTTGACTGGAGTCCACATCTGGTGCACGGCGCTGTCCGACGGCCGGGTCCGACTCACCCACCCCAATCATATCCCTCCACTCTCATATTTCATCATCTGTTCTGCAACTCTGCTCTCACTCACTCCTTCTTTGGCCTTTCTGGGACCATCTGTTGTTGTTATTTTCCTCTGATAATTGGACTGAACAATGGAATGTCTGTGTCCCCCCTGCCTTTGAAACACGACGCCCTGTTTATTTTAGGAAGGGCCTCGTCTCTATCTCTCACACTCTCTCTCTCTCTCTCGCTCTCAGTGCTCTATTCTTTGCCTCTTCCCCACCGTATCCATCAGAAAGCTCTTTTCCCCTCACACTTTCGGTCTTGATGACATCTCTCTGCTTTTAGTCCATTTTAAGAGCCCCACACTCTGCGTTTGTTGTTCTGCTGTTTAAAAGACATGGAGATTGAGCTCTGCACCCAACAGAACCCGGTTTTTATGACTTTAGCCCATGACCATATTGAAATCCCCAAAAACGCCACCTTCAAGCGTCGAGTTGTCTTTTATGAACCACCTTTAACAGACAGGGCCTCCACCCCACCCCCATTATTTGGCTTGGCCACTAGGAGGAGCTCAGATGACCCCTGACCTCAGCTTGGCTGTGGAACAGGGTCGGGGGAAATGAACTTGTAAAGATGCCAGAGCCCACATTTTATAACCTGATTTAAATGCTTTCTTAGTTAGTAAAACTCAGGAGCTGCGCAGTCCACAGTGTCAGTCCCTCAGAATATTTCCATTCCATCCATTTATTGCCACGAAGAGCGCAAAACGGCGTGAACTGATTCTTTTTATTCTCTATGGGTGTGTATGTGCAATAAACCAATCAGCGTATCCCTCGCCGTTCCCTTTAGGAACCAGGTGGCGCTCTGACTTTGAGCGCTGCAGCTTCCTGGACTCAATGCTCTGCTCCATGAGGTTCTCCATTTGCCTGGGAATGGAGAACCCAGAGTTTAGTGTAGACTATGTATATTTTTATCTTCCGCTTTATCCTCTATTAGGGTCACGGGGGGGGGTTCCCCATGCCCATCCAGGGGAGAATGTTTCAGGCGCTGGGCAGATACACCTAGGACAGGGCGCCAATCCATCGCTGGGCGCACACTCACTCACACAGACACACTCTATATGGGGCAATTTGGAGAATTCAATAGACTTGATCCATGTTTTTGGACTGTGGAAGGAAACCGGAGAACCCGCAGGAAACCCACGCAGACACGGGGAGAACATGGAAACTCCACCCAGATGGGGATTCGAACCGGGAATCCCTAGTGCTGAGAGGAGAACGTGCTAACCACTAAGCCACCGTGCTGCCTGGATATGTTTTAGTTGATCCTAAATTTATGGCAATTAAAAAAATCTAATTCTGATTGTTGTGCTGCCATTTCGTCTTGACGGGCTAAATTAATGATCACACTGAAAATCAAGAAGATATAAAAAATATATAAAACATCACAGAAGTGATGTCACCATAACAACCTGTGGATGGTTAACATTCCAGTGTCATTTCTGTCGGAAAATAACGAGGTGTGTGGTTCTCAAGAGTTAAGCGAGAGCATAGTGGTTTTAAAAAATCTTTACAAGACGTTCTAGCACATTCTGCCTCTCCACCTGCATCGTACTGTATCCACACATTATTATTAACATATGGTTTATACCTCCATGATATCAACATCAAAAGAAAACTAAAGGGATTTTAAGAAGGCAGAAAATATTAGAGGAATTCGACCAATGACTGAATTTCAAAAAACATTATCCATCCATCCATCATGTTCCACTTTATCCTCTACTAGGGTAGTTCCCCATCCAGGGGAGAACGTTTCGTGCGCTGGGCAGATACACCCAGGACAGGGCGCCAATCTATCACTGGGTACACACTCACACACAAAAACACTATATGAGGCAATTTGGAGAATTCAATTGACCTTGATCCATGTTTTTGGACTGTGGGAGGAGAACATGGAAACTCCACCCAGATGGGGATTCGAACCTGGAATCCCTAGCGCTGAGAGGCGAACGTGCTAACCACTAAGCCACCGTGCCGCCCCACTTTAATAACAACTTTCAATTTTAATTATGTGGATTTGACACTATCTGTTCATGGCTGTCCTACATTGTTGTTGCTGCCCCGCTCAAGGAGGACGAGTCCCCCACTGAGTCTTGGTCCTAACAAGGTTTCTTCCTTAAATAACAACATAATGGAGTTTTTTCTTGCCACTGTTGCTTCGGCTTGCTCTTTGGGGCTTTAAAGGCTTTTCATTCTGTAAAGCTGCTTTGTGACGATGTTGTAAAAAGCGCTCTATAAATAAATTACTTGTACTTGTACTTAATTAATATGGCAGAATTGCCCCCCCAGAACATTCTATAAGTGCCAGGATGGAAATGAGGTCCAGTACTGCAGACCCTTTCCAGTACCTGTACTCTCTGGAGTGATGTGAAGGGATAGGCCCAGGTAGGAAGCGTCCCAGCAGGCAGCAGCGTGACTAGTGCCAGCACTTCATTTGCTGAGTGTTTGTGTTTATGCAAAGGGGGGGCCCTCTTCCTGCATATTTAATCTCAGGCTCTGGCTCTGGCTTTTGTTGTGTTTAGACCACATACCTTCAGCCTCTGTTCAGAGGGAGAGAGCGCGAGAGTGAGGACGAAAGTAAAGCAGAGTGAGACAGAGCAGAGTCTGTATGTGAGACGCCTCTTTAAACACCACTGTCATCTGTGCTGCTTAATTCCCGAGTTCAGAGGTAAAAGTTTGTTTGGATTCGAGAAAGCTTCGACTCGAGACGTTCTCGCGCTGAGGTGTGGAGCGTTTGAGTCGTAAGGTGCTGCCTCATGGGTGAGTTACTGCAAGCTCGTTCTCTCCTCCACCACTTCCTTTCTCTCGCCCTTTCAATGATTTCTTTACCGCTGAGCTGCTGATTGTGTGTGTAGCGAGTTGAAACCGTAGAAGACTATAGAGCCGGGCTCTCATGCCTCTGACTGTAAAGAGTATTGACTCCCATTCCCTCAGCGCTCACTTTCCCGCCGTGCAAATCACACCGAGCTAAAGTGTGGTTGTCTCCCGTTTCTGGTCCAATGAGGTCTTGCTGCTAAAAAGAGAATTACATCTGACTTCACACCCAAAGCACGCTCTCCAACTCTTGCTCGCTCGTTTTCTCTTCCCCTCTCACTTTTTTGGTATAACCTCTGTC
The DNA here is from genome assembly GCA_019802505.1 of Corydoras sp. C115. Lineage (NCBI taxonomy): Eukaryota > Metazoa > Chordata > Actinopteri > Siluriformes > Callichthyidae > Corydoras > Corydoras sp. C115. The sequence continues at coordinate 224,981 of JAFMOC010000008.1, forward strand.
TCACTCTGTTGTCGTTTTTTTCTTTATTTTTTCTTTTTTTTATATTTGCGCACCATCTTTGTCCAGGAAATGAAATCGGTGGGTTGTCGTTATTAATAGTACAGGAAAAAAAAAAAAACGGGTGAGAGGTGAGAGAACAGTCAGACACAGGTGGTTGAAAGGTGGAGAGGATTTGACTGTGAAAATAGAATTGCATAATCAGAGTAAAGCTCCAACCCAATTTTGGGCTCGTACGTCATTTTGGATGTCGTCAAATCCCATGAGCCTGGAGTAGCCGTGCACGATAAGAGCTAAACTGCTCACAATTATCCCGTGCAATTGAGCCGAACAATTAGATCCAGCAGATAGAAGGAGCATCGGACTGTTTCGATAGCGGATTGGACTTTTACATACTGGTGGAATTACCGCGTTAGGAGCTTGATTATTGACCATCTAGATGTATTTCATAGAAATCCTCGTAAGCCGTGAAAAGCGAGTGCGGTAATGATCCCGCAGTAATTACTGGCAGTGAGCAGCGATGTTTCAGATGATGTTTGTACGTCTTTGCTGTAGTAACAAGCTACGCCCGGGTTCCACGTTTGAAATGACTCCGAACATTTCATGCTATTAATGTAAACAGCTTTTACTGCTGAAGCGCTGATTCAGAATCTGGCATCCACATCAGACTTCAAAGGGTCATTTTTAACCAACAGTCCTACTGATGAAAAACTTTTTAATACTGATTCATTTGTAGAGTATGAAAACAGCTTTCCCCAGTTTCACAAGTTTCTACTGATGCTTTGAGGAGCTGACATTTGCTTATGAAGCGGTACAATACTGAGAACTATTACACGCTGTAGAAGTGTATTACACGCTGTAGAACTATATCACATGCTATTGAAGTGTATTACATGCCATCAAAGTGTTACACACTATAGAATTACTGTACATTACATGCTGTAGAAGTGTGTTACACATTATAGAAATATGTTACATATTGTAGAAGTATGTTACAGTCTGTAGAAGTATGTTACACACTGTAGAAGTATGTTACACTGTAGAAGTGTTACACACTGTAGAATTATATTACAGTCTGTAGAAGTATTACAGTCTGTAAAAGTATGTTACAGTCTGTAGAAGTATATTACAGTCTGTAGAAATATGTTACAGTCTGTAGAATTATATTACAGTCTGTAGAAATATATTACAGTTTGTAGAAATATATTACAGTTTGTAGAAATATGTTACAGTCTGTAGAAATATATTACAGTCTGTAGAAATATATTACAGTCTGTAGAAGTTTATTACAGTCTGTAGAAGTATTTTACAGTCTGTAGAAATATGTTACAGTCTGTAGAAGTATATTACAGTCTGTAGAAATATATTACAGTCTGTAGAAATATGTTACAGTCTGTAGAAGTATATTACAGTCTGTAGAAATATATTACAGTCTGTAGAAGTATATTACAGTCTGTAGAAGTTTATTACAGTCTGTAGAAGTATTTTACAGTCTGTAGAAATATGTTACAGTCTGTAGAAATATATTACAGTCTGTAGAAGTATATTACAGTGTGTAGAAATATATTACAGTCTGTAGAAATATGTTATAGTCTGTAGAATTATATTACAGTCTGTAGAAATATGTTACAGTCTGTAGAAATATATTACAGTTTGTAGAAATATATTACAGTTTGTAGAAATATGTTACAGTCTGTAGAAATATATTACAGTCTGTAGAAATATATTACAGTCTGTAGAAGTATATTACAGTCTGTAGAAGTTTATTACAGTCTGTAGAAGTATTTTACAGTCTGTAGAAATATGTTACAGTCTGTAGAAGTATATTACAGTCTGTAGAAATATATTACAGTCTGTAGAAGTATTTTACAGTCTGTAGAAATATGTTACAGTCTGTAGAAATATATTACAGTCTGTAGAAATATGTTACAGTCTGTAGAAGTATATTACAGTCTGTAGAAGTATTTTACAGTCTGTAGAAATATGTTACAGTCTGTAGAAGTATATTACAGTCTGTAGAAATATATTACAGTCTGTAGAAATATGTTACAGTCTGTAGAAATATGTTACAGTCTGTAGAAATATATTACAGTCTGTAGAAATATATTACAGTCTGTAGAAGTATATTACAGTCTGTAGAAGTATATTACAGTCTGTAGAAGTATTTTACAGTCTGTAGAAATATGTTACAGTCTGTAGAAATATGTTACAGTCTGTAGAAATATGTTACAGTCTGTAGAAGTATTTTACAGTCTGTAGAAATATGTTACAGTCTGTAGAAATATATTACAGTCTGTAGAAGTATATTACAGTCTGTAGAAATATGTTACAGTCTGTAGAAATATATTACAGTCTGTAGAAATATGTTACAGTCTGTAGAAATATATTACAGTCTGTAGAAATATGTTACAGTCTGTAGAAGTATATTACAGTCTGTAGAAGTATTTTACAGTCTGTAGAAATATGTTAGTCTGTAGAAGAATATTACAGTCTGTAGAAATATGTTACAGTCTGTAGAAGTATATTACAGTCTGTAGAAATATATTACATGTTGTAGAAGTATGTTACACATCGTGAGAAATGACAAATTATGAGTTGTTTGTGTCTGTAGTTGCATACTACAAGCCTCTGGACGTCATCTGTGAGTGAGCATCAGGAGTGAGGTATCAGTTTTATACATATTGCTTATAAAAGGAGTTTAAAAGACGTGTGGCAACTTGTTATCTGCAGTCTTTAGAACAATAGTTTAGAACCTTAAGCATGACATGATGATGATGATGATAATGATGATGAGATCACCCCACAATAAAATATTATGAGCTAATCTGACCCCTCCCGCATCCCCACACATACCTGCACAGACACAACTTCAGTTTATGGCTGGAGTCATTTATTGGAGGAGAGTCAGTTGAGTCGCAGTTTGCTAAATAATGAACTAATGAAAAAGTCACAAAGTTATACCTTTAGTTTTATGTTCTAACATTTAGTGTCTATTTTATTAGATCTACTGACCTTAAAGAAGCCCTGTGTAGTTTTACAATCACAGTTTTTAACAGGGAGAACGTATCAGGTGTTGGGCAGATACACCCAGAACAGGGTGCCAATTAATTACTGGGCACTCACTCACACACACTCATATAGGGGCAATTTAGAGAGGCCAATTTACCTTCAATCTATGTTTTGAGGAAACCCATGTAGACATGAGGAGAACATGGACGCTCCACCCAGATTGGGATTTGAACCTGGATCCCCAGCGCTGAGAGACGGACGTGCTAACCACCAAGCCAACGTGCCGCAAATCATAATTATGTATGTTAATTAGGTCTGCTTAATAATAATTACTGCGTGATCCAAGCCAACTGCAACCCAACTCACTGACCATAGTGACCAACCATCCATCCATTATCTTCCGCTTTTATTCTGGACTAGGGGTGAACGTTTTGGGCACTGGACAGATACACCCAGGACAGAGAGTGAGTGTGTATCACTGGACACACACTCACTCTCACAAACACACTCTATATGGGGCATTTTGGAGAATGGAGAATTCAATTGACCTTGATCCATGTTTTTGGACTGTGGGAGGAAACCGGAGAACCTGGAGGAAACTCACACGGACATGGGGAGAACATGGAAACTCCACCCAGATTGGGATTAGAACCGGGAATCCTCAGCGCTGAGAGGAGAACATGCCAACCACTAAGCCACCATGCCTGTTGTCGAAGTCGTGGTAAAGAAATGGATTCAGTAAGAGTTGATTGACTCAATCAGAGGAGTCGCTGGTTATTTGTTTTCTAGCTGATTTTCATTGAACCAGGTTTGAAAAAGCAGGCCGTGCTGATTGGCTCTCAGAGGGAAGAATGCCGGCTTTTCAGGCCGGCTAACGTCGAAGTAGTGTAAAGAAATGCGGCGCTTTGTTTGTTTTGGGATCGGGGAGAAATTCCTCTTCCTCTTTATTATGGCAGCTGTGTGTATGGCCGTCGTGTGCGCTTTGTTCTGAGCTCAGCAGAACGGCAACGCGGATCCGAAAAAAGTTGGGGCTCAGACAGGCTGACACTCAGCAGCCCGTGGCTCTGCCTCACACGGGAGACCAGAGTGCGAGTTTAATTGGTATTTGTGTCTGTTTGCATGTCAGAAAGTCCTCCTGTTTACTGTAAATGTGGGCGGCCGCTGCAGCGCTGCTGGAATCGGGCTGGGAGGGGAAACTGATTTATCGACCGATTTATCTCTCGGTCCGTCCGCGAGATAATGCGGTTCAGGCAAATTGTATTTGTAATGGTATTTCTAAATAGTCGGAACGTGAGCGACGATGGAGCGGGAGTGTGAGAGAGTGAGCCGGCCTTTTGTTCACTCGGCCATTTCGGCAGTCTTTTGTAAACAGTTGCGTTTGTTTCAATGTGACTCACGCATTCGACTTTCCTGTATTTCAGAACACAGACAGTGAATTGGAAAGTCTCTGGCGCACACACCCTAAACATACACATAGAGAGAGACTGAATATACAGCCATCTCTCTAGCTCTCTCGCTCACACTCACTCACATACTCACTGACTCACTCTCAGTCTGTCAGACTCGTGTCTCTCTCATTCTTGGTCTTGATTTCTTGTTTGTCTGTCTGTCTCGTTCGTCCTGTATTCTTTTATTCTAGCTTCTCTAACTTCATTACAGTCGAACTTTCCCTTTTTTTAATGCTACACTTAAACATTACGTGGCCGAAAGGATGTGGGCAGTGGAGGTGGGTGACGGAATGATGTCTCTCAGTTGATTTGAGATTCAAGAAAATGTTATCATTTATATCACATGAGACAAAAACGAAATTATGGGTCACGGACCCCGATTACCATGTTCTTTTAAAGTTAGGACTTAAATTTTAATTTAAAAAAGAAAATGAGATAAAAATACAGTGTGTATATATATATATATATATATATATATATATATATATATATATATATATATATATATATATATATATATATATATATGTATATATGTATGTATGTAAAATATAATAGGATATACAACTTTCCATCCATTATCTTCCGCTTTATCCTTTATTAGGGTCGTGGGGGGTTCCCTATGCCCATCCAGGGGAGAATGTTTCGGGCACTGGGCAGATACACCCAGGACAGGACACCAATCTATCGCTGGGCACACACTCACTCACTCACACTCTATATGGGGCAATTTGGAGACTTCAATTGACCTAGATCCATGTTTTTGGACTGTGGGAGGAAACCGGAGAACCCGGAGGAAACCCACGCAGACACGGGGAGAACATGGAAACTCCACCCAGATTGGGATTCGAAGAGGAGAACATGCTAACCACTATGCCACCATGCCGCCCGAATATATAATTACAACTATAAATATAATATAAAATATTCTGACTGACTTAAAGTGAAATATACTGAATATAATTATATAATAAAAGTAAAAGTTTAAATAAAATAAAAGTTAAAAAAACTACTGAAGACACATCTTTTTAGCAAACACCTGTTAAAAAATTTAAATAAAATAAATAAAAAAGGGAGGGGGGTGCAGGAACAGTTAAAGATCAGGTTTGATAATACTATAGTGTAGCTGGTTTTTCATAACTACTGACTTGTGTTGTTCTCATTTGTAAGTTGCTTTGGATAAAAACGTCTACTAAATGACTAAATATAAATGTAAGTTTTTACTGCATTAAAACAAATCTGCTTATTGCTTTACATCCATCTTTTCACATTACATTATGGATACCAAACCAAATATCAGTACTCATGTAGGAGTAATTTAAACACACAAGAATGGGACGCTTTTCTGTTTTTATATGAAATATTAAAAGTAGTATGCCTTTTCAAAATATGAAAAATACACCTCTTGTAGGTTTGCTGTTCATTTAATATGGGTTCTCAATTGTAGCACTAGTTTGGGGAAGGCCCATGCTTATCTCGGGAGTTTGTGCTTATTATAACCAATGAAAATAACACCTCTTAACTATTTTGTCACTTTAAAGTTGTGTTTAATTGTCTCATGTAGATTTATAAAAGAAATGATAAGGTTTGTATTAACAGGTTTAATCTAATCTTATAAATGAGGGTGAAAGTGTGTGTGATATACAAATACACACTGTGGTTTCGATTACTGTGACATTTCACATACTTACTCTTTAGGACCCTGCAGAGCTTTATATACTCTTTACGAACCACCAAGAAGCGCTCAATTAATGCATAAATTAACATTTACACTATTCGCAGGAACCGTGATGACAATATCTCGTCTTAACACCTTCCACTTAATCCTCTATTAGGGTTGTGTGTGTGTGTGTGTGTGTGTGTGTGTGTGTGTGGGGGGGGGGGGGGGTTCCCATGCCCATTTAGAAAAGAAAATTTTGGGTGCTGGGCAGATACACCCAGGACAGGGCGCCAATCCATCACTGTGCGCACTCACTTAAACACACACACACACAAACACACACACACACTATATAGGGGCAATTTAGAGCTGCCGATTCATTAAATCGATGTTTTGGAAGGATGTTAGAGAGCCTGGTGAAACACCCACATGGACACAGGGAAAGCATGGAGTTGCCACCCATATTGGGATTCAATCCTGGATCCCCAATGCTGAGAGGTTGATTACATTTACATTTAGTCATTTAGCAGACGCTTTTATCCAAAGCGACTTACAAATGAGAACATTACAAGTCAGAATTTATGGAGAAAACCAACTATACTGTAAATTCATCAAACCTGATTGTTATTTGATGCTGAACCCCCCCCCCCCCTTTTTTTTTTACACCAGGTATTTGTTAAAGAGATGCGTCTTCAGTAGTTTCTTAAAACTGTTTAGTGATTCTGCCTTACGAACAGAGTTGGGAAGCTTGTTCGTTCCACCATTTTGCAGTGGTGAACCCCACGGCGTGAGAATGAGCTCCTCGGTGAGGTGGTTCTGTAGGCCAGAGTCAGTGACTTGTACTGAATGCGAGCAGCTACAGGGAGCCAATCGAGGGAAATGAGTACCGTATTTTCCGCACCTAAAAAGCCTTATTCGTGTACTGAGTTCCAAATTCTATAAAAGTATTGTTGTGCGACGGGGTGGTTTTGTGAAAAGCCGAGTAAAGAAAATTAATTCGGAGCTCGCCGTCATTCCGGGAGGATTAAATAAAGAACTCCGACCGCTGGACATTGGTGTAAACGGGGCGTTTAAAGTAAAGTTGCGGGCGGCGTGGGAGCGATGGATGATAGACGAACACACGTTTACTAAAACTCGGGAGGCGGCGGCGGGCGAGTTACGCCACCGTCTGTGAACGGATTGTGGACGCCTGGGCTGAGGTTTCTGCTGTAACCGTCGTCCGAGCTTTCACTAAAGCCGGCATCGTCGCCGAACGGCCGTCCGGAGACGAGACGGACTCAGACATCGATGAGGGGGAACCCGGAGTGCAGCTTTTTAATTCAGACACAGAAGATGAGGACTTTGATGGATTTGTGGGAGAAGAGTGATTAAAATAATGTGTGTTTTGTTCAGTAGTAGAATAAACTTTAATTATAAATCAGCGTTTTGCATCCTTTACTTTTCTTGTAGATCGTATGTTTTAGCGAGTGCCTTATAATACGCTGCCGTACAGAATAAGTACCGTACAGAAATAGAGTCCGTAATTCAGACTGCGCCTTATAGTACGGTGCACCTTATACGTGGGTCAAATACAGAAATAGACCCCGTAATTCAGACTGCGCCTTATGGTCCGGAAAATACGGTAATGGAGTGACAAGAGTTGACGTAATGTGTTATCATAGAATTTGATGTGTTGATGTGGTTGATGTTGATGTGTTATCATAGAAATTCTACCCCTTCACACAGAGTATCTTAATAAATTAAATCCTGCATCCCAATATAAAGATTAGCCTTCGTATAGCCGTCCACGCCGCAGTGGTAATCACATGGCTGCAGGTATTCTACTCCAGCACGTCGCTACAAACAGTCACGCAGTCACACGAGCCAATAGGAGGCTTTACAATTTTGCCTAAATGAATATGCTAACGAGACCTTAAAGTTCACAAACGGGCCGCTCGCCGAAGTAGCCGCAGATCCGCGTTTAGGCTCACGTGAGCAATTAATGGCTCGATGTGACTGTAAATGTTCAGGCACTATGAGGTTTTAGATGAAGTGAGCGAGCAAAGCGTCCATTAGATCGATTGAAGAGGTTTTCAGAATGACCGCACAGGCCTTTTGTTCTGATCAGTTGTTTTTTTTTTCCATCTCCAGAGCATGTTTGGCTGCTGTGATGATTTAAGTGAGGATGCTGAAGAGCAACCTTCACTAACGTCCTCTTCAAGCTTCGGCTTTTTAAAACAAGATGCTTAATATTAATGCACGCACCAACCACACCGTCCCACCGACGGTCAGTTGTTGTTCCCTTTAAGGGTTTAATGGACTGAATTATATTTCTTTATCTTTATTGTTATGGGATAACAAGCATTTGAGAGAGCAGTATGTAATGTTGTGTTTTTTATTTATTATATATATATATATATATATATATATATATATATATATATATATATATATATATATATATATATATATGTGTGTGTGTGTGCATCTGTGTGTGTATATATATATATATATATATATATATATATATATATATATATATATATATATATATATATATATATATATATATATATATATATATATACAGATTATTTATATATTTTTTTATTATTATTTATATATATATATATATATATATATATATATATATATATATATATATATATATATATATATATATATATATATATATATACAGTGCATCCGGAAAGTATTCATAGCGCTTCACTTTTTCCACATTTTCTTACGTTACAGCCTTATTCCAGATTGTATTACATTAATCTCTTTCCTCAGAATTCTACACAAAATACTCCATTATGACCATGTGAAAAAAAGTTTTCTTGAGAGTTTTGAAAATGTATTAAAATTAAAAAACAAAGAAATCATATTTACATAAGTATTCACAGCCTTTGCTTAATACTTTGTAGAACCACCTTTGGCAGCAACTACAGCCTCAAGTCTTTTTGAATATGATGCCACAAGCTTGGCACACCTATCTTTAGGCAGTTTTGCCCATTCTTCTTTGCAGTACCTTTGAAGCTCCATCAGGTTGGATGGGAGACGTCTGTGCACAGCCATTTTCAGATCTCTCCAGAGATGTTCAATCGGATTCACGTCTGGGCTCTGGCTGTGAATACTTTCCGGATGCACTGTATGTATGTATATATATATATATATATATATATATATATATATATATATATATATATATATATATATATATATATATATATACATATATATATGCAGGAGTAAATGCATATGGTCTTCTGTAGAGTTTGGTCAGTTGGGTTGACTCATTTCCTCATGGTGGTTGAGGTCATTGGTTTGTTTTGTTTTGCTTGAACTTTCTAATTCAACCAAAAACGAACTTACTCCTGATACTACTTTTAAGTGAAGAAAGATTGAAGTCGGTGGCTTAGTGTTTAGCATGTTCTCCTCTCAGCGCTAGGGATTCCCGGCTCGAGTCCCCATCTGGGTGGAGTTTCCATGTTCTCCCTGTGGGTTTCCTACGCGTTCTCTGGTTTCCTCCCACAGTCCAAAAAGATGGATCAAGGTCAAATGAATTCTCCAAATTGCCCCATATAGAGTATGTGTGAGTGAGTGTGTGCCCAGTGATAGATTGGCACCCTGTCTTGGGTGTATCTGCCCAGCGTCCGAAACATTCTCTCTTGGGTGGATATTGGGGAACGACCCTAGTAGAGGATAAAGCAGAAGATAATTCACCGGTCACTGTTATTAATGTCCATCCATCCATTATCTTCCACTTTATCCTCTACCAAGGGCCCAACCAGGGGAGAACGTTTCGGGCGCTGGGCAGATACACCCAGGACAGGGTGCCAATCCATCGCTGGACACACACTCACTCACGCAGACACACTCTATATGGGGCAATTTTTGAGAATTCAATTCACCTTGATCCATGTTTTTGGACTGTGGGAGGAAACCGGAAAAACTGGAGGAAACCCACGCTGACACGGGGAGAACATGGAAACTCCACCCAGATTGGGATTTAAACCAGGAATCCCTAGCACCGAGAGGAGAACATGCCAACCACTAAGCCACCTGTTATTAATTTATATATTGCACTTCTGTTGAGATGCTAACTACATTTCATTGGCCCTGTACTTGTACTCTGCCCAATGACAATAAAGTTGAATCCAATCTAATCTAATCTTTTTTACCGGCCAATTTAATTAATAGTTTTTTTCTCTTTTGCGATTTAAAAATATCTAAGAATTATTTTGGTTTTGGAAATACTCGGGGGTCTGAGTACATGGTGCTTTATACGTTTTTAACAGGGTTTGTTTTTGTCCAAGCATCAGAGTGCTGAGGTTAAATCTTGGTATTTTATAAGCCTGTCAACAACCCACAGTAAATATTGACGTTCCTAACAGTCTGCATTTGACTGAGTGGACACCAGTGTTTGGTCTTTAGAATTTGGTTGTATAGAATCATAAAGCTAATCAACATTTCCCGGAATTGTCAGCCTCTCGTGCACGTCTTGGTGCTGGAACCAGAATTCTTACTTGTTTGTTTTGCGTCCCACGAGAAAATGATTGATACGGGTTAATTCTATACTTGACATTTTCCCCACTTCAGATAATTTAGATTAATTATGACGGGCCGTCTTGTACACAATTACCGTATGGTTTAATGGCTAATCTCATTGTACCCAGGGATGCGCTGATCTTCTGTCTGTTCTTTAATGAGAATCTGATATCAAACTACCAGAATCGCTGATAGTGATCCAGTACACAGGGCCTTCCAGTAAAAGAGTTGGTTCTTGACAGGGTTGCCGTGTTGTCTGATGCCGTTGGTTCGATGGCACAGCATTTGAAGGCTATATTTTGTGTTCATGTGCACAACCTGTTATTACAGCTCACATGACGTGTTCAGTGTAGAAATCTCAGCTGCTCATTCAAGTGTAAATCTGACATATCTGATCCGGCTCCGCAGGTTTAATCATAAATCCACACTTAATATCTAACTGAATACACAAGTAAACCAGATCAGTTAATCTCGAGCTCGAACCCGAACACGCGGCATGGTGGCTTAGTGGTTTAGCATGTTCTCCTCTCAGCACTAGGGATTCCCGGTTCGAATCCCCATCTGGGTGGAGTTTCCATGTTCTCCCCGTGTCCGTGTGGGTTTCCTCCGGGTTCTCCGGTTTCCTCCCACAGTCCAAAAACATGGATCAAGTCAATTGAGTTCTCCAAATTGCCCCATACAGAGTGTGTCTGTGTAAGTGAGTGTGTGCCTGTGATAGGTTGGCGCCCTGTCCTGGGTGTATCTGCCCAGCGCCCGAAACGTTCTCCCCTGGATGGACATGGGGAACCCCCACCGTGACACTAATAGAAGATAAAGCGGAAGATAATGAATGAATGAATAATAATAATAAAAACCGGGAATTCCTAGAGCTGAGAGGAGAACATGCTAACCACAAAGCCACCGTGCTAAGGATTCCCGGTTCGAATCCCAATCTGGGTGGAGTTTCCATGTTCTCCCCGTGTCCGTGTGGGTTTCCTCCGGGTTCTCCGGTTTCCTCCCACAGTCCAAAAACATGGATCAAGTCAATTGAGTTCTCCAAATTGCCCCATATAGAGTGTGTGGGTGTGAGGGAGTGTGTGCCTGTGATAGGTTGGCGCCCTGTCCTGGGTGTGTCTGCCCAGTGCCCGAAACGTTCTCCCCTGGATGGACATGGGGAACCCCCCCGCAACACTAATAGAGGATAAAGCGGGACATAATGAATGAATGAATGAATAATAATAATAATAATAATAATAATAAAAACCTGTGTGGTCTGAATGACTTTTCTTTGTTCTCCATCCAACCCACCTGATCCCGTCTCTCTCCCTGCACCTGTCCAGACTGGATCTCGGCGGCCGGGATTTCTGTTTTGCATTACTTGACTGCGTGCAGGACTGTCTGACTGTCGCCCCGCTGCTTTAAACCCCTTCATTACCATGCACCCCACCACTTTCAATTCCAACAATTATCTGTTTAGCCATTATGAACCAAACAATGCAGCTTCAACAGGAAATTGGAGCCGTGCACACCACTGCCATCTAAATCTCCATCACGAGCTCCTTGCCTTCATCTCCCCCTGATTCCACCGCAGTGGTATTATGATTAAAACCAGAGAGCATTTGCCTAAATTGAATGATGAGACGTTTTGGTAAACTCATTTAGCACCGTGGACCATAGCAGGTGATTTGAATTAATGATGTTTAGCTTGGGAAGCCGAAAAAGATTTGTCAAGTGTCATGGCGGGCTGTTGATTTACGACAGGCGTGATGATATGTTAATTGGTGCCCAATGAACTGAAAGAACAAGGAAAACAGCCCCGTGGTAGGTGACAAAAAACAAAAGGCGAAGTGCACGTTTGTGGTTGACGGGCTACCAGGACACCCTTCTGCATGACGATAATTAATGCTTGAACACGCTCACTCTGCTCGCGTGTTGTATCTATTTCCATTTCAACCCGAGATAAACACAATCGTCTGGCCCAAATGCCTAGCTGCTGCTTTGACTGGCAAATTGCACGAGAGGGCTTTGTGAAGGAGCCAATCAGGATCCATTTTCATATTAGGATATGCTTTGATGCCTTTATTAAAATTTGCGCACTCGCTATCCTATAAGCAGCCAGCAGTTTAACATACTGATAAGGTCTGGATGTGCATATCCTCCATCAACCAGAAGTACTGTATTCAAATGGGTTTGGCTACATGCGCTCTGATTTTCCGAACGACTCGAGTCCTGTAGTGTCCCCGCTGCTACGTTGCACATGCGAACTGGAACAGCAGTTAATAATCATTTGCATTCTGTATTTTAATCTGCTGTATGCTTGTAAACGAAATCGGCGCGTTCTGTAGAGCAAGCGTTCTGAGATAAAGGCCGATCCATTGTTGGATCTGGAACAGTGCGGCTTTAATAGACTTTTTATCTGATTCTCATAATCGAGAACTTTATTTACATTTCGCCTCCTGTTGGTGGTTTATCTCGCCATCCGTTTTAAACGTTTCTTGTTTTTTTTGTTGTTGTTTTTTTAATAGCTCTACGTTAGAAAAACATTGTGGCATCATTGCCATTTCATCAGCTTTAGATATAATTGATTCAGTGTCAAAAGTTTGGCCACGCCCCCTTCTTGCACCACCATCTATATAGATGGATATTGTAGTTTTATAATAACAGACTGTAGTCCATCTGTGTTCTTTGTTATTGTTAGTCCTATGTTGGTTCTCTGTTGGTCAGCATCACAGAACAGGTATCATTTGGGTGGTGGATTGTTTGTCAGTTCTGCAGTGACACTGATGTGGTGAGGGGGTGTTAGTGCAGCAGTGCTGCTGGAGTTTCATTGCTCCACCTCAGTGACACTGCTGGGATAGGACTAATGCACCAACCTAATAATCCCTGCTCTGTGGTGCTACTATTGGGTTCCTGACCATTAGAATAGAGTACACACAGTATGTACTGTAGAACACAAACAGATGGACTACAGAATGGAATTGTAGAACTACAAAGTCCATCTTGAGAACATGGGCAAAAAGGGGGCGTGTCCTAACTTTTGGTCTGGTTCTGCATTTGTCACTTTCCATCCATCTATTATCTTCTGCTTTATCCTCTAGTAGGGTCGCGGGGGGGGGTTCCCCATGTCCATCCAGGGGAGAACGTCTCGGGCGCTGGGCAGATACACCCAGGACAGGACGCCAATCTATCGCTGGACACACACTCACTCACAGACACACTCTATATGGGGCAATTTGGAGAACTCAATTGACTTGATCCATGTTTTTGGACTGTGGGAAGAAACCGGAGAACCCGGAGGAAACCCACGCGGACATGGGGAGAACATGGAAACTCCACCCAGATGGGGATTCGAACCAGGAATCCCTAGTGCTGAGAGGGGAACATGCTAACCACTAAGCCACCGTCATATGTTACTCTGTTATGTTATTTTTGCGTGTCACAGGTTGGGCTCCCCGGTTCTGATGGGGAATTGGACTGACGGCGGTTTGTGGGCTGCATATTCATGAGGGTTTGTTTTGTTTGTTCTGCCGCAGATCGAGAAGCCTGAACTCCACGAGTCGGAACCAAAGACGGCTTCGAACAAACCGGTCCTTGGACGAAGGTAAACAGAAGATTATTTATTAGATCCTAGCGATTGGGGCGGATGGGGAAGGGCAGTTAGAGCATTGAATTGGCTTAATGAATAACTTGGAGCCGATGCGTTTAGCTTGTTTGTATGCTTTTGTCCCAGCAGGGCAGAAATGACGGGTCATTTTGTTTTGTTAAGGCTTACAGCCGAACAGATAAGAAAGGGCTGGCCTTCGTCTCCTTCCTTTTTTCCGTGTAACATGGCCTTTAGAGTTCTAATAAATGAATCATGGTTCATTTTATTGACTCTGGTTGATTGTGAGCTTTAAAAACAAGCTTGTTTGCTCCCAACACTAACTTATAAAACTCACATATTAAATTTGGGATGTTGAAATCTATTTCTTTAACTTTGGGGTCAGTATCATTTCTATTTAGAATACTGGGCTCTTCTTGTTAGTGTGAAATAGCAAGTCCCCGGGTGCTTTGCATCATCTAGACATTCTCCAATCAATAACCAATAACCCAACTCCAATAACCTCCAATCCTCCTATCATTTTAAAAGCTTTTTTTTTTAAAGCTGAGTGGTCTGGGATTGCTAGTCTGCATTGTAGTTGAGTTTGGGAGTCCTTCTACTTTGCATTTAAGGTGTTACACCTGATCAGCTTGCCCTTTTCATTTCAGCACTTCTTTCAGGTGGCTGATGGTTCATGTGGCATTCTGAATAAAACAATTCATATCAAAGATCAAAGTCTTCAGCTTACATGAGATCTAATCTAGGACGGTCTGGCGGTACATCAGAACGTCTGTGTGACGTGTGGACATCGTTAGGAATTCACCGTTTCGGGAAAAACCACAGTGCCAGTCAAACGTTTGGCCACGCCCCCTTTGTGCTCCACTTTTTGTCCATGTTCTCAGTTCTACATCCTGTAAACTTGGACTTTGTAGTTCTACAATTCCAGACTGTAGTCCATCTGTTTGTGTTCTACAGTCTGTACTGTGTATGTCCCCTTTACTCTGTTATAACGGTCAGGACCCCAATAGTACCACCACAGAGCAGGGATTATTAGGTTGGTGCGTTAGTCCTATCCCAGCAGTGTCACTAAGGTGGAGCAATGAAACTACTGCTGCACTAAAACCCCCCTCACCACATCAGTGTCACTGCAGAACTGACAACAATCCACCACCCAAATGATACCTGTTCTGTGATGCTGACCAATGGAGAACCAACAGAGGACTGACAACAACAAAGAACACAGATGGACTACAGTCTGCAATTATAAAACTCCATCTATATGGTAAGTGGAGGAAATGGATGATGGAGGAAGAAGGGGGCGTGGCCTAACTCCTAACTGCTGATGGTTAAATCCTTTACCATGGTTCAGTTTTACTTCAGTGTCACTGCGAAAAAGGTTTAAACTCAATCAGTTGAGGTCTTTTTGTTAGAACAGGTGTTTATTCAGTCTGGATTCAGGGTTCCGTGTTAATCGGTGGAACAAGAAGTGTCCGAGTTCGTCGGTTTGATCCTCCACAGCATGTAGGTGTATTCATTGGTCCTCTACACGTTTTATCAGCACGCCTGCCCCCTGCTGAGCGGCCCAAACGGCGTGATAAAGAAAGCAAACGCTAATTCCAGCTCGATCCATTAATTTTAATAACAGTCCACAAACAAGACCGGGATAATGACGGAACTGGATTTGCGTTTTGGCATGCATCACCTGCCTCTGAGCAGCAAGCCGATGCTGTCCTGGATTTCCATACACATTTCCATATGGAAAATGGAACTGTCTGGAAAAGATTCATCCCGGGATACACAATCTGTTTGTATCTTCTGACCCGGCGAAGAGGGCTGCCTTTCCCTCCCCAAGTCTCAAAATGGGTCTGCGCCGAGCAACGGACCAGGGGTGCTCCACTGTGGAGACGGGGTTTTTCACACGTCCGGGGCTCTGGGGGGCTAAAGGGCTGGGTATTAATGTTTGTCTATGTGTCTGTGTTTTGTCTTGCATAACAAACTGGGTCGGGACGGGACTTCCCGATCTTTCCCATGAGCTCACTCTTAAAACACATCTCCACTCACATTCAAACGCTGCGGCGCTCTGTTTTCCTTTTCTATCACCGCCGCTGTCACACTCCCTGCTCTGTCCTGCTTTAAGAACGCTTGTTAGGCTTTTATTTGCTTTCCCTCCTTTAACTCCACATTTTTAGGCCACTTCACCTGACCTCCCCGTGCAAACACACCCGGCGTTTCAGAAGTATCTATAGATTTATTGGCGGTGGGAAAAGCAGCTTTGTTTAGTTAAGACGCTGAGTTAAAAATACTGCTTTTTAATGCCTCTTCACATAAGCAGTCATCTGAACAAGAGGAAGTCAGCCTCTCTTTTAGTTTTTTAATGATAACACATGAAGTAAGTAACTCATTCATTTATAGAGCGCCTTTTACAAAACTACATTGTCACAAAGCAGCTGTACAGTTTTTATAAGCCTTTAAACCAAGCCGAAGCGACAGCGGCAAGACAAAACTCCCTGTTATGTTGGTTGGTATCTTAAGGAAGAAACCTTGTGAGGACCAAGACTCAGTGAGGGACTCATCCTCCTTGAGCGGGGCAGCATCAACAGTGTTGGACAGCCGTGTACAGACTGTGTGATGATCAGGTGACCTGTAATTAACATTTGGAGAAGTCCATTGAGGGCGTCCTGCAGGACCGTCAGTCCAATAGAAATCCAGGTTTTATTTAGTAATCATCATAGGCGCAGTGTCTCAGCAGAACCATGGATGAAGAGCTGATGACACCGCCAGGAAATTAGCAACACTAATGGAAATTTGGAGAATTCAATTGACCTTGATCCATGTTTTTAGACTGTGGGAGGAAACCGGAGAACCCGGAGGAAACCCACGCGGAAAACTACACCCAGATTGGGATTCGAACCGGGAATCCCTAGTGCTGAGAGGAGAACATGCCAACCACTAAGCCACCATGCTGCCCAATAATAATAATAATAGTAGTAAACCTGTGTGATCCCGTCTCACTCTCTGCACCTGTCCACACTGGACCATTGAGTGGCACACATCAATAATATAAACCATCTTCCGCTTTATCCTCTATTAGGGTCACGGGGGGGGGGCATCCAGGGGAGAACGTTTCGGGCGCTGGGCAGATACACCCAGGACAGGACGCCAATCTTTCACTGGGCACACACTCACACACACAGACACACTCTATATGGGGCAATTTGGAGAATTCAATTGACTTGATCCATGTTTTTGGACTGTGGGAGGAAACCGGAGAACCCGGAGGAAACCCACACGGACTCGGGAGAACATGGAAACTCCACCCAGATTGGGATTCGAACCGGGAATCCCTAGGGCTGAGAGGAGAACATGCTAGCCATTAAGCCACCGTGCCGCCCCAATAATATACACCTCTAGAATAATTCTAGTTTCCAGACACCACACACATGTCATTTACACACACATTTAATTTCAGTTTTTTTAAGGCTGTTTTTGACTTTAATGTTGTCACTTAAATGTGGTTTAAACTTGTACCGCATTGTTTTAATTTTCATTTCTGTATATGTCATAGTTGAATATGACCGATAAGCATCAGACATGAACTTTATAAGAAATCATATCGCTTTATTTCTCTGCTGAAACCAAAGGACTACAAGATTTCGCTCGGTGTTTTTAAAAGAAAACTGATTTAGTGTTAAATCCTGTTAAATTCGTTATCTTCTGCCGTATCCTACACCAGTGTCACGTCCGGCTTTTGGGCGCTTGGCCCCGTTACAAACGTTGAACTTTTATGACTTGGCTTTAATTGCTATGACACATACACAGAAGCTATCGTACTCTCATGGGGTTCGGGGAGTTGGGTCAGCGGGTTGTTAATACGAAAGTGAAACCAGCCGAGAAGTAATGCAGTAAGAATGTTCACTCACTGAATTCGGTGTGTGATGCCACACAGATGTCACCCAAATCAGAGGTTGTGTTGTTGTTCTTCAGGACTGAGGCTTCGGATTGCGTAAGAAGATCATGGGTAGCAAATAAATGTACAGCAGCTCAGATTGGTTGTTTGTAGGATATGAATGTGGGCCATGTAGTTTACATTGTTGCTCAACCTTGATTCACAATAATGTGCAACCTCGAGTGATTTTTTTTTCACAATAACCCTCATATACAAAAATCCATTCCGTTCCAACCTTCACCGTTGGGTCTACAGCCACCTGCCTTGTACCCGTTTCATTTAAAACCTAATAAATGTGCAGGCCCGTCGTCCTCTCCATGTTTTTTTCAAGGTGTTGAGGAAATCCTGGCTTCAGCAAAACTTCTGGCTCTGAAGGCTTTGCCGCTCAGTTTGAGAGACCGGTGACAAGAGGTTTTTACGACTGAGTTTCTGAGTTTTCTGAATCAAGGTGACGGCTGCACGCTGCCTCTGCCTTCTTCTGACTCGTCGGGTTCCGAAAGATAAAAGCCAAAACCTTCACAAAAAAAAACTAAGAAAAAAGAAAAAGGTGTGTGAACTGAATGCGCATGTCATTTCATCAGACAAATAAGCCGTTTCACTGAAGCCTCTCTCTCTGTCTCTGTCTCTCTCTGTCTCTCTCTCCCTTTCTGTCTCTCTCTGTGTCCATCAGCTCATCTCCTTTTCTTTATTTATTATCTTTTTTTCTACCCTGATTGGAGTTAATTAGCTGCTGGATGAATAACTGAGTGTGAACATTTTCTTTAGTAAGTCAAATAAACCGACTGAGGCTTCATTTTTATTTTTCATTTCTTTCTTTCGTTCTTTTTGGCTGCTCTTATGTCTGACTCTTTGTTTCTTAGTGTTGTTCTTTTAATATGAATACATTTGTTTTTGTTTCTTTTTTAAATGCAATCATATTTGTTAAAATCTTAAATAATCATATTTTCATTTCTTTTCTTTTCTTTTTTTTAAAAATCTTTTTCACTTTGGTTTGTTTTTATTGCTGAAATGACAGTTCTGTGCTCCAGCACCTCGGTTTCTATTTGTGGGAGCAAAATCCCTTTTTAGGAGTAAAGCACCTGGAGCAGCTGCTGAATGGAAGTGTGTGTGTGTGTGTGTGTGTGTGTGTGTGTGTGTGTGTGTGTGTGTGTGTGTGTGTGTATGTGTGTGTGTCTCTTTAGGTGTGTGTGTGTGTCTCTCTTTATGTGTGTGTGTGTGCATGTGTCTCTTTATGTTTGTGTTTGTGTGTGTGTGTGTCTCTCTTTATGTGTGTGTGTGTGTCTCTTTATGTTTGTGTTTGTGTGTGTGTGTGTGTGTGTGTGTCTCTTTATGTTTGTGTTTGTGTGTGTGTGTGTGTGTGTGTGTCTTTATTTGTGTGTGTGTGTGTCTCTCTCTTTGTGTGTGTGTGCATGTGTCTCTTTATGTTTGTGTGTGTGTGTGTCTCTCTTTATGTGTGTGTGTGTGTCTCTTTATGTTTGTGTTTGTTTGTGTATGTGTGTGTGTGTGTGTATAGATGTATGTGTTTGTGTGTGTGTTTGTATGTGTGTATCTATGTGTCTATGTATGTGCATGTGTGTATGTGTAGTTTTGTTTTGCTGTATGTGTGTGTATACTTGTGTGTGTGTGTGTGTGTTTTAATGTGTATGTGTCTATTTGTATGTGTGTGTCCTTGTATTTGTGTCTGAATGTGTGTCTGTTTTCGTGCATTTCTGCATGTGTGTATTTGTATCAGTGTGTGTGCATGCATGTGTATATTTTCGTGTGTGTGTGTCTTGTATCCGTGTGTGTGCATGCATGTCTATATTTTCGTGTGTGTGTGTGTCTGTATTTGTATCCGTGTGTGTTTATATGTCTATATTTTCTTGTGTGCGTATCTGTATTTATATCCGTGTGTGTGCATGCATGTCTATATTTTCGTGTGTGTGTGTGTGTGTGTATATGTTTGTGTGTGTGTGTCTGTATTTGTATTCGTGAGTGTATATATGTCTATATTGTTGTGTGTGTGTCTGTATTTGTATCCGTGTGTTTGCATGCATGTCTATATTTGTGTGTGTGTGTGTGTGTGTGTGTGTGTGTGTGTGCATGCATGTCTATATTTATTTGTGTGTGTGTGTGTGTGTGCGCGTGTGTGTGTGTATGTGTGTGTGTGTCTGTGTGTGAGTGATTAAATGAGAGAGTGAGGACAGAGCAGCTTTATCATTGCGCTCTTTAAAGCAGAGGTAACGTTCTAACAGTGCAGGATTGTTCTCAGTCTAACTCGGCCTGTACCTCGGCCTGCTTACTGTTGCTCACTTTTGAAGCAGAGCGAGAGCAACAGTCATCCTGAGTCGAGCTGCACTGACTGTGAAAGCACTGCGTGAGTAAAAGAGAGAAACAAACACTCACTGATGAGGAAAAGTGGAGAACACATTGCTGTCTCTCTCTCTCAGTCGTTCTAATTCATGTAGCATCACTTTCTGCATAACACACGCTTGTCTGTATCAAATACATGCTTTGGCCTTTCTGTGAATGGATGGTGGTTACTTTAAACTTTGCCTCTGCCCCAATTTTAACTGCGGGGAAATTGAACTGCGATACAGCTCAGAGAGGCTAGTTTAAATTAAATCGGCTTAAATTGACTCAGTTCATACTATTTACCTGATGGCCTCCTTTGAGCCTCGCTCTATTGTTACTTTATTTGATCTTCCTGCTGTGGTAGCTTGCTCTTTTCATAGCGGCCTGAAATCTGACGTTTGTCCAGCCGTGACATCGTTGATAATTCACCTCTGGGTGCTTCACATTTGTATCAATGCGTAATATACAAAACATTATTTAAAATCATAAAATACAGTTTGAAATAAACAGAGAGCTGAATCCCAGCGAGCAGTAAGCCGGTATCCTGTTGCTCAGCAATCAATGTTCACTTCAAAAACGGGATTAGATAACGACGAAGATCAGATTATTAATAATTTAGTTTTAAATAAATAAAACTATTCAATCAAATTTAAATAAATACATTTATAAGTCGGGCGGCACGGTGGCTGAGTGGTTGGCATGTTCTCCTCTCAGCATTAAGGATTCCCGGTTTGAATCCCAATCTGGGTGGAATTTCCATGTTCTCCCCGTGTCCACGTGGGTTTCCTCCGGGTTTCCTCACACAGTCCAAAAACATGGATCAAGGAGTGGGCAACATGGGGCAACTATTTTAGGAAGGAATGCTTGGCGAAATACATACATATATATATATATATATATATATATATATATATATATATAAATATATACATATATATATATATATATATATATATATATATATATATATATATATATAAATAAAATAAACAGGGCGGCATGGTGGCTTAGTTGTTAGCACGTTTTCCTCTGAGCGCTAGGGATTCCCAGTTCGAATCCCAATCTGGGTGGAGTTTCCATGTTTTCCCCGTGTCCACGTGGGTTTCCTCCGGGTTCTCCAGTTTCCTCACAGTCCAAAAACATGGATCAAATCAATTGAGCTCTCCAAATTGCCCCATATAGAGTGTGTCTGTGTGAGTGAGTGTGTATCCAGTGATAGATTGGCGCCCTGTCCTGGGTGTATCTGCCCAGCGCCCGAAACGTTCTCCCCTGGATGGGCATGGGGAACTCCCCCCCCCCCCCCCCCCCCCGCGACCCTAGTAGAGGATAAAGTGGAAGATAATGGATGGACATTTATAAATCAACCCTTGATTTTTATTATAGTGTGTTTATAACTTTTTAATTAAAGCAATGAGATACTCGAGGTTGTGTATTATTTTGAAGACATCCCATGATTTATTTACAATAATACACAACCTCCCGTACTT
This sequence comes from Corydoras sp. C115, assembly GCA_019802505.1. Lineage (NCBI taxonomy): Eukaryota > Metazoa > Chordata > Actinopteri > Siluriformes > Callichthyidae > Corydoras > Corydoras sp. C115. Next base: position 246,954 of record JAFMOC010000008.1, read on the forward strand.
TACTGCTTTATTAAAACCATGGTTCTGTTGCAGATGTACTATATAAATAATTGTGAAAGGAATTAAACTGGACTGAATTGGTTTGCCAGGTTTTCTCATTTAACATCCGGCACTTTTGGCTCCAATTCTTACAAACGTTCACACTGTGACATTTCTAAACACAAAGCACCCGTACATTCTGCAAACAAAAATGCTTTGTGACTTTTGTGACTTATAGACGGTAATTAAATTTACCTTCACGTTCCCCGTCTTTAGTATTAACGCCTCAGAACGATTACCTAGTCATTAATTATATATACACCCCAAGGTGTTCAGCGAGTTGATGAACAGCTTCGTCCTGTTTGTGTTTGTATTCGCTGACAGTTTCCATTCAGCTGTGATTTACTGCATAACTTTCATCTTTACTTTAGATACACATGCGTACAGAAGGGCGTTTGTGAGGTCAGCCACCGATGTTCTGTTCGTGAGGAATCCTGGCATTCTTTAGATATTTTGAAGTCCTGGCTCTTCGAGCGGCACGATGGCTTAGTGGTTGGCATGTTCTCCTCTCAGCACTAGGGATTCCCGGTTCGAATCCCCATCTGGGTGGAGTTTCCATGTTCTCCCCGTGTCCGCGTGGGTTTCCTCCGGGTTCTCCGGTTTCCTCCCACAGTCCAAAAACATGGATCAAGGTCAATTGAATTTTCCAAATTGCCCCCATTATATATATATAATTTGGGAATATATATGTTGTTAAAGTTATGTAGGTTATAAGAGTGATTAAGAGTATATGAAGGGTTGATAAGAGAGTACGAACAGTTTCTATCCATCCATCCATTATCTCCCGCTTTATCCTCTATTAGGGTCGCAGGGGGTTCGCCATGCCCATCCAGGGGAGAACGTTTCGGGCGCTGGGCAGATACACCCAGGACAGGACGCCAATCTATCACTGGGCACACACTCACTCACAAAAACACACTCTATATGGGGCAATTTGGAGAATTCAATTGACCTTGATCCATGTTTTTGGACTGTGGGAGGAAACCGGAGAACCCGGAGGAAACCCACGCAGACACGGGGAGAACATAGAAACTCCACCCAGATTGGGATTCGAACCGCGAATCCCTAGCGCTGTGAGGAGAACATGCTAACCACTAAGCCACCGTGCCGCCGAATGTAGAAACAACGTGGTATAATTCATAAAGTAGTGTAAGTGTGGGTATATTCTGTTGTTTACGTTTACTATGGTAATTCAACAGAATATTTTGTTAGGAAAATATCTTCCCTTTAAAGCAGCGAGGCGGCCTGCGTGAGCGTACGTGTTCCAGCCTGTATGCTGCGATGATAAACACCATCAGGCAAAATAATAAATATGTTTTCATTTCACTGCCATTGTTATTGTTTATTTTACTCCACTTGTCCTAATATGGATGTTTGGCTGTTAGAAGCGTTTCGGGCAACGGCCAAAGTGAAAGCAGAATAAGCTGAGTTCCTCTGCCAAAAAAGACACGTCTTTACACTTTGTGAAGTACATTTCTACACTCGTCTTATTTACTCTCTCTCTCTTTTTTGGCTCTGTGTTTTTACTGAACTCTTGCCGTCGCTCACTCTCTCCCATCACAGGGCCTTCGTCTCTTACTTTCATCACTTCAGTCCTAATTCCTTTTCAGGGCTAGATTTTGCTGAGTTTTATCATCCATCCATCCATTATCTTCTTCTATATCCTCTAATAGGGTTGTGGGGGGGGGGGGGGGGTTCCCCATGACCATCCAAGGGAGAACGTTTCGTTCGCTGGACAGGGCACCAATCTATCACTGGACACACACTCACTCACACAGACACACTCTATATGGGGCAATTTGGAGAATTCAATTGACCTTGATCCATGTTTTTTTGGACTGTGGGAGGAAACCGGAGAACCCGGAGGAAACCCACGCGGACACGGGGAGAACATGGAAACTCCACCCAGATTGGGATTCGAACCGGAATCCCTAGCGCTGAGAGGAGAACATGCCAACCACTAATCCACCATGCCGCCCTCAGTTTCATCATCCATCCATCCATTATCTTCCACTTTATCCTCTATTAGGGTCGTGGGGGGGTCTCCCAAGCCCATCCAGGGGAGAACGTTTTGGGCGCTGGGCAGATACACCCAGGACAGGGCGCCAATCCATCGCTGGACACACACTCACTCACACAGACACACTCTATATGGGGCAATTTGGAGAATTCAATTGACCTTGATCTATGTTTTTTTGGACTGTGGGAGGAAACCGGAGAACCCGGAGGAAACCCACGTGGACACGGGGAGAACATGGAAACTCCACCCAGATTGGGATTCCAACCCGGGAATCCCTAGAGCTGAGAGGAGAACATGCTAACCACTAATCCACCATGCCGCCCTCAGTTTCATCATCCATTATCTTCCACTTTTTCTTCTATTAGGATCGTGGGGGGGTCTCCCAAGCCCATCCAGGGGAGAATGTTTTGGGCGCTGGGCAGATACACCCAGGACAGGGCGCCAATCCATCGCTGGACACACACTCACTCACACAGACACACTCTATATGGGGCAATTTAGAGAATTCAATTGACCTTGACCTTTGGACTGTGGGAGGAAACCGGAGAACCCGGAATAATGGGTTTTCCATTAAACCCAAATTTGAATACTTGCTATAAGACAAGTGTCGGCCACCAAACGCCCGAAATGGTGTAACAACAAACAAACAAGCAAATCCCTTAGAGGGCAGAGTTTGTAATGGCAGCATACAATGGCATTAAAGCAACTGGTGTTTTAACAACAAACAAATAACAATCCAAGATTTGTTTAGTATTTTTTGACCTGAAAGACATTTTATTTTTAAACCAGATTTAATGTCTTATCTGATTATCTTGACCGCTTAATCTTTTACTAGGGTGGTGGGGGGTCCCCATGTCTGTCCATGGAAAAACGTTCGAGCTTCAATCCTTTGCTGGGCACACACTCACCCACACACCCACACACTATATATAGGGGCAATTTACATAGAGGTAATTTAGAACAGCCAGTTCACCTTGAATCCATGCTTTTGGACTGTGGGCGGAAACCGGAGAAAACCCATGTGACACAAGGGGAACATGGAAAGTCCACCCAGTTGGGAATTCGAACCTGGATCCCCACTAATCATTAATCCCCATCCTCATTAATTCAATGTGTTTAATATGTATGCATACATTTGTAGTATTAGTCCAATACTGGGTGTTCTGTTGTAGCCTACATGCCTTAAGGTTTGGCATGGCATGTATATTGCGATGGTTTTGCACACTGTTATGAAACCGTGTTCTTCTGATTTGTCTCAGGGGACTCACGGAGGTCCCCATGCCTGTCCATGGAAGAACGTTCTTGGGCACACACTTACCCACACACACACTTTATAGGGGCAATTTACATAGGAACCCGGCGAAAACACATGTAATGCGAGGGGAACATGGAAAGTCCACCCAGTGGGGGATTCGAACCTGGATCCCCAGCACTGAGAGGCGGACGTGCCAACCGCTACACCATCATCACTCATTAATTTAATGTGTTTAATATGTATGCAGGTGGCACGATGGCTTGGTGGGTGTTTAGCGCTTTCGCCTCCTTCTTCAGGCGAACGCGCTTTGCTCTAAATTCTAAATTACAAGTTGCTCCAGGATAATGGCGTGGTGAACTATGCAGTTTCACTTGAGCTGCCAGATCTGCAGCATTTCCTTGATGAGGAGTTCAGAGAAAACCGGCTTTCGAGGAACGCGTGTACCGAATTCGGGGCCTTGTTTGAAGGCCCACATTAACCTCGGCTTCAAAATCCTCCTGACTCTGGAATTTACATGCTGTTATCTGCTGTGAAAGCTGAGTGACATTTTGGGACACTCTCTGAAATGTCAAGGTCAGTTTCCATAAACTGTTATCTGAATCTGACACGTCATCCCGCTATCCCTCCATCCCAGCAGCCCTTATCACAACCATGGATTAATCCTAAACCCAATGGATTCCCCGGGTCCGGTGTTTCTGTCCTCTCCTTTTTAACGCAGGTGCATCTTGAGTTGCTGGTTGTAGGACATGGAGCAGGTGATGCCGTCTTTCATCTGAAGGAACCTTTAATAAAAGGATGCATTAAGCTTAAAGTTGTGAACTGACCGCTTCAGCTAATGGGGGGGGGGGGGGGGGGGGTTCAAATATAAGTACAATGGATTCAGCCCTGCTTAGTTTGTAGTTTGTATTCCATCCATCCATCCATTATCATCTACTAGGGTCGTGGGGGAGAACGTTTCATGTGCTGGCCAGATAGACCCAGGACAGGGCGCCAATCTATCGCTGGACACACACTCACTCGCACAAACACACTCTATATGGGGCAATTTGAAGAATTCAATTGACCTTGATCCATGTTTTTGGACTGTGGGAGGAACGCGGAGACCCATTATCTCCCACTTGATCCTCTACTAGGGTCGCGGGGGTTTCCCATGCCCATCCAGGGGAGAACGTTTTGGGAGCTGGGCAGATACACCCAGGACAGGATGCCAATCTATCACTGGACACACACTCACTCACTCACACAAACACACTCTATATGGGGCAATTTGGAGAACTCAATTGACCTTGATCCATGTTCTTGGACTGTGGGAGGAACGTGGAGACCCATTATCTTCCACTTTATCTCTACTTGGGTTGCGGGGGGTTTCCCATGCCCATCCAGGGGAGAACATTTTGGGAGCTGGGCAGATACACCCAGGACAGGACGCCAATCTATCACTGGGCACACACTCACACTCTATATGGGGCAATTTGAAGAATTCAATTCATGTTTTTGGACTGTGGGAGGCAACCAGAGAACCCGGTGGAAACCCATGTGGACACGGGGAGAACATGGAAACTCCACCCAGATTGGGATCCGAACCGGGAATCCCTAGAGCTGAGAGGAGAACATGCCAACCACTAAGCCACCGTTGCCACTCATTAATTCAATGTGTTTATTACTATAAATGCATACATTTATAGTATCATGGGTCCAATACTTGGTAGGTGTTTTGTTGTTGTAGCCTATATGCCTTAAGGTTTGGCATGGCATGTGTATCACGATGGTTTTGTTTTTATTTATTCATTTATTTTTATATAGTTGTTCCTGGATAAGCTCACGTTAGTGCTCGTTAGATAAACGATCCACATTTTAGTGTGGCGACCGCTGAGACATAAGTAACCTGTATTGATTTTAACATTACAACGTTGTAAGCAATAACCGTGATAACGGCGGCTATAAAACCGGGGCCCTCATTAGACCCTATTTCACGCTATCCATTAGCGAAGGCGTTTTAATTCGCAGATGATACAAAAGTTCATAAATTCCTTCCTGGCATGTAAATATCCCGGCCGTTGAAAGAAAACGATGCCTAAAAGGCCTCCATTGTGCTTTATTTTGAGTTATGGCGTTAGTGTCCTTTGGTCCGTGCCCCTTCTGAACCCGCCGCGCGAGATGTTTGCCGATCCTCAAGGTCGACTTCTCAGAACGGCGGCGGCGGAGTTTTCTTGTAAACATGTTTACGAGCGCAGAGGTGTAAACAAGGCAGGCATGTAGAGGCGGGACGGGTTTCTCCTTTACGCTTTAATTCACATGGAGACCTGTATGTGCGTGCGAGGGCGTATGTGCACTTTGTGATAAATGGCAGCGGCAGACGGCAAAAGGGAAAGAAAGGTCAAAAGAAATTAAATGTATGATCTGTGTATTAAAAATGGATTAATGGAATGCGATGGAGTACATGCCTGAGAGTCTCTCGCGCGCAGAGAAAGGTGGACGGCGGAAAATAGCCGGCTGGCTGACGCGAAGGTGCGTTTGGACTCGGGGTCCTCTAATTAAAAGTGAGATATTAGCATTTCATAGGGGTTTAAACAGAGAAAAGGCTGCGGTGCGACTACGGCGCTTTCATTTTGTTCGCTCACCTGCATGTAATGAGCGCCGTCATTAGTTGATGGAGGGAATTCTGCCGCGGCGCTGCTTTGAAAGGCATGTCATTTACATACTTCTTAGGAATCTGCTCTTTAATGGATTCCTTGATGAATAAAATAAAGTGGCACTTCTTTAAATTTTGAAGAGTCCAGCGCTGACAAAGAGCACGGCTCGGCTTCCGGTCGCGAGCTCCGGGTTGGTGACTTGACTCGGATTCCCTTCCTTCGCTGATTGAAAGTCGCGAGTCTCTGCTTTTAAAGTGCCAGCCAACTCTGAAACTTTTACATCTAAACTCCTGCAGTCTGATGCGGTCCGTCGTTTTGCTTCCAGACTCGGAGTCCAGAGGAGAAGCAGTACGTCAGTGAAGTCCATCCATCCATTATCTTCCGATTTATCCTCTTCTAGGGTCGCGGGGGGTTCCTCATGCCCATCCAGGGGAGAACGTTTCGGGCGCTGGGCAGATACACCCAGGACAGGACGCCAATCTATCGCTGGGCACACACTCACACACTCTATATGGGGCAATTTGGAGAATTCAATTGACCTTGATCCATGTTTTTGGACTGTGGGAGAACCCGGAGGAAACCCACGATTTATCCATCTTCCGCTTTATCCTCTACTAGGGTCGCAGGGAGGGGGGGGGGGGTTCCCTATGCCCATCCAGGGGAGAACGTTTCTCATCTACTAGGGCACAAAGGGCAGATGGGCGCTGGGTGCCAATCTATCACTGAGAACACTCACTCACACAAACACACTCTATATGGGGCAATTTGGAGAATTCACCTGATGGGTCGGGGGGTTCCCCATGCCCATCCAGGGGAGAACAATTTGGAGAATACAATTGACCTTGATCCATGTTTTTGGACTGTGGGAGGAAACCGGAGAACCCGGAGGAAACCCACGCAGACACGGGGAGAACATGGAAACTCCACCAAGATTCTGATTTGAACCGGGGATCCCTAGTGCTGAGAGGAGAACATGCCAATATTTTAACTTTGTGAGGACCGAGGTTTGATCTATCTGAAGGTTTGGAGTCCTCTGAAGTTACCAAAGCTGGTCTTTTATCCAGGTCCTTATCCCTCATTTACAGAACATCCCAACTTGATGGTTGGGGTCCAAACACAGGGAGGATACAGCACCTCTGGAGCAATGAGGGTTAAGGACCCACAGTGGTAACTTCATTGGACATGGGATTTGAACCGTCAACCTTCAGATTGATAACCCAACACCCAGCTGTCATAGCCCTCATTGCTCCAGGGGTACTGCATCATGCTTTTGATCCAAAGTGACTTTGGACAAGTATCCTGACTTGATGGTTGGGGTCAAAACACAGGGAGGATACAGAACCACTGGAGAACTGAGGGTTAAGGGTCTTGCTCAAGGACCCACAGTGGTAACATTAAGTGAACATGGGATTTGAACTGCCAACCTTCAGATTGATAGCCCAACACCAAGCTCTCATAGCCCTCATTGCTCCAGGGGTGCTGCATTACCCCTGACTCTGTACTCTGACTCCAGCATCATGTTTAGATGTTAAAACATCTGCTAAAGAACCAAATGTAATGTTAATGTAATGTATGGTTTACGGACGCTGATCATACTCAGTGTGCTGACCATGGGCGGAACACGAAACGAGAAGCTGCCACATCATATCCAGCAAACTGATTGGTCAGAGATTCGCAGCTCATTTGCATTTTTTTTGCTCTCATTAGTGGCTTTGCGAGATTCCGTCGGTCTTTCATGAAGCCCGTTCACTGATCTCTGTCAAAGGTAAGAGAAAGGTGGGATGAAAGCGTGGAGGAACATAAATCATGAATGCTCCATCAGAGTCTCACATTTGTAATGAGGTAAAGATTAAGACAAGGGCTGCCGAATTTAAGTTCCAACTTCAGTCAGGTGAACTTTATTTCATGAGCTTTTTAATGTCTTTGTTATTTCATTATATTTTATGCTGGGTGGGGGGGGGTCTCTTTGGGTGGTTTGTAACCCATAGGCATTGACTTACACCAATCCCAAATTTCACTATTATTTATTTTGCATCAAATGAACATTGAGTAATATTTAAAAGTATTTACAGCACGTTCGTCCCCTGAACAGCCATCGTTTGTGGTTCATATGATGCAATTTATTATTATTATTATGTGAATTTCCCCCATTGTGGGACCAATAAAGGATAATCTTATCTTCCATCCATCCATTATCTTCCACTTTGTCCTCTACTAGGGTCGGGGGGTTCCCCATGCCCATCCAGGCGAGAACATTTCGGGCGCTGGGCAGATACACCCAGAACAGGACGCCAATCTATTGCTGGGCACACGCACTCATACAGACACACTCTATATGGGGCAATTTGGAGAATTCAATAGACTTGATCCATGTTTTTGGACTGTGGGAGGAAAGCGGAGAACCCGGAGGAAACCCACACGGACACGGGGAGAACATGGAAACTCCACCCTGATAAGAGAACGGCACGGTGGCTTAGTGGTTTAGCATGTTCTCCTCTCAGCACTGGAGATTCCCGGTTCGAATCCCAATCTGGGTGGAGTTTCCATGTTCTCCCCATGTCCATGTTTCCTCTAAATTGCCCCTATGTAGTGTGTATCTAAATTGCCCGATCTGTGTGCGTGAGTGTGTAGCCAGCGATGGATTGGCGTCCTGTCCTGGGTGTATCTGCCCAACGCCCGAAACATTCTCCCCTGGATGGACATGGGGAACCCTAGTAGAGGAAAAAGCAGAACGTATTGGATGGATGGACGATTGGTCTCTCGTACACACACACTGAGTGAAGTGAGCACAGGAGCGCTGGGCAGCCTTGTATATGACGCCCGGCGAACAACCGAGGTCAGGTGCCTTGCCCACTTGTCTTTACTTAGTGGGAACGGGAATGGAACCGCAGACTGGTTCCTTCACCACAAGTCTACGATCGACACGTTTAGGAAATTGCACGTTCGATGTAAATTCATTCAGGCAATAAAAACGGAAGGTGTGGGGACCACACACCCACACACCCACACACACACACACCCACACACCCACACACACCCGTATAAGGTGAACCCAGTTAGCAGCCGTTGTCTAAAGCGAATCAGAGCGGCTCTCCGTTTCTTCGTTGCCCTCAAAGTAAAAGCACATATTTGTTTTCCCTGCGTTCACTTCTCATCTGCACACACTGATTACAGCTCTTCATTAAGGAAAATTGGGTATTTGTTTTAAACTTTCACCAATCACTTTCATATGCTAATTATGGCGTAATTTAATTTGAGTCCCCGTAATGATGATTCCATTAATATGGACATAAACGATGCTGTTAAGCAGAGAGTAATCTCATTTGCATACTGTACATGCCAGTAAATTAGAGGTCTTTTTGCTGCTCAGTTTCAGCTCTAATTTTCCACTTCCCTTCACTTTCAGTCTCTCTCATCCCCTCTCTCTCTCTCTCTCTCTCTCTCTCTCTCTCGCTCTCTCTCGCTCACACTCTCGCTGTCTCTTTGGGCTTTCTGCCTAATAACAAGGCCTATCTGTTTGATGTCGAGAGTCGATGCTACAAGCTGGCTCGCAGTGTGTTATGTGTAAAGCATCCTCGTTAGCACTGCGCCGTTTGTCTTTCATGTTCTTATTTTACATTCTTTACATTTTCTGTGTGTCGTACATTTCGATTCTTCACTTGCCCACCCCTGCTGCCCCTTCTCCCCCCTTTGTCCTGATCCATCTTGCTCGGCGAAACATGAAAGTGCTAAAACAGCACGCCGGTTTGCTCGTGAGTCGCGGCCCTTTGTTTTGATCATGACGAAAGGGCCGGTTGTTCTCCGGAAGATCGGCGAGCTTTGACGTGATTCACGACGGCGGCTCGAGCAGAGTGCATATGTTTATTAAATCTCCTTTTACCTTCCAGTTATTATGGCGACGGGGCCGTAACGCGACCGCAATCAATTCTCCGCGCCGGCATCTTAATTCTCCTAATTGATTGGCCTGTATTCTTTTTATGGGGGATGTTTTGGAAGCGGTAGCGTCGAAAGAGCCCGTCTTTGCGGCTCCTCGCGTTGACACTGATGACTTTTCAATGGCGGCGTTCCAGAGCTAGCTGTCAACAGGCTCACATTTGTGTCAGCGAATTACATCCCCGCTAATAGCGAGTGGATGCTTCTGGAAGCCGGTTAGTATTATCCGCGGATATTTTCCTTTTATCTTTCTCCTTTGTCTCGCCATAAAAGTGTGTCCCTCATGAGAGCGCCGCCCATTTTCTTTTGTGTTTTATGGACTTCACGCTGACAACACGCTTGCCCTTCAGCGTGGATGCTTTCTCACCATTTCCCATCAAGAATATTATTTCCCTGCCAACCAATTTTCTCTGTTCGTCTCTAATTGGCTCCATAAATCTGGTGGCTTGGAGGAAGAAGGATGTTTCGGTGTCTCGGAGTGTAATCCTCACCCTTATTTACCAATTCATTAAGATTCATTGATGCGGGCTGGGCCGAGAGGAAATGACAGCATAAATCAGGGCTCCGGCATAATGACCCTAATCAGACGGGAATTGCACGAAATGTCATGATGAACTATGTCCTTGTGTTAGCGTCTACTGTACGTTGTCATTGCGCTTGCTTTATAGCCATGAGGCGGCTTCCTGACAAGGGCTGTATTTAACGGAACGAAAAAGAGTTGTTATAAAAAAAAAAAGAATAAAAAAAGCGGAATCCATTAAACGCTTATATGGAGCTTCACATGCGCCATTACGGCGTTTCGACCCGCTGTGCGTTTCACTTTAACTCTGTGGCATCTGTGTCTTCCTTTTTTTTCATTTTTTTTATTTAGACCACAAGCACTTGACCTCTCGTTAAAGATCTCAACACTGGAGTTCAGCTGTGTACTGCGTATTATAGTACAGAGGTTCTCTCAGCGCTAGGGATTCCCGGTTTTAATCCCCATCTGGGTGGAGTTTCCATGTTCTCCACGTGTCCGTGTGGGTTTCCTCAGAGTTCTCCGGTTTCCTCCCACAGTCCAAAAACCATGTATCAAGGTTAATTGAATTCTCCAATTTGCCCCTCTACTCTAATTTTAACACACACACGCACTGTATAGGGGCAATTTAAAGAAGCCAATTCAATGTTAATCCATATTTTGGGTGGAGGTTCCATGTTCTCCCCGTGTCCGCGTGGGTTTCCTCCGGGTTCTCCAGTTTCCTCCCACAGTCCAAAAACATGGATCGAGGTCAATTGAATTCTCCAAATTGCCCCATATAGAGTGTGTGTGTGAGTGAGTGTGTGCCCAGCGATGGATTGGCATCCTGTCCTGGGTGTATCTGCCCAGCGCTCGAGATGTTCTCCTCTGGATGGGCATGAGGAACTCCTCCACTACCCTAGAAAAGAATAGAGGGAAAGTTAACACGTCTCTGGGTTCTCCGTTTCAATTGACCTTGATCCATGTTTTTGGACTGTTTTTGTTTTTGGAACCTTTAGGAAACCCACGCAGACACGGGGAGAACATGGAAACTCCACCCAGATTGGGATTCAAACCGGGAATCCCTAGCGCTGAGAGGAGAACATGCCAACCACTAAGCCAATATATATATATATATATATATATATATATATATATATATATATTAATTCATTCATTCATTCATTCATTATCTTCCGCGTTATCTTATATTAGGGTCGCGGGGCCCATCCAGGGTAGAACGTTTCAGGGGAGAATGTTTTGGGCGCGGGGCAGATACACCCAGGACAGGGCGCCAATCCATCGCTGGGCACACACTCACACGCACAGACACACTGTATATGGGGCAATTTGGAGAATTCAGTTGACCTTGAGCCATGTTTTTGGACTGTGGGAGGAAACCGGAGAACCCGGAGGAAACCCACGTGGACACGGGGAGAACATGGAAACTCCACCCAGAGGGGGATTTGAACCGGGAATCCCTAGCGCTGAGAGGAGAACATGCCAACCACTAAGCCACCATGCTGCCCAAAATATATACATATATTATTGAAATAATTGTTAGTTGCAGATCTAGTGTCGGCTCAAAAATGTGCAAACATTAAAGGATTCCTTTTATTCTGTGCAGTAATTTTGCACTTTGGCCCCGCCCGTCAGCCCCGCAGTCTTTCAGCCGTGTGGAATTTTACCTGCTGTAAAGCCGCCGATGTGTTAATAAACCCGAGAGAGCGCATTCTGCACGCACACCTCCCAAACAGAACAATCAGTCCCATGTTAACCATTATTCAACACCTGATAACCATCCTCACACACCAGGAGTCGTGTTTCCGCATCATTATTTGTTTATGAAGGTTAATGATTGTGTCAGGCAATCAATATGCCTCTTTATCTCTGAATAACCGAGTCCAAACAGCCAGCTGAGAGTCGGGCACCTGCGCCGGCCCGCCGTCCACAAAGCGCTCGGCTGCTCGATATCATTAAGGTCAAAGCACGCAGCCCCCTTTCACAGCCGACCTCCTTTAATTCGCCGGTCAGTGGAAAACCCACGCGGGCACGGGGAGGACATGCTAACTCCATCCAGATCGGGATCCGAACCTGGATCCCCAGGCGAACATACTAACTGCTAAGCCACTGTGCCGCCCGCCTCCAGAGTACAGAGGGTTAATAACCCCACACAGAGGGTTAATAACCCCCCCCCCCCCCGACTGATAACCCAAAACTCTAAATCTAACATGCACACGCAATGTATAGGGGCAATTTAAAACCACCTCCTCAATATATATCCATATTTTTGGTCTGTGGGCGGAAACCGAGAACCTTGAGAAAACCCCATTGAGAACATGGAAACTCCATCCAGATCGGGATCCGAACCTGGATCCCCAGGTGAACATGATGCTAAGTCACTGTGCCGCCCGCCTCCAGAGTACAGAGGGTTAATAACCCCACACATGTAACCTTTGCTTCAGGGTTCGACCCCCCCCCCCCTCGACTGATAACCCAAAACTCTAAATCTAACATGCACATGCACTGTAGGGGCAATTTAGAGCCACCAACTCAATATACTTCCATATTATTGGACTGGACATCGATAACATGGAAACTCCATCCAGATCGGGATCCGAACCTGGATCCCCAGGCGAACATACTAACTGCTAAGTCACTGTGCCACCCACCTCCAGAGCACAGAGGGTTAATAACCCTGCTCAGGACCTTTGAGACTCAGGGTTTGAGCTCTCAGACTGTTAACCCAAAACTGCTGAGCCCCGTTTGCTGGTTAAGCTACGAGTGATGAGGCTCAGTGCGTATTGGTTAGAACTTTCACCTCAAACCTCACAAAGAAGATTCTTAGATTGCTTTAAAGACCTTAGATGATTCGTTCTAGGGTCTTGAAGGGGGGTGTCTCCCATGTGTTGATGGGGAACTGTTGATGCTGCACTGGTGGTGATGCCCGGCTGCTCAAGGAGTGCCACAAGCTCTTGGTCTTGGTCCTCACAATGTTCCACCCATCCATCCATTATCTTCTTTATCTTCTACTAGGGTCGCAGGGGGTTCCCCATGCCCATCCAGGGGAGAAAATTTCGGGCGCTGGGCAGATACACCCAGGACAGGGCGCCAATCTTTCGTTGGGAACACACTCACACAGACAAACACACACACTCTATATGGGGCAATTTGGAGAATTCAATTGACCTTGAATCTCCATCGCTGAGAGGAGAACATGCTAACCACTAAACCACCGTGCCGCCCTTCCAAGGTTTCTTCCTTAAAATAACAGAGTTTTTTCTTGCCACTGTCGCTTCGTCTTGCTCTTTGGCGGTTTTAAAGTCGCTTGAAGGAAAGTGATCCATGTTTTTGGACTGTGGGAGGAAACCGGGAGAACATGGAAACCCTGTTTTTGGGAGAACATGGAACCCTGTTTTACGGATCGTCCGCGGCTCCCTCGCTAGGACGCCGATCGTCCCAAGACGCTGGTGAACCGCAGCGATCAAAGTCGCTTGAAGGAGAGTGATCCATGTTTTTGGACTGTGGGAGGAAACCGGGAGAACATGGAAACTCGACCCAAATTGGGATTGGAACCGGGAATCTCCATCGCTGAGAGGAGAACATGCTAACCACTAAACCACCGTGCCGCCCTTCCAAGGTTTCTTCCTTAAAATAACAGAGTTTTTTCTTGCCACTGTCGCTTCGTCTTGCTCTTTGGTGGTTTTAAAGTTTCTAACTCTGTAATGCTGCTTTGTGACAATGTACTATGGGAAAAAAAGTTTTATAAATAAATTAATTGAACTTGAACCCTGTCCATCCAGGAGAGAACTTTTTGGTTCAATATATAGGGGCAATTTCGAGCAGCCAATTCAATATAAATCCTTGTTATTGGACTGTGGGAGGAAACCGAGAACCCTGAGAACCCGGACACGGGGAGAACATGGATTTCTACATGGCCCATGTTCCTGCGAGTGCACCCGGGAGACCGGGTTCACACCCCGGGTGTAAAAATAGCCCCGGTGGTTTTGTGGTGTAATTTCAGGTAATCTGTTCTGGTTGCTGTTCGTCGAGGGATGGCGCATACCTGACGTCGCTCGGTGCGCCGCTATGCTGCTTGTCTAGTCAACCTGCTTTTAAGACAAATGGCTCTCTGCCTCAATTGTATTGTTGGCTGTTTTTTAAAATTCCTTTTCAAATGTGAGTTGACAACGCAGACGTGCAACTGGGTAAGTTTACTCCCCAAGACGTTTCTAATAATATATTCCCTCTGAAGCGCCGGTTTCGCAGTATTAATTAGATCAAGTTCACGGAAGCTGAACTCGTCTTCTCAGGAAAAGGCACGCGACACATTTCCGCTCCCCTAAAGTCCAGCCGCCGCGCCCGCGGGAATGCTCTGTAAAGGAATTTTACGGAGCAATGATTAAAAAATATACGCCGCTTTTAAATAATGGTAAAACAATAAGCAATTTGCATAATCTCAGAGGGGACACGGGTCTGTGTTGCTTTTCCGCCGCCGTGTAGTTGACAGCTCTAATTTAGCAAACGAGCTTCGGGGATCCCAACCGAGGCCCTGTTTTACGGATCGTCCGCGGCTCCCTCGCTAGGACGCCGATCGTCCCAAGACGCTGGCGAACCGCAGCGATCAAAGTCGCTTGAAGGAGAGTCGCTCGCGATGAGTACATGGAGTCCCACGTTTTGGCCGTACCATTGGCACCGAGGGTTAATAACTTTGTTCAAGGACCTTTGAGACTCAGGGTTCGAGCCTCCAGACCGATAACCCAAAACTGCTGAGCCCCGTTTGCTGGTTAAACTACGAGTGATGAGGCTCAGTGCGTATTTGTTAGAACTTTCACCTCAAACCTCACAGTGAGAAGATCCTTCGATCGCTTAAAAGACCTTTCTAGGGTCGTGGGGGGGTTCCCCATGTCCGTCCAGGAGAGAACGTTTCGTTCATTGGGCAGAAACACCCAGGACAGGACGCCAATCTATCGTTGGGCAAACCTACTCACACACATACACTTTATAGGGGCAATTTAGAGCAGCCAACTCAATATCCATTGGACTGTGGGAGAACCCTGCAGACACAGGGAGAACTTGGAAACTGGAAATTGGGATCCGACTCCAGAGCACGGAGGGTTAATAACCCCACACAGGTAACCTTTGCTTCAGGGTTTGAGCCCACCACACTGAATACCCAACTGCTGAGTGATGATTGTCCCAGAGTGTGTTGTGTTATTGGTCTGTGGGATGAAACCAAGAACCTTGAGAAAAGCCCATCGAGAACATGGAAACTCCATCCAGATCGGGATTCAAACCTAGATCCCCAGGCGAACATGCTGACTGCTAAGCCACTCTGCCGCCCGCCTCCAGAGCACCTGCTCAAGGACCTTTGAGACTCAGGGTTCGAGCCTCCAGACTGATAACCCAAAACTGAGCCCCGTTTGCTGGTTAAACTACGAGTGATGAGGCACAGTGCGTATTTGTTAGAACTTCTACCTCACACCTCACAGCGAGAAGATCCTTAGATCGCTTCAAAGACCTTCGATGATTCTTTCTAGGGTCATAGTGGGTTAGGTTCCCCATGTCCATCCAGGACAGAACGTTTGTTCACTATATAGGGGCAATGTAAAGCAGCCAATGCAATATAAATCCATGTTATTGGACTGTGGGAGGAACCCGAGAACGGGGATACCAACCAACCGAGGCCCTGTTTTACTCGGCTCCCTCGCTAGGGCGCCGATCATCCCAAGACGCTGGCGAACCACAGTGATCAAAGTCGCTTGAAGGAGTTTGAAGGAGAGTCGCTCGCGACGAGTACATGGAGTCCCACATTTTGGCCGTACCATTGGCACGCCATTCTATTAAAACTCATTAGGCTTTCTTTTATTTACCCCAGTCTCTGTTGGCTGTTATGCTAAAAATACCGTGGCCTGCCTTACTTTGGCGCGTTCCATTATCGCCTCCCTGCATCGCGCCCAAGCCCTTCGTCGCGACGTATCCTTCAACGATATAGATTTATGTGGAGGCGAATCTCATGCATCTCTGGAAATTATGTATCTATTTAGCCTCCCCGTCGGAGTTGTATGCCTTCTGTCAGCATCCTTACTGTTCATTTCATTGAGCTTGCGGCGTGGTAATGGCTTCGTATTTATATGAATCAGTGCGTGCCATGTTCCGGGATGTTGTGGCTGTGTTGTGCGGAGATGCGCCGCTAATACATCTGAATCTAAATTTCACGCATGAGGATCCTATTACGCACCCCTCAATGGGAAATAAATACGTGCTTGGCCCCATAGTCATTTGTTTCCTGCCTCTTCAGAATGCACGTAAATGGATTTGAAGGGCTAAATGAAATGAGTGCAGGGAGGGAGGCAGGAAGAAGACAGAGCCTGAAAACAAGTGTGTTCGTGTTCAGGCTTCAGCTCCACGTATGATAAGCTCTCAGTGGTAAGCATTTCGACGCCGCCACTTGCGTAGCTGGATAACCTGCGTCGCTTCCATTCTCGCTTCTAAGTCGCAAGTTACAGTAAATGCAAATATTTCTGCCATATTGGATGTTTGCGCCGTTCGAACGACTCTCAGGTTATCAGAAACGTGCCGAACGCCTCGAGATGAAAGTTCAGCCGAGGTGTCAAAAGTTTTGGGACTCCCACGCCTCACCCCCACACCGGCCCTGATGACGTCCCGTTCCACACCCATGGGTGTTTAGAGTAAGTCACGCCCCGATTTGCATCTGTAACGGCTTCCGCTTTTCTGGAGAGGCTTTGTGTCGCGATCCCCCCCCCCCCCCCCATATCCCCCTAATCGCTTTACCAATGCATCCGACACACAGTCCTTATGATGATGTCAGAGGAGGTTTGAGGCCACACCTTAATTTAACGATTAAGAGGGGTGTGTCTTAATACTTTTTGGTTATGTGCGCTTGTGTGTGTGTGTGTATGTGCACGCTTGTGTGTGTGCACTTGTGTGTATGTGTGCACTTGTGTGTATATGTGCACTTGTGTGTATGTGTGCACTTGTGTGTATATGTGCACTTGTGTGTATGTGTGCACTTGTGTGTATGTGTGCACTTGTGTGTATGTGTGCACTTGTGTGTATATGTGCACTTGTGTGTATGTGTGCACCTGTGTGTATGTGTGCACCTGTGTGTATGTGTGCACTTGTGTGTATGTGTGCACTTGTGTGTATATGTGCACTTGTGTGTATATGTGCACTTGTGTGTATGTGTGCACCTGTGTGTATGTGTGCACTTGTGTGTATGTGTGCACTTGTGTGTATGTGCGCACTTGTGTGTTTGTGTGTGTATATGTGCACACTTGTGTGTGTTTGTGTGTATATGTGCACGCTTGTGTGTGTATGTTTGTGTATGTGCACGCTTGTGTGTGTATGTGTGCACTTGTGTATGTACACACACCTGTGTGTGTGTATCTATGTGCGCACGTGTGTGTGTGTGTGTGTGTGTGTGTGTGTGTGTGTGTGTATGCGTGCTAGTGTGTGTATGTGCACACTTGTGTATGTGCGCGTTTGCGTGTGTGCATGTGCGCACTTGTGTGTGTGTGTATGTGCGCACTTGTGTGTGTGTGTGTGTGTGTGCACTTGTGTGTGTATGTATGTGTGTGCGTGCTGACTTGTGTGTGTGTGTGTGCGCTTGTGTGTGTATGTGCGCGCTTATGTGTGTATATGCGCACTTGTGTGTGTGTATGTGTGTATATATGTGTGTGTGTGTGTGTGTGTGTGTGTGTGTGTATATGTGTGTATGTGTGTGTATGTGTGCGCACAGTGTCCCGAAGGACAACATTCTGTGATATTAACGTAGCTTTCTGAACTTTTCCGGAACATTTGTACCTCTCAGCTGATGGTTACCTCACACATCAGTTTATCAAAGGTCTCCATGTCCTCTGTGGCTCCGTTTTTTGCTAAATTTAGTTGCGTTTTGTTGTGTTTCAAAGCCACTATCTGCCTCGTTCATCACCCCGTGGTGGACCACAATAGGAACCCCGTTAACCACGCAGCGTGGTGGTCCATTCTGAGCGCGCTGCTGATGTTGTTTGTGTGTTCTGCGCAGAGTTCGCCTCACACTATTAATACACTCTCATCGTTTATTTCTCACAATGCAAACGATTCGTCACTGATTTGCTCCGAGTCATAAAATGCTTCTTGGTTCCACTTACGTTTGAGTGATAACAAGGGCCTCTTAGTCGTGGAACACAGACCCTTCTGAGATCAGATGGAAGCGAAACTCGAGCCGGCTTCTCATCAGCGCTGATCGCCTCCACCTGGCTCTGCTGCTTTTAATGCCTCTTCAAATGTCAGGAGGACGACTGTTTGTTTGCCGTTTCCCCCCCAGCTGTTTGTTCTAGAAGGGCCATGTTTGCATCGACCTTGGTTCTCCCGACGTTCTCCATCTCTCGACGCTCCCCTCTCCCGCCTCTCATTTCTGAAGTATGTTTACATTAAGGCCTGCCCTCTGTGTCACCTATGCGATCTGTTGATCATTCCACCTGGTTAATGTTAAATTGCTCTTTGCAAGAAGACGTGTTTGTTCATAAACACCAGGAAAAGGCCCGGCGGCCCCTCCCTTTTGTTTACCGTAGCCATGGCAGCAATCAGTCATTAAACAAATAGCAAGCTTTGTTTGCTTCAGCAAGTGGCCCAGTGTTGGCCTTAAAAGGGTTGGAAGCAAACTCAGGGGGGAGTTGGAGGGGGGGGGGGGGGGGGTGGGTGGTGGTTAAAGATGAAAAAAAAAAATCCAGAGGAATACAAGTCTCACCCCTGTTTGCTGTTCCAGTGCTGCTGAGACTTCGGTTCTGTTCCGGAGGCTTTACGGCGACGTGAGGCGAGGAGATCAGAGAGCAGCGTTCCGTTTTTTTGAAATCGCTCCACGATTCGTGTTATAGATCTGTAGAGACGGTGATGCGAGCGCTGTTTAGGTGGCTCATGGCTGCAGAGATTACATGTGGTGTGCTGGTTGGGTGTGATGTGTAACCTCAGCTTCCAAGCTGCTCTGATGGAGGTGCAAAAGTTCCTTCCATCTCATTACTAGGGTTCTCCATGGCCATCCAGAACATTTGGGGCACTGGGTAGATACACCCAGGACAGGGCGCCAATCCATCACTGAGCACACACACACAATCCATCCATCCATTATCTTCTGCTTTATCCTCTAGTAGGGTTGGGGGGGGGGGGTTTCAGGCGCTGGACAGATACACCCGCCAATCTATCACTGGGTACACACTCACTGACACAGACACACTCTATATGGGGCAATTTGGAGAACTCAATTGATCTTGATCCATGTTTGTGGACTGTGGGAGGAACCCGGAGGAAACTCATGCGGATACGGGGAGAACATGGAAACTCTACTCAGATTGGGATTCAAATTGGGAATCCCCAGCGCTGAGAGGATGCCAACCATTAAGCTACCGTGCCACCTACAGACACACACTATATAAGGCAATTCACATAGGGCATTTTAGAGCAGCCAATTCACCTTAAATTCATGTTTTTGGACTGGAGGAAGAAGAATGTGAAAAGATCGGGATTCAAACCCAGAGCCCCAGCGCTGACAGGTGGCCGTGCTGAACACTACGCCACTTTGTGAGCCCGTAACGCTGCGTATGACGTTTAAACTGTTAAAGTGAAATGTTTACTAAATCCATTCGTCTTCAGTGATTTGGAAACTGAATCCACGCTGATGTTCCGAACCCAGGTTTCAGAAGACACGACATTCTGTAAACAAACCGAACCGATGGGAGACGGAACGCAGCCGCGTGGCTGAACACGTTTCTGAGTTGTTTTGTTAAAAATAGTTGTCTTTATGGAAATTCGATTGTTTTTTTGCGTAAGCCTCAGATTCTCTTCGCCTGATTTTGAAAGTTCACGAATTCTTCTGAAAGTGTAAATAGGGCCCACGGTTACTTTCACACCTGCGTTTTTGTTCTTGAACAGTGAACCCGGTGGAACCGCGTTGCTTCGTTTGAAAGTCGAGCTTTTCTTCATTCCTGGATGTCAGTCTGCGGGTCGCCGAGAAAACACGATCTGGAATCAGCTTCAGATGATTCGTTAGTATGAAACGTCCTGTAGATTCATTTACATAAAATAATTACATTGAAAGTAATAAAAGCAGAGATCTGCGTTGTTCTGAAATCATTTTAAACCAAGTTTCCGATTTCAGTGCCATAAAAACAGCAGTTGCCACAGCTACTATAATACTTCATAAAGCAACGGTTACCACAACTACTATAATCCCTCATATACAGAGATATTTGTAAGTCTGCTAAATGACTAAATGTAAATGTAAATATACAACGGTTACCACAACTACTATAATCCCTCCCTTCATAAACAATGGTTGCCACAACTACTCTAATCTCTCCCCTCATAAACAATGGTTGCCACAACTACTATATTCCCTCCCCTCATAAACAAAGGTTGCCACAACTAACCTCATTCGTTATTTATTTTATTGTTTTGGGTCAGCGAAGGTTGTGCTTCCTGTTTAATTTAATTCAGCTAAAGCGAGGATATGTTTGACGTAGTCTGTTTGTAATCCAGTATGATTATAGAACACATATGTATGGGTACAGTAGGATTCACATTACACTAATGTACAACTTGGGGTTAATTATTGAACCTTAAGAAAACTTTGTATAAAAACCGTGTGGAGGTTCCTGAATAGTAAAAAAAAATTGCTTATGATGGTACCGTTTCAATAAGTAACAAACTATCATCAGTGTTTTTATTTGTTAGAGTAATATTCTCAAGGCTTCAGATATCCGACACCAGAAAGATTGGAAATCCATTCATTCATTCATTATCTCCCGCTTTATCCTATATTAGGGTCGCGGTGGGGTTCCCCATGCCCATCCAGGGGAGAAAGTTTCGGGCTCTGGGCAGATAGACCCAGGACAGGGCGCCAATCCATCGCTGGGCACACACTCACTCACTCACACACACACACTCTATATGGGGCAATTTGGACAATTCAATTGACCTTGATCCAAGTTTTTGGACTGTGGGAGGAAACCGGAGAACCCGGAGGAAACCCACGCGGACACGGGGAGAACATGGAAACTCCACCCAGATGGGGATTTGAACCGGGAATCCCTAGTGCTGATTGGAGAACATGCTAAAACACTAAGCCACCCAGTTTGGAAATCACTGCTTTATATTTTTTAATCGTGTGTGCAGTTATACTAAAATAATCAGGATGGTTAGCATGTGGAGTAATCAGGATGGAGTTCTCCAAATTGCCCCATATAGAGTGTGCCTGTGTGTGTGAGTGTTATAGATTGGCGCCCTGTCCTGGGTCTATCTGTCCAGCGCCCGAAACGTTCTCCCCAGGATGGGCATGGGGAACCCTCCCACGACCCCAGTAGAGGATAAAGCGGAAGATAATGGATGGATGGATAATCAGGGTGGTTTAATGGTTAGCATGTCCGTCTCTCAGCACTGGGGATCCAGGTTCGAATCCCGATCTGGGTGGAGTTCCCCCCCGACCCTAGTAGAGAATTAAACAGATAATGGATGGATGGGTTAAAGGAATACTATAATGGAATGAAGATAAGAGATAACATCAACCAGTAATGTTGTTATAAGTACTGATTCTGTGAGTTTAGTAGTATGGCAGTTTAGAATATCGCGGAGCTTGGGAGAGCAGAGCTTGTGGAAGCAGGTGGCCGTCCGCTGTTTACTGGAATCAGTGGGACGAGCAAGTCGAAGATGCGGGACGGGGGTTTGCATCTGCACTGCTACCAACGCTCACGGAGAACGTGTTCTCTGAATTACACTGATACACCTGAAATAAGGGGAACGAACATGTTGGGACACCTTAACAACAACAAGTCTCACCGGAACGTCCCAATCGATATCGTTCTCCCCTTTAGCAGCTATAATGGCGTCCACTCTTCTGCCAATGCTTTCTGTAGGATTTTAAAGAGTAAAGGATGTAGAGTGTCTGTCGGAACATTCATTCATTCATTCATTCATTATCTTCCGCTTCATCCTATATAAGGGTCGTGGGGGGGGGGTTCCCCATGCCCATCCAGGGGAGAACGTTTCGGGTGCTGGGCAGATACACCCAGGATAGGGCGCCAATCCATCACTGGGCACACTCACTCACACAGACACACTCTATATGGGGCAATTTGGAGAACTCAATTGACTTGATCCATGTTTTTGCTCTGTGAGAGGAAACCGGAGAGCCCAGAGGAAACCCACGTGGACATGGGGAGAACATGGAAACTCCACCCAGATGGGGATTCGAACCAGGAATCCCTAGTGCTGAGAGGAGAACGTGCTAACCACTAAGCCAGCGTGCCGCCCCTGTCGGAACATGTTGATCAGAAATACATTTGTGAGGTCAGACACTGATGTTGGGTTTTCTCCGGGTTCTCCGGTTTCCTCCCACAGTCCAAAAACATGGATCAAAGTGTATTGAATTCTCCAAATTGCCCCATATAGAGTGTGTCTGTGTGAGTGAGTGTGTGCCCAGGTCCAACACTGATGTTAGGTGAGAGGACCTGGATCCAATCCTCATTTTAGTTCATCCCAAAGGTGTTAGAAGAGGTTTCAAGTACTCATCCAACAATAACTGTATGATACAGTAAGGGGCCTTCCCTAAACTGTTCCCAAAATGTAGAACGCTAGAGTTTTCCAAAATACATGGCTAGGTGTTGGATTTTATACGTCCTGAGGCAGTGGGACTGAACCAAAGACGTGAATTCAATTGAGTTCCTGAAATTGCCCCATATAGAGTGTGTCTGTGTGAGTGAGTGTGTGTCCAATGATAGATTGGCGTCCTGTCCTGGGTGTATCTGCCAAGCGCCTGAAAGGTTCTACCCTGGATGGGCATGGGGAATGTCCCCCCCCCCCCTAGTAGAGGATAAAGCAGAAGATAATGGATGGATGGGTAAATTACTATGTGTAACTGTACAGTCATATGCAAAAGTTTGGGCACCCCTATTAATCTTAATCATTTTTAGTTCCAAATATTTGGGTGTTTGCAACAGCCATTTCAGTTTGAAACTGAAATATAGAATTGAAATGAGGTTTATTGTACTAACAGAAAATGTGCAATAACTAAGTTAAAAGTTTAGGTCGGTGCAGACCCCACCTCCCCCCCCCCCCCCCCCCCCCCCCCCCCCCGCCCCAAGCATCATAACATCATAGCATCATAGCAACAATTCCATAAAACCTACAACAGCTAAAAATAATTGGGATTTAAAGATCCCATATCAGCATCTGTTATTAATCTGTACTTTATTATGTTAAAAAAACGCACACATATTTTTTGGGGATCTTGTGTAATAACAAATTGTTTACACTGATTATATTATATTAATAATTGCATTCTGCTGCCAAACCCGTGTGCGTGGCCACTGATTCACTCCGCCGTGAAGTCAATGCAAACAGCTTTTGAGAACGTTACTGAAGGTTTGTAGTGTAGTCCGGTTTCCGTGATCGATCAGGCCAGCTGTGCACGTGTCCGTGTGCATATGAGTGTGTACATGCGCTGGCCTGTGTACGCATGTATGTGTGTATGTGTGTGTGTATATGTTTTCACAAACAACATCAACAAAAACTTTGACCTTGCATTATCTGCTGTTTGTTCCAAACACTTGTTGTGTTTTGCCCGGCAAAGGCAGCCATCTAATGATCAACATCTGTTCAGCACTCAACTGGTTCCTCCATTCAGCCTCCTGGAATTTCCATTATTTTTAAAGCTTTTTTGTTTTTGTTGGTCCATTTTATAAGCCTTAACACGCTTTGTAAACAAGCAGGTCTGTTTCTCATGAACTGTGTGTGTTGGGTGTGTGTGTGTGTGTGTGTGTGTGTGTGTGTGTGTGTGTGTGTGTGTGTGTGTGTGCTCTGGGGTAGATAGTGGTTTATTTGTTCCAATTGCTCCAAAACCCTAAATAAAACCACACATTTTCTCTGTAACTTAGAACCACAACAAAGCCTGAGTGTTATAGTGCAGATTAAAGAAGTCATTAGTTACCGCTGCTTCATTGAAATCAACTTAACAAGACTTTGTACTGCAATGTTTTCCAGCCATGCTTTTATTCCTAATGCCATTGTGAATATTAATGCCTCTCCACCTCGTCCCTGGTTGCTATCTGTTTCATACTCTTGATGGATAACACACTTTTGTCGGCAATATTGCAGCTTTTGAATTATTTGGTGGCGGGAGTTAATGAGAAGGTAGATTTATGGCTTTCATTTGTTTGTCAATTTGGAAATTAATTGGGTGTTAATTTTAGCTGGCCCTTGTCAGACGGGAGGACACGAGTGCGCCGCGCATTCGTTTGCATTCATTGACGCTTTCCCGGCTTTTATTGTGGGTCAGTGGTTTTGCATGCATTAAAAACGTCGGCCCATTCTCCTGATTACTTTTGGAGATGTTTTTCTCCCCCGCTCTTAAATTTACACCTTTATATTATAAAGATTTAACACGCACTCCCTTTGCAGCTATTACTCTCCCTATTTAATGGAGGGTCAGGAAGAAATTTAATAAAAGTGCATTAATTTATTCCCAGAGATTAGATTCGAACAGGAAAACTTGCTGAAGTGAAATGAGAAATTTGCCCTCGAATGAGGTGACCACCTTTTGGTTATTTGGATTTGGGACACTTGGTGATTTCCCCATCGTTTAATGCGGGGCTGTAATTGCCGAGGACGTGGACGTGTTTGGGGTTTGGGTTTTTAACTGGTCTTGTGGTTGAGCTCATCAAGAAGAAGAAAGCTCTGCAAAGCTTCAGTTCATGGGGGCAAACGAGCACATGGCTGGCAATGATTTTAGGATTTCGACAGCGGCAGTCTGTAATTAACAACAACGGTCGCCACAACTACTATAATCCTTCATAACAATTGTTTTATTTCTTTCGTTTGATGTATAGGGATGCTCATCAGCGGTCTGCCGGTGCTCAAAATTAACGTTGTGCACCAGAAATTACAACGTGAGTCGCGTTTCACACAATTATGTTTGGCATTTTTGGCCTACAGTAACATAGCTGGGTTCTAGAGAGCTTACTTCATGTCTAGCTTATTTTTTCACTGGTTCTAACATTTTTTTTTATCGATTTGTCAGCATTCAGCCCACGGCACAAAAGTCATGTACGGATTCTTCACTGCGACCGAGCTACCACTGAGCCACCGCAATGCCCTATTATTATTATGATTATCCATCCATCCATTATCTCCAGCTTTATTCTCTACTAGGGTCGTGGTGGGGGGGGGGGTTCCCCATGCCCATCCAGGGGAGAACGTTTCGGGCACTGGGCAGATACACCCAGGACAGGGCGCCAATTTATCACTGGGCACACACTCACTCACACAAACACATACATACTCTATATGGGGCAATTTGGGGAATTCAGTTTACCTTGATCCATGTTTTTGGAGAACATAGAACCTCCACACAGATTGGGATTCGAACCAGGAATCCCTAGAGCTGAGAGGAGAACATGCTAACCACTAAGCCACCGTGCCGCCCCACGATTATTATTATTATTATTATTATTGCTATAATTCCATCCATCCATTATCTTCGCTTAATCTTATATCAGGGTCGCGGGGGGGAGGGGGGGAGGGGGGGCTCCCCATGCCCCATGCCCCATGCCCCCCAACATCTCGGGCGCTGGGCAGATACACCCAGGACAGGGCGTCAATCTATCGCTGGGCACACACTCACACAGACACACTCTATATGGGGCCATTTGGAGAACTCGATTGACTTGATCCATGTTTTTGGACTGTGGGAGGAAACCGGAGAACCCGGAGGAAACCCACGCGAACACGGGGAGAACATGGAAACTCCACCCAGATGGGGATTCAAACCGGGAATCCCTAGCGCTGAGAGGAGAACATGCTAAACACCAAGCCACCGTGCTGCCCTTATTGCTATAATTATTTGTACTTATTTTAATTGTGTTTTTTAATACTTACGCAGGTGTACGTGACTGTCTGTCTGTTTTGTACCTGTGTTTTCCGTTGTCAAGAGAGAAATACATCAGAAATGTACCTGAACCTCAGTTTTAGATTCCCACGCTCATTGGGGTAGATATATTTACAAGCAGCGCTGCTATTTAAACGGCGTAGGGCGTAAACATTGTGAGATGTGAGATAGCAGTGAGCATCGGGACGCAGCTTGAGCAGGAAGTAAGATGAGAGAGTTGATATTAAAGGGAGACACTAACAGGAAAAATGGGCCTTTTTATGCGCTGGTTAACTTTTCGACTTCGGGCCGTTCTGTTTCCACGGCATGTCAACGTGCAGGCTGCTGGAATTCTCACTGTGTCATGTGATCACTCAGATCAGTGTGAGGTTCTGTCTCCTGCGCCGTGTTATCAGATCCACACATGGCAATTTCCTTTTTATCAGCAGCCAGTCATGAAAGTACAATAAAGGATATCAACCTAAACACCAAATCTCTGAGTAATCCACGTCTTCAGAGACTCATCTCTAAATGAGTTATATTTTATATATATATTTATATATATTTATATATATATATATATATATATATATATATATATATATATATATATATATATATATATATATATATCAAGTGGGATGGTGGCTTAATGGTTAGCACATTCTTCTCTCAGCGCTGGGGATCCAGGTACGAAGCCTGGGTGGAGTTTCCATGTTCTCTCCGTGTTCGTGTGGGTTTCCTCCGGGTTCTCCGGTTTCCTTCTACAGTCCAAAAACATGGATCAAGGTCAATTGAATTCTCCAAATTGCCCCGTATAGAGTGTGTTTGTGTGAGTGAGTGTGTGTCCAGTGATAGATTGGCGCCCTGTCCTGGGTGTATCTGCCCAGCGCCTGAAATGTTCTCCTTTAATTGGACATGGGGAACCCCCCCGCGACCCTAGTAGACGATTAAGCGGAAGATAATGGATGGATTGATGGAGATATATATATATATATATATATATATATATATATATATATATATATATATATATATAATTTGGATTTAGGGTTTCCTTGATGGGATGGGACTACCAGACTAATTTGTAAAACATTTTTATTCTTAACAAAAGTTTAAAATACATTATTAATGTCCGTTTTGATATAAAAAGTGATTCAATAAACGATTCAGAATCAGAGTGGATGTTTCAAAAGTGACTTCTAGAAGTTCTATGAATTGGAAGCTTCAGGCCTGAAGTCATTTCGGAACATTCCATGCAGAATGCTTTACCTTTATGACTTCTTATCTTCAGAAGTCATAAACTTAAACATCACGCTGTTTATATGCAGATATGTCGCTCTGTAGAATGCTATGACAGAATAAAACACATTCCGTAGATTGATATTATTTTTGAAAATGCAAAAATCAAATCTTAATACAGGTTAGCAGACATTTCCGATGGCTGTGTATGAAGTAGACGAGGGTCAATAGGTGGTCAGAAGGCTATAGTGTGAAGTGATTAAATAATCATGAGCGGATTCTAAACTGTGTAAACGTATGTGCACAGAAACAGCAGCTCGCGGGGAGTAAACACTGAATATCCCTCAAACGTAACAATAGTAATAATTGCTGCATTATGTAGAATAGAGCAGTTAAAGACTCAGAACCGCCGCTTCTAAAGATCTAAGTTCTATACAATACTTATCATACTGCTCTCCTTTATTCTTAAAGAATGATTGTCCTTTCATACGTTCAGTCCCAGCACATAACGTGATTCTCTTCGTTCCGGCCTCACTGATTAGCACGCAGTGTTTGAGGGCATTTTCAATTGCCCCATATTAATAATGAATTAAACGAGTTAATTTACTTCTGCCAGACTTGTTCTTTTTTTATGAGCCTTCGGAAATTGCAGGTACAAGCATGTATATTTAAAACTATAACACTGTTTTATGTAAACGTTTGGACACCTCTGCCACCCAGAATTTGGAGCCGGAATTAATTTATGTTTGTGAGAAATTACATGGAGGACGTGAGCCACACTTTATTTTATATCTCCATCCATCCATCCATTATCTTCTGCTTTATCCTCTACTAGGGTCCCCATGCCCATCCAGGGGAGAATATTTCGGGCGCTGGGCAGATACACCCAGGACAGGGCGCTAATCTATTGCTGAGCACACACTTACTCGCACAATTAAACTCTATATGGGGCAATTTTGAGAACACAATTGACTTGATCCATGTTTTTGGACTGTGGGTGGAAACCGGAGAACCCGGAGGAAACCCATGCGGACACAGGGAGAACATGGAAACTCCACCCAGATTGGGATTCGAACCGGGAATCCCTAGCGCTGAGAGAAGAACATGCCATCTACTAAACCACCGTGCTGCCCCACCCTATTTATGAAATAAAAATAAAAAAATACTAAGTAATGTGAATCTGATCAGGAAGCCCAAATGTTTGTAGATGGTTAGATTATGGTTATGATGAATGTTAGTGTAGTCGAATTTATGGTTGGGGTTTCAACAAAATGAATGAATGTTAAATCTACAATGCATCTAAACAAACATTGTGTGTGTGTTGCTTATGTTTTATTGATAATTAAATTCATTCATTCATCCATTATCTTCCGCTTTATCCTCTATTAGGGTCGCGGTGGGGTTCCCCATGCCCATCCAGGGGAGAACATTTCGGGCGCTGGGCAGATACACCCAGGACAGGGGGGCAATCTATCACTGGGCACACACTCACTCACACAGACACGCACGCATACACACTCTATATGGGGCAATTTGGAGAACTCAAGTGACTTAATCCATGTTTTTGGACTGTGGGAGGAAACCGGAGAACCCAGAGGAAACCCACGCAGACACATGGAAAAGATGGGGAATCGAACCGGGAATCCCTAGTGCTGAAGGGAGAACATGCTAACCACTAAGCCACCGTGCCGCCGATAATTAAATTTTTTAACATGATTTTATTGTTAAACTGATGTTCAAGTCGGGCGGCACGGTGACTTAGTGGTTTAGCATGTTCTTCTCTCAGTGCTAAGGATTCCCGGTTCGAATCCCAATCTGGGTGGAGTTTCCATGTTCTCCCCATGTCCACGTGGGTTTCCTCTGGGTTCTCCGGTTTCCTCCCACAGTCCAAAAACATGGGTCAATTCAATTGAATTCTCCAAATTGCCCCATATAGAGTGTGTGTGTGAGTGAGTGTGTGCCCAGCGAAAAATCGGCGCCCTGTCCTGGGTGTATCTGCCCAGCGCCCGAAACGTTCTCCCCTGGATGGGCATGAGGAACCCCACCGCGACCCTAGTAGAGGATAAAGCAGAAGATAATGGATGGATGATGTTCAGGTCTAAAGTATTTAATAATCAGCTCCACACAAAGAGGCAAAGAGGCGACTATACTGAACACGGTGTTGCTGTACATCATTTTCCCGACGCCTGACATTGATGAAATGGTTGCATTATAAATACATCGGTTGTATGTCTGGATTGTTTGCCCAGTATGCTGCTTATTTATGTTCAGGCCTGGTATTCTGGTGTAAACTCAACAGCTGCGATGCAAATGTTTGCAGTACAGTTTGATTTGGGATGTGTTTTGCGGAGAGCTGTCAGCCAAATGCCGGCCATTAAAAAACCATCGGGCCGCGGTTCTTCTGGGAGCCATCCGAGTAAATATATCCATTTCACTCGAGTGTGTTTTGTTTGTAGGCGAGCGTGTTTTCTTGGGCTCCTCTGCCGAGACTTGTTCAGAGGTTGGATTCCTGTTTTTCATTCTTTCTGCATTAAATAAGAAGCCACGCAGAACCAGAGACATGGCCCTTTGCTATAGATTTTCGGCTCTGGTCACTTGTGAGAGCATCGATTCTGGAGCGTCCAAGTCGGAAAGGTTTATCACCGCGCAACCAAACGCAATGTGTGTGTTTGTGTGTTGTGTTTGTGTGAGGGGGAGGAAACCATGAGGCCAGCAAACAAACAAACAGGGCCAATCCAACCAGAAAACAATATGCTGCAAAGCGAGCAAAGCCAGAGTGTTTACAGTTCAGAGCGCTGAACCCTGGAAATGTGCTCATGCATTTCACATTCACTTCTTTGTTTTAACAGCTGCATCTTTTTTTTTTTTTTCCTCTTTTTCCATCACAGGCCTTTAAGTCATGATGCAAGAGGCGGGGACAACGGAGGCCACCAGCAACGAAGCAGCCAATCAGAATGGAGCGGCAGCCGTGGGTGTGCTTCGAGACGCGAGGTCCAACGGGATCTCTACCACTTCTGACATCACAGCCTCTGACATCATGACCCTCCAGCAGCAGCAGGTAAATACGGCTTATTCTCATCCGATGTACGTGGAAGAGTCATCCACGTCGTTTGAGGTTCTAACTTGAGTAACTCGAGTTGACAGGAGTTTAGATTAAACTTGGACTGTCCGTCCGGGCTGACGGGCAACGGTGGAGAACAAGCCAATGCTCGTCTTGCTCTTTAAAGAACAGCAGCACCTTTCGCGCGTTGCAAAATCATTTCATATGAAGTTTTAAGTTGTTGATGTAAAATGTATAGTGACACATGGCTCGGGGGTCAAGACGTTCTATTGGTTCCTGTAATCAAGGATTTAAGGAGACTTTATTGTCATTTAGGTAACGTGGTACATTTAATGTAAATGAAATTTAACTGGGGAAAAGTTCACCCAGTGGTAGAATGAAAAGATTTTTTACATTTAAAAATACCTTAAAAAAAAAAAAAAAAGAAATAATAATAATAAAATAAAATAAAAAATTAAATATAGCAGCGTATATTCATTCATTCATTCATTATCTTCCGCTTTATCCTCTATTAGAGTCGTGGTGGGGTTCCCCATGCCCATCCAGGGGAGAATGTCTCGGGTGCTGGGCAGATAGACCCAGGACAGGGCGCCAATCTATCGCTGGGCACACACTCACTCACACAGACACACTCTATATGGGACAATTTGGAGAACTCAATTGACTTGATCCATGTTTTTGGACTGTGGGAGGAAACCGGAGAACCCGGAGGAAACCCACGCGGACACGGGGAGAACATGGAAACTCCACCCAGATGGGGATTCGAACCGGGAATCCCTAGTGCTGAGAGGAGAACATGCTAACCACTAAACCACCGTGCCACCAGCAGTGTATATGAAAATGTCAATTTTAAAATATAATAACAATGAAAAAAAAAAAAGGACACGGGGAGAACATGGATTGGCATTCGAACCCGGATCCGCAGTGCTGAGAGACGGAAGTGCTAACCACTAAGATGGGAGGATTTAGAGCAGCCAATACACCTTGAATCAATGCTTTTGGACTGTGGGAGAAGAACACTGAGGAAAGCCATGCAGACATGGGAAGAAAAATATTAAATAAAATGATTAAATAATAAAAAAAATAATACAATAAATAAATAATGAAATATAGCAGCATATACTGTATAAAAATGTAAGTATTAAACTATAATAGCAATAAAAAATATATATATGTATAAAATATAGCACCCGTGAGATATTGTCTGTTGGAAAAGTGTCATGGGGTGTTTATGGAGAGTGTCCATTTAAGTGGAATTTATTCATTTATTTATTCATTATAATTTTGGCACGGGTGGATTGGTGGCTTAGTGGTTAGCATGTTCTCCTCTCAGCGCTGGGGATTCCCGGTTTGAATCCCTCGCGTGGGTTTTCTCCGGGTTCTCCGGTTTCCTCCCACAGTCCAAAAACATGGATCAAGGTCAATTGAATTCTCCAAATTGCCCCATATAGAGTGTGTCTGTTTGTGTGAGTGAGTGTGTGCCCAGCGATAGATTGGCGCCCTGTCCTGGGTGTATCTGCCCAGCGCCTGAAACCTTCCCCTTGGATGGGTATGGGGAACCCCCCGCGACCCTAGTACAGGATAAATCGGAAAACAATGGATGAATGGCTGTTTAGGTTTATGTTTAAGAAACCAGCCTTGTGACCTGAAGGTCCACGGTTCGATTCCTAAGTCCTATGGCTGAAGTGAATTTGTGCAAGGCTTCTAACCCCAATCGCTCCCCCGGCTACAGGGCTGCCCACCAGCCCTCTGTGTGTGTGTGTGTGTGTGTGTGTGTGTGTGTGTGTGTTAAATGTGGAGGACTAATTATGTAAGTACAGTAGGAAAATCAGATCCCTTTGCTTCTTCGTTTTCTAATCAGTGATTTAATCGGACTGTTAAACATGTCGTGGTTCTAAGTTTGGTCCCGAGGTGGACCTCTGTTCTTACCTCTCACCTGTCGTTTATTTACCCATGTCATCTGCATACCTCACTTCCCCTTAAAGTGCTCATTAAAATTTAATCCCTCCTCCTTCCCAAGCACATAAACACATTATTATGATTATTTATGTATTCTGAAGATGCGCTGAATTTTTAAACCGCTTTAAAGTGCTCTTCTGGCAGTTGTGTGTTTGCTTGCTGACGTGTTTATCCTCCGACGCGACTCGGCTTTCCTGTAAAACCTTCACCACGGGGCTGTAGGTGTAACGAGATTACCGGACAGCGGGGCGGTGCGTCGTAAACACGAGGTCCGGGACCGAAAGCAGGGCATCTGACCGCTGGCAAAGTGGCCGTCATTTCTCAGGTCCCGCCCCGAAACCCTTTCTCGCCGTGGCAGTTTTGAGTGTCGGTGTCGGGCTGAGCTAAGACAGCGTGCGCAGAAGGGACCGGCGCTTGAAAAGATCAGTGAGCCGTGCGCCGGCTGGGCCCCAGGGGCTGATGGGAGTTGTTGTCAGGGGTTGTTGTTTCATGATGGAGCGCTGCTCTGATGTAGCTGTCAGTGGCTATAGAGATGGCTGTCTGTAAACAGAAGGGCACTGGCTTTGTTTTAGAGAAAAATCAGGACGAGGCTGCGTGATGCTCAGTGGAGAGATGAGAGGAACACGAAATATGGAAGCCTTTGAAAACATGAATATGATTGGGTGTCATGGCTGTAGGTTTGGACAGCGCACGATGTCAGATCCGAAGAACGGTGTTGAGAGATTTATAAAGAATGCGCTGTTAATGCACTGCCTCTCGAACCTCTACTGTCATGCCCCTCTGTGAGAGAGATATGAAAAAGATATTCATACCCCTCCATCAACTCCAAATTAATCATATGCCAGACTCACGGGGGGGGGGGGGGGGGGTATTTATATAGGGCAAATTGGAGCAGCCAGTTCCCCTTAAATCCAGGTTTTTGGACATTGGGAGGAAGCCAGAGAACATGCCAGAAACCCACATGGACACGGGGGAGAACATGGATTGGCATTCGAACCCGCATCACCAGTGCTTAGAGACCGAAGTGCTAACCATTACGATGGGGCAATTTAGAGCAGACGTTGAATCAATGCTTTTGGGTTTCCTTCAGATTCTCCGGTTTCCTCCCACAGTCCAAAAACATGGATCAAGGTCAATTGAATTTGCCAAATTGCCCCATATAGAGTGTGTGTTGGCGCCCTGCCCTGGGTGTATCTGCCCAGCGCCCGAAACGTTCTCCCCTGGATGGGCATGGGGAACCGCTCCCCCCCCCACCCCGACCCTAATAGAGGATAAAACGGAAGATAATGGATGGATGGATCCTCACTTAATTTATTTATCTGTGTTATGAAACAACGACGCCCTGTCCTGGGTGTATCTGCCCAGCGCCCGAGATGTTCTCCCCTGGATGGTCATGGGGAACCCCCCCCACACCTGCGACCCTAATAGAGGATAAAGCTGAAGATAATGGATGGATGGATGTCCCTCACTTAATTTATTTATATATGCTACGAAACAACGACGCCCTGTCCTGGGTGTATCTGCCCAGCGCCCGAGACGTTCTCCCCTGGATGGACATGAGGAACCCCACCGCGACCCTAATAGAGGATAAAGTGGAAGATAATGGATGGATGGATAGATGGATGGATGGAGGGAACAATGAGGAGCTGATACGTTTCTGATCTAAACATTTCTTTAAACCTCTAAAGAACTTGTTTTTATTCAGATCATTATGGATTCCAGTAAACAGAACATTCTGAACGTCACATTTGAGAGTAAAGTAGCCCGCAGAACGCAAGAAATCCGCAGAACGCATCTGAAATCCACTGCTGCGACTTCAAATCAACGGTTGTTTAGGAAACGCACTGCGGAGGATCCCAACTCCACCGCTTCAGATGGGATTGTGTACGATCTAACGTTTCAGATCAGGATTTTCTCGTGTTGCTGGTACTTCTCCCCCCGTCTCCCCCCCCCCCCCCCCCCCCCGTTTTTGCTGATTGGGCATCAGGGAGGCCGTTTCCCTCCCATCACATGACCAAAGTCCAATGTCTGATGTTTAAATTGCTGCTTGAGATTGCTCACAGTGTTAGCTGTCTGAAAATGGCAGGCATGCTGAATTCATTATCGGCATCGTCACACAAAACCATGGACGGATTTTGGAAAACTCTGGGCCGCAGTTGAGTAAACAGTTGTGCTGAAACTTGATTCCTGTTGACTTTGCCTTCGTTGTTCTTGTGCCAGCAGCGGGTTTTGATTTGCCTGGTTGAAACAACAAGAGCGGGAACGTTTGATAAATGGCAAGAAGGAGGAAAGAGGTCTGTGGGTAGACGCTATTGTGCAGAACAAGGTGTCATGAGTAAGCTTCCGAGGCGAGAAGAGAAATCTAAAACTAATCAAATAATTCGTTTACCACAGAACATGGTGACGGTCTGTTCCGTGTGATGATGCGGTGCTGCGGGAGGTTCACGGGCCAAATACATCATGGTACATCTGTCACCAGAGTGAAAACTGCAAACTCAGCTGGACTGGAGCTGAACATCGGCCAACGGTTCACACAAGTGGAGCATTGTCTTTGTTTTGTTGGACATAATGATCTGCTGCGAGAAAATAATATAGATTTATCGTTGATGGATTTAAACTCGAAATAAAACTCATCTTCATTTGGCGGCGTCTTTGAACTCAGACTTGTTCTTCTTCTTATATATATATATCCATCCATCTTCCGCTTTATCCTCTATTGTATCCTCTACAAGGGTCGGGGGGGGGTTCCCCATGCCCATCCAGGGGAGAACATTTTGGGCGCTGGGCAGATACACCCAGGACAGGACACCAATCTATCACTGGACACATACTCACTCACACAGACACACTCTATATGGGGCAATTTGGAGAATTCAATTGACCTTGATCCATGTTCTTGGACTGTTGGAGGAAACCGGAGAACCCGGAGGGAACCCATGGAAAGGGTGTTTTCAGTCGCCGAGCTGTACCTGAACACACCTCACTTCGAGACGGCCACACCTCCATCCATCCATTATCTTCCACTTTATCCTATATTAGGGTCGTGGGGGGGGATGGGGGGTTCCCCATGCCCATCCAGAGGAGAACGTTTCGGGCGCTGGGCAGATACACCCAGGACAGGGCGCCAATCTATCGCTGGACACACTCACTCACACAGACACACTATATGGGGCAATTTGGCTAATTCAATTGACCTTTAGCCATGTTTTTGGACCATGGGAGGAACCTGGAGGAAACCCACGCGGACACAGTAAGAACAGGGAACCTCCACCCAGATTGGGATTCGAACCGGGAATCCCTAGTGCTGAGAGGAGAACATGCTAACCACTAAGGCCACACCTCATGCTATTTAAGTGACGCGGGTGGAACATGAGAAAATTGACAGTTGGCGGGGTGCAAGACACCGATGACATCACGAGGTTCTGTGTGCAGAGTGTAAGGTGGAACCCTAAGTGTGATTAATTTTGTGTCTGATTCAGAGCTCAGATTTAACACAGCTCTGTTCCCGTTGCCAAATCAATGGGGCTTCAAATGATCATCTTTTAAGTAATTAGATTGATGAGACCTTATGCTTAAATAACTTCTTCTGTATCTGCGACACACACACACACACACACACACACACACACACACACACACACACACACACACACACACACACACACACACACACACTCACACACACACACACACACACACACTTCTGATCACATCTGTATGGATCCGGTGAAGTGAATACAGAGTTCTGAAAAACAAAAACAGCTTTATCCTCTACTATAGTCGCGGGGGGGGGGGGGGGGGGTTCCCCATGCCCATCCAGGGGAGAACGTTTCGGGCGCTGGGCAGATAGACCCAGGACAGGACACATTCACTTACTCACTCAGCCACACACTATATAGGGGCAATTTATAGGGGCAAAGTAGCACCCAGATACAACCAGGACAGGACACGTTCACTTACTCACTCAGCCACACACTACATAGGGGCAATTTATAGGGGCAAAGTAGCACCCTGATACACCCAGGACAGGACACATTCACTTACTCACTCAGCCACACACTATATAGGGGCAATTTATAGGGGCAAAGTAGCACCCACATTCACCCAGGACAGGACACATTCACTTACTCACTCAGCCACACACTATATAGGGGCAATTTATAGGGGCAAAGTGGCACCCACATACACCCAGGACAGGACACATTCACTTACTCACTCAGCCACACACTATATAGGGGCAATTTATAGGGGCAAAGTAGCACCCACATACACCCAGGACAGGACACATTCACTTACTCACTCAGCCACACACTATATAGGGGCAATTTATAGGGGCAAAGTAGCACCCACATACACCCAGGACAGGACACATTCACTTACTCACTCAGCCACACACTATATAGGGGCAATTTATGGGGCAAAGTAGCACCCAGATACACCCAGGACAGGACACATTCACTTACTCACTCAGCCACACACTATATAGGGGCAATTTATAGGGGCAAAGTAGCACCCTGATACACCCAGGACAGGACACATTCACTTACTCACTCAGCCACACACTATATAGGGGCAATTTATAGGGGCAAAGTGGCACCCACATACACCCAGGACAGGACACATTCACTTACTCACTCAGCCACACACTATATAGGGGCAATTTATAGGGGCAAAGTGGCACCCACATACACCCAGGACAGGACACATTCACTTACTCACTCAGCCACACACTATATAGGGGCAATTTATAGGGGCAAAGTAGCACCCACATTCACCCAGGACAGGACACATTCACTTACTCACTCAGCCACACACTATATAGGGGCAATTTTAGGGGCAAAGTAGCAGCCACATACACCCAGGACAGGACACATTCACTTACTCACTCAGCCACACACTATATAGGGGCAATTTATAGGGGCAAAGTAGCAGCCACATACACCCAGGACAGGACACATTCACTTACTCACTCAGCCACACACTATATAGGGGCAATTTATAGGGGCAAAGTAGCACCCACATACACCCAGGACAGGACACATTCACTTACTCACTCAGCCACACACTATATAGGGGCAATTTATAGGGGCAAAGTAGCACCCAGATACACCCAGGACAGGACACATTCACTTACACACTCAGCCACACACTATATAGGGGCAATTTATAGGGGCAAAGTAGCACCCACATACACCCAGGACAGGACACATTCACTTACTCACTCAGCCACACACTATATAGGGGCAATTTATAGGGGCAAAGTAGCACCCACATACACCCAGGACAGGACACATTCACTTACTCACTCAGCCACACACTATATAGGGGCAATTTTTAGGGGCAAAGTAGCACCCACATACACCCAGGACAGGACACATTCACTTACTCACTCAGCCACACACTATATAGGGGCAATTTATAGGGGAAAGTAGCACCCACATACACCCAGGACAGGACACATTCACTTACTCACTCAGCCACACACTATATAGGGGCAATTTATAGGGGCAAAATAGCACCCACATACACCCAGGACAGGACACATTCACTTACTCACTCAGCCACACACTATATAGGGGCAATTTATAGGGGCAAAGTAGCACCCACATACACCCAGGACAGGACACATTCACTTACTCACTCAGCCACACACTATATAGGGGCAATTTATAGGGGCAAAGTAGCACCCACATACACCCAGGACAGGACACATTCACTTACTCACTCAGCCACACACTATATAGGGGCAATTTATAGGGGCAAAGTAGCACCCAGATACACCCAGGACAGGACACATTCACTTACACACTCAGCCACACACTATATAGGGGCAATTTATAGGGGCAAAGTAGCACCCTGATACACCCAGGACAGGACACATTCACTTACTCACTCAGCCACACACTATATAGGGGCAATTTATAGGGGCAAAGTAGCACCCACATACACCCAGGACAGGACACATTCACTTACTCACTCAGCCACACACTATATAGGGGCAATTTATAGGGGCAAAGTAGCACCCACATACACCCAGGACAGGACACATTCACTTACTCACTCAGCCACACACTATATAGGGGCAATTTATAGGGGCAAAGTAGCACCCACATACACCCAGGACAGGACACATTCACTTACTCACTCAGCCACACACTATATAGGGGCAATTTATAGGGGCAAAGTAGCACCCACATACACCCAGGACAGGACACATTCACTTACTCACTCAGCCACACACTATATAGGGGCAATTTTAGGGGCAAAGTAGCACCCACATACACCCAGGACAGGACACATTCACTTACTCACTCAGCCACACACTATATAGGGGCAATTTATAGGGGGAAAGTAGCACCCACATACACCCAGGACAGGACACATTCACTTACTCACTCAGCCACACACTATATAGGGGCAATTTATAGGGGCAAAATAGCACCCACATACACCCAGGACAGGACACATTCACTTACTCACTCAGCCACACACTATATAGGGGCAATTTATAGGGGCAAAGTAGCACCCACATACACCCAGGACAGGACACATTCACTTACTCACTCAGCCACACACTATATAGGGGCAATTTATAGGGGCAAAGTAGCACCCACATACACCCAGGACAGGACACATTCACTTACTCACTCAGCCACACACTATATAGGGGCAATTTATAGGGGCAAAGTAGCACCCAGATACACCCAGGACAGGACACATTCACTTACACACTCAGCCACACACTATATAGGGGCAATTTATAGGGGCAAAGTAGCACCCTGATACACCCAGGACAGGACACATTCACTTACTCACTCAGCCACACACTATATAGGGGCAATTTATAGGGGCAAAGTAGCACCCACATACACCCAGGACAGGACACATTCACTTACTCACTCAGCCACACACTATATAGGGGCAATTTATAGGGGCAAAGTAGCACCCACATACACCCAGGACAGGACACATTCACTTACTCACTCAGCCACACACTATATAGGGGCAATTTATAGGGGCAAAGTAGCACCCACATACACCCAGGACAGGACACATTCACTTACTCACTCAGCCACACACTATATAGGGGCAATTTTATAGGGGCAAAGTAGCACCCACATACACCCAGGACAGGACACATTCACTTACTCACTCAGCCACACACTATATAGGGGCAATTTATAGGGGCAAAGTAGCACCCACATACACCCAGGACAGGACACATTCACTTACTCACTCAGCCACACACTATATAGGGGCAAAGTAGTCAATTCACCTTGAATCCAAAGTATATTTAAGCTCATCCTTCCATTTTCTTCCACTTTATCCTCCACTAGAGTCGTGGGGGTGGTGGTGGGGTTCCCCATGCTCATCCAGAAGAGAACATTTCAGGCGCTGGGCAGATACACACAGGACAGGACGCCAATCTACACACACACACTTTACATGGGGCAATTTGGAGAATTCAATTGACCTTGATCCTGCCCAGAAATAGGTTGGCGCCCTGTCCTGGGTGTATCTGCCCAGCGCCCGAAACGTTCTCCCCTGCATGGGCATGGGGAACCCCCCCCCCCCCCCGCGACCCTGATAGAGGATAAAGCGGAAGATAAAGAATGAATGAATTGACCTTGATCCATGTTTTTGGACTGTGGGAGGAAACCGGAGAACCCGGAGGAAACCCACGCGGACACGGGGAGAACATGGAATCTCCACCCAGATTGGGATTCGAACCGGGAATCCCTAGTGCTGAGAGGAGAACATGCCAACCACTAAGCCACCGTGCCGTCCGGATTAAAACACCTCCTTTAGTTAATTAAATCATTCTTTTATTGTTCCGTATGAAGCGATTTGTATTTTATTGAAGCTAAACAGACGACAGAGAGCTGAACGGCTTAATCAGGAATTAACGGTGAGCTAAGACTTGAGAGAACGCAAGGAAAAAAAAAAAAAAAAAAAAAAACAAACCTGGAGTTTGGCATCTCATCTGTTCTTGTTAGGGAACATAACTATGAAAGACAGTACTCATTAATAAAGTCGCAGGATAAAATAATTGTAATCTGTTTGATCATCTCGACCCTGACGGGGGAATTTATCTTGCCACCCCGGTTAAATTGGGGGGAAGTCGACCATAAGCTTCATTTAAACATGCCATTAGAAAGTCAAATCCCAAGTACGACCCACTTATATAAGAACAGATTTGCTTCTCATCGCGAGTGATGTAGACATAAAGGACTGACAACATCAAGAGGAGAGGGATGGAGCTTGCCCAAGGCAAACCTGATCTATGAACTGACATGATGGGTTTCCCCTCCAGTTTCAAAGAACGGAGTGCGTTGGAACCCTGCAGGGATGAAGGAATCACGGAACCGTTCTGGCTGTTCCATTAAAAAAGGATCAGTTTATAAACATGCGTTATGACTTTGGAAATCACACTAATGTAAAGTTAATAATAAATCAATTTGGACGCCTCGGGCGGCATGGCGAGGTTTAGAGAATGCGGGGAAATGAATGTGTTGGGTGAAACAATTCGGAATGAGTAATTGCTTTTGATGACGGTCACCCTCACCCTGTGCTGAGGGATCCGGAAAAGGTTCAACCAAATGACACGTAGATTACCAGCAGAAACATCCGTCCATCCATTATGGGGGGGGTTCCCCATGCCCATCCAGGGGAGAACGTTTCGGGCGCTTGGCAGATACACCCAGGACAGGACGCCAATCCATCACTGAGCACACACTCTCTCACTCACACAGACACACTCTATATGGGACATCTGTATGGATCCAGTGAAGTGAATGCTGAGTTCTAAAAAACCAAAACAGGGATCGGAATAGGGCGGCACGGTGGCTTAGTGGTTAGCACCTTCGCCTCTCAGCACTAGGGATTCCCGGTTCGAATCCCCATCTGGGTGGAGTTTCCATGTTCTCCCCGTGTCCGTGTGGGTTTCCTCCGGGTTCCCCGGTTTCCTCCCACAGTCCAAAAACATGGATCAAGTTAATTGAGTTTTCTAAATTGCCCCATATAGAGTGTGTTTGAGTGTGTGAGTGTGTACCCAGCGATGGATTGGCGCCCTGTCCTGGGTGTGTCTGCCTGGCGCCCGGGACGTTCTCCCCTGGATGGGCATGGGGAACCCCACCGCGACCCTAATAGAGGATAAAGCGGGAGATAATGAATGAATGAAAGGGATCGGAATACAGATTTCAGATCAGTCATCAGGATTAAAACACCTTCATCCATCCATCCATCCATTATCTTCCGCTTTATCCTCTACTAGGGTCGTGGGGGGGGTTCTCCATGCCCATCCAGGGGAGAACGTTTCGGGCGCTGGGTAGATACACCCAGGACAGGGCACACTCAGCCACACACTATATTCAAGATTCAAGAAAATGTTATTATCATTAATATCACATGTGGTACATGAGATAAGAACAAAATTATGGCTCACGCCCCCCGATTACCCCGTTATTTTAAAGTTATCATTTTAATTTAAATTTTAAAGAAGAAAATACGAATTTAAAAAATACAAAAATACAGTATATAGATGTGTGAAATATACTAATATACAACTATGAATATATGTATTATATATTACCCCCCCGTGTCTGCAATTATATATAGGGGCAATTTTAAAGCAGTCAATTCACCTTGAATCCAAAGTATATTTATCTCATCCATATATTATCTTCTGCTTTATCCTCCATTAGGGTCACTAGGGGGGCATTTCGGGACTGTGGGCAGATACACCCAGGACAGGGCGCCAATCTATCACTGGACACACACTCACTCACACACACACACTATATGGGGCAATTTGGAGAATTCAATTGACCTTGTTCCATGTTTTTGGACTGTGGGAGGAAACCGGAGAACCCGGAGGAAACCCACGTGGACACAGGGAGAACATGGAAACTCCACCCAGATTGGGATTTGAACCGGGAATCCCTAGCACTGAGAGGAGAACATGCTAAACCACTAAGCCACCGTGCCGCCCCTAATATTAAATATACTCTAACTATTAAATATAACCAAGTGTGAATTGTCTGCTCTAAATTGCCCCTATATAATGTGTGTGTGTGTGTCATAGATGTATTTGCGTAGCGCTTAAAACGTTCTCCCAGGTTGGGTATGGGGAACCCCCCACGACCCTAGTAGAGGATAAAGCTGAAGATAATGAGATAAGATGAAAACCACACAAAAAGATTCTCAAACAACGAAATGTGCAAATCACAGAATCCCTAGAGCTGAGAGGAGAACATGCCAACCACTAAGCCACCGTGCCGTCCCCAGCAGAAACATTCATTCATTCATTCATTCATTATCACCCGCTTTATCCTCTATTAGGGTCGCGGTGGGGTTCCCCATGCCCATCCAGGGGAGAACATCTCGGGCGCTGGGCAGATACACCCAGGACAGGGCGCCAATCTATCGCTGTGCACACACTCACTCACACTAACACTCTATATGGGGCAATTTGGAGAGCTCAATTGACCTTGTTCCATGTTTTTGGACTGTGGGAGGAAACCGGAGAACCCGGAGGAAACCCACGCAGACACGGGGAGAACATGGAAACTCCACCCAGATTGGGAGTCGAACCGGGAATCCCTGGCGCTGAGAGGAGAACATGCTAAACCACTAAGCCACCGTGCCGTCCCCAGCAGAAACATTCATTCATTCATTCATTCATTCATTCATTCATTATCTCCCGCTTTATCCTCTATTAGGGTCGCGGTGGGGTTCCCCCTGCCCATCCAGGGGAGAACATTTCGGGCGCTGGGCAGAAAGACCCAGGACAGGACGCCAATCTATCGCTGTGCACACACTCACTCACTCTAACACTCTATATGGGGCAATTTGGAGAACTCAATTGACCTTGTTCCATGTTTTTGGACTGTGGGAGGAAACCGGAGAACCAGGAGGAAACCCACGCGGACATGGGAAGAACATGGAAACTCCACCCAGATTGGGATTGGAACCGGGAATCCCTAGAGCTGAGAGGAGAACATGCTAAACCACTAAGCCACCGTGCCGTCCCCAGCAGAAACAGATCTTTTTAATCATCATCACGGACTCGGCGAGAGGTTACCTCTGGATTTGAGTTTCTGTGATTTGCACATTTCGTTGTTTGAGAATCTTTTTGTGTGGTTTTCATCTTATCTCATTATCTTCAGCTTTTTCCTCTACTAGGGTCGTGGGGGGTTCCCCATACCCAACCAGGGAGAACGTTTTAAGAGCTGCACAAATACATCTATGACACACACACACACACACACGCACACACACACGCACACATTATATAGGGGCAATTTAGAGCAGACAATTCACACTTGGTTATATTTAATAGTTAGAGAATATATAATATTAGGGGCAGCACGGTGGCTTAGTGGTTGGCATGTTCTCCTCTCAGCTCTAGGGATTCCCAGTTCGAATTCCAATCTGGGTGGAGTTTCCATGTTCTCCCCGTGTCCGCGTGGGTTTCCTCCGGGTTTTCCGGTTTCCTCCCACAGTCAAAAAACATGGATCAAGTCAATTGAGTTCTCCAAATTGCCCCATATAGAGTGTGTGTGTGTGTGAGTGTGTTCCCAGTGATGGATTGGTGCCCTGTCCTGGGTCTATCTGCCCAGCGCCCGAAATGTTCTTCCCTGGGGAGAACCACCCCCGCGACCCTAGTAGAGGAATAAGTGGAAGATAATGGATCTCTGGTTTCCTCCCACAGTCCAAAAACATGGATCAAGGTCAATTGAATTCTCCAAATTGCCCCATATAGAGTGTGTCTGTGTGAGTGTGTGTGTGCCCAGTGATAGATTGGCGCCCTGTCCTGGGTCTATCTGCACAGAGCTCGAAACCTTCCCCCCTGGATGGGCATGAGGAACTATAATTTTTATTAATATTATCTATTTATAGGCGGCACGGTGGCTTAGTGGTTAGCATGTTCTCCTCTCAGCGCTAGGGATTCCCGATTCGAATCCCAATCTGGGTGGAGTTTCCATGTTCTTGCCGAGTCCGCGTGGGTTTCCTCCGGGTTCTCCGGTTTCCTCCCACAGTCCAATTACATGGATCAAGTCAATTGAGTTCTCCAAATTGCCCCATATAGAGTGTGTGTGTGAGTTAGTGTGTGCCCAGTGATAGATTGGCGCCCTGTCCT
Source organism: Corydoras sp. C115 (assembly GCA_019802505.1). Taxonomy (NCBI): domain Eukaryota; kingdom Metazoa; phylum Chordata; class Actinopteri; order Siluriformes; family Callichthyidae; genus Corydoras; species Corydoras sp. C115. The sequence continues at coordinate 291,650 of JAFMOC010000008.1, forward strand.
GGGTGTATCTGCCCAGCGCCCGAGACGTTCTCCCCTGGATGGGCTGGGGAACCGCCCAACGACCCTAATAGAGGATAAAGCGGAAGATAATGGATGAATGGATTATCTATTTATTATTCCACTATTTATTTTATTTTACCATTGTGTGTTTTAAAGCGGAAGATAATGGATGGATGGATGTTTTAAAGAACCAAAAGCCATGTTTATCAGTTACATTCTGCCCGTACGTTGTAAATAACAATAAAATAAAATCCTGTGAGGTCGCATGTGTACAACAAACCACGGTCTTAGCCGTAAATCAAATCCAGTTGCAGAAGAAATTCGCTTATTGCTCTGAAACTGTGATTCCTGAAGCGGCTTGTTCTTTCAGATGCGTGCTGTTTTCACACATGCATGTTCAGTTAGTAAACACTGAAGGCAGAGTTTGCGCTGATAGGAGTGTAAGGAGAACCCGATGCATGAACGACGCTTAAAGACAGAACCATATAAAGCCAAGCTGCGTATCGTTGGGTTGGAATTATTTCTTTAACTTGTTTTTGATCTGCATTTAATGCTTTACAGCTTTTTTTTTTGCTTTGCAGCTGTGTAAAAGTCTAAGTGGAATTTCCCCGTACATAATAAACACATCCTTAACAAACCACGTAAGCATATTGCGAGAGATGCCACAAGAAGTGGATCAAAACGTTATCTTTCTCACGTTTCTTAATGCTGCCCCTTAATATCTATCGCTTAATTCTACAAATATTACAGTGAAATATTACGTTTTTACAGTAAAGCAATATTGGCATATGATATTGGCTTTGATTTGTTTAATTATTTATACTGACTTCCTGTTTCAGTGGAATAGGTGATGAAGAGAAATCCTTTTAACAAATTTATAATTAAAAAAGAAATAATAATAATAAATAACGCAGGTATTTCAGCGATTCTTTATGCAAATGGTAAACTGTATGACGTTTTTTAGATGTGAGAGGTTTAATAAATGAATACAGAGCTGTTTTTGTACCCAAAATCCTCCAAATGGGTTATAAAGATTCAAAAAATGGCTGTACACTGTTTAAAACACGGACGGATCTATGATGTGAAATTGTTTGTTTGTACTCCACGCTGACACTTTGTTTCGGTCAGTCATCAGTTACGGACAAATCCACATGAAAAGGTTTTTGAGAACCGAAATCTGTTCTAACGAGCTGCTATTTGACCTTTAACTCATTAAAGACCATCGGCATACATTAGAGAGAAGAGTATAGAGAGGAACAAGAGGCCTGGAAAATAAAGAAAAGGAACTGTGTGAGGAAATAAATTAGATTTGGGGTTGAAAAGCTTTGATAATATTATTATTATAATCTTTGTATATTATTATATAATATTATTTATGGCTGTAGTGAACGTACGTGCTTATACAGGGGTTAAAAGTGGCTGTATAGTGGGAACGGTAATTTTGGTGACATTGAGGTACATGCATGCGGCCCCTCGGATTGCTGCTTGACGTCTTTTGTCACGCTCACCCTCAGGCTATGAGAGAACTTGTGGTTTTCAGCATATTCTTTTTAGATGAGGAAGTGAGGATGATCAGAGTGATAAAAATAAAAAACAAAGACAGGCTGATCCTATGCACCAGTAACTCTTTTGTGGTGTTTTGCCTTTTTCTTTTTCTTTTTTTTTTTTTTTTTTTCTTTCTCTCTCTCTTCATTGTTTTTGATGCAACTGCAGCAGATCGTGCACATACCGAGAATTTCTGCAACAAGAACAAAGTTGCTTTGGTAAGTTGTTCGAGGATGTAAAGGCATATGCAAAGTTTAAGCACATTTGGCTTTGTTTCTTTTTATTGTAATAATTAAAGAAATAATTAAAGGCCCCATCCCGGATTCGTTGGCCGTCCTCTGCACGTTTTCATGCCGTTCGGGTGCTGCTCACAAAATGTGGGTCACACCAACGTGCTGGCACATTTATATTTACTGTTCTCCCCTTAATACCACTTTTGCAAAGAATCTAAATGAGATTGGTACATCGGGTTGAAATGCGCTGCTGTAGATACTGTATTAACTCACAGATACCTGAGATAATCAGCATCACGTGGGTCTGTTTGTTAGTAGATGCAAACATCGGCGGTTGGTTAAACGAAGAAGTCAGCAGCCCTGCACATTGTGTGGGATGAGATGAAGCTCCGGCATGGGTTTGACTGTGTGGCCTGTTATTGGAGAGATGCTGCATGATTGATTGGTTTATAACATACATTTTTAATCACTTGTAGCTTCAGGAGGTGTGGTATCTCAGTGGTTAAGGTGTTGGGCTTTCAATCAGAAGGTTGGGATTTCAAATCCCAGGTCCACTGGAGTTGCCACTGTGGGTCCTGGAGCAAGACCCTTGACCCTCGTTGCTCCAGGGATGCTGTGTCACCCCTGTGCTCTGAGTTGGGATATTTGTAAGTCGCTTTGGATAAAAGCGTCTGCTAAATGACTAAATGTAATGTAATGTAAATGTAGGGGGTTACGGTCTGATCACGATGATCGCCCTCGACTCCAAATGTTAAACACATGAGCATCTCACCTACATTTGGTCATTTAGCAGACACTTTTATCCAAAGCGACTTACAAATATCCCAACTCAGAGCACAGGGTTGACACAGCATCCCTGGAGCAACGAGGGTCAAGGGTCTTGCTCCAGGACCCAACCTTCAGATTGATACAGATTGTTTCTTGTACTTGATTGTACAGATTCAGATTGTTCTTCAGATTCAGAACCCCCAACCTTCAGATTGATACAGATTGTTTCTTGTACTTGATTGTACAGATTCAGATTGTTCTTCAGATTCAGAACCCCCAACCTTCAGATTGATAGCCCAACACCCTAACCACTGAGCTACCACACCTCCAAATGAGAACAAGTCAGTAGTTATGAAGAAAACCAGCTATACTGTAGGATTATCCCCCCCCCTGTTTTTTTCACCTCACAGCAATCGATAAGTTCAAGGCCTGAGGAGAAGATCCAACCAAATCAAACACTAACCCATCATTAGATCAGAATGTCTTATCCAGAACGGAATAGTGAAAACAGTACTCTTTATTAGTGCTAAGAGTTCAGTATCAATTAAAAAGCTTGGCCACGCCCGTTTTTTGCTCCACTTATTGTCCATGTTCTCAGTTCCACGTCCTGTGAAGATGGACTTTGTAGTTCTACAACTTCATTCTGTAGTCCATCTGTTGGTGTTCTACAGTACATACTGTGTTCTCTGTTTTAATGCTCAGGACCCCAATAGTAGCACTACAGAGCAGGGATTATTAGGTTGGTGCATTAGTCCTATCCCAGCAGTGTCACTGAGGGGTTTAAATGAAAATACCTACCTACCCTCACCACATCAGTGTCACTGCAGACCTGACAATAAACAATCCACCACCCAAATGATACCTGTTCTGTGATGCTGACCAATAGAGAACCAACAGAGGACTAACAACAACAAAGAACAACAAACAACAAACGTCCCCTTTACTCTGTTCTAATGGTCAGAACCCCAATAGTACCACCACAGAGCAGGGGTTATTAGGTTGGTGCATTAGTCCTATCCCAGCAGTGTCACTGAGGTGTTTAAAGGAAACTCCAGCAGCACTGCTGCACTAACACCCCCTCACCACATCAGTGTCACTGCAGAACTGACAATAAACAATCCACCACCCAAATGATACCTGTTCTGTGATGCTGACCAATAGAGAACAGAGAACCAACAGGGGACTAACAACAACAAAGAACACAGATGGACTACAGTCTGTAATTATAAAACTATAAAGTCCATCTATATGATAAGTGGAGGAAATAGATAATAAAGAAAGAAGGGGGCGTGGCCTAACTTTAGATTTAAATGTATTAGTGTCTTGTTTCTAAGGGATTATAAGCTTTAGGTTACATAGCACACATTTTGAGTTATGTTTATTATTATAACATCAGCATTAAAAGTAATATTATTAATGTGAAGAGTCACCATGGTCCTCATAGACTTAACCAAAAGTGGTTTGTCCTCATTTGTTTGTATCATTTACGTTTTTTATAAAACAGAAAGTGGCTTAATAGTAGTAAAAAGGTTGTAAAATCCATTATTTATAATACACACGTATTATGGGACCGTCAAGAGGTTACTATCAGAGGACCGGCGTGTTTGCATTGGGTTTCGTGGATGTAGAAGCTGTGAGTTGTATCCGTAGTTACAGTACGTGGAAGAAAACGTGCATTAGCAAACAACTTTCAGATCCCAAGCTTAAGGAGAGCGATTATGAGTAGCTCCTTTTCCGCTGACCTCTCTCCTCCCTTTCTGAGATGAGTGCAGTTGTCAGAGTCGTTCCTTGTAGAAAAAGGGTGGAGAAAGAGGTGCCGGCTTTTTATGTCACAACACATGGATTTATAAACAGGCCGGGACGGCACGCGGCGTGAATAATGCACGACGGTACACAGTGGCTCCTGTAAAGTGCTCTGAGTGGAAACATGGAAGGAGCGCAGGTGATGATGAGAGAATGGCGGGGTGGGTGGAGGACGGAGGGTGGGGGTCCCATACAGACCCTGATCACAACATTCATTGGTTATAAGATAAGACGACGGAAGACAGTGGTGTGAAAACGCCACATCCAAACCAGATCCCCAGCTTGAGCATCCTTTCTTTGCATGTCCTCCGTCTCCCGGCTTCCTCCCACTCCCCCGATTCCTGAATGTAATCTCTTATAGGTAGCGTCCGATTGCACGGAAATGTCAGAACCGTAACTTCCCAACTTATTGCAGTTGTGTAGAACAGAGATAAAGATTGCTGTTATGACACTGCATATTGCCCCAAATTGCTTTATTGGTAAAATGATAGTGCTTCCTCCAATTTCAATAATTTTCTAGAATCCCTTGTTGAACAGTTTAATTGCGTTATCACCCAACTCGCAACATCTGTCTTTATAGTGAAACAGATGACAGTTTTATTACAGGGTGAATTTCTTTGCTGGCTCCGCCAATTGATGGGCAATCTGATTCATAATCGTACCGATGCAATGGAAATTAAACATTAAGGGTGCTTGTATGTGGAAAAGGCAAGGAATAATTATTCTCAAAAGAATAAAAATGTGCTACATGTCACGGAATCACTCCATCACGCCGCTTCTCTGCGGAAAACTGGGCTTTTGTAATTTAGGCATATTGCCTTCTGTGATCGCGGCTAATTGCAACCGGCAATATCCTCATCTTTAAGCGATATTGTTCCCACAACCTAACGTTGGGTATCGTTTCTGCTCTTTTATCTCTGTGAATTAATGTGGGAAAGGAACACACCAGGCAACCCGACCCACATTGCACTTTTGAAGTGCCATTCTCAAAAACCCCATCTTTAAAGCATATTAATGATGGTCAGGTATTTTTCTATTATTATTTATAAATATCTAGGTGGTGGCTTAGTGGTTTTATCAGTAGTCCTTTCAGCGTTGTTCTCAATCCCAATCAGGGTGGAGTTTGATGTTCTTTGTGGCCTCGTGGGTTTCCACCGGGTTCTCCGGTTTGCTCCCACAGTCCAAAAACATGGATCACGGTCGATTGCATTCTCCAAATTGCCCCATATAGAGTGTGTATGTGTGAGTGAGTGTGTGCCCAGTGATAGATTGGCGCCCTGTCCTGGGTGTATCTGCCCTGCCCCTGGATGGGCATGGGGAACCCCCCCGCGACCCTAATAGAGGATAAAGTGGAAGATAATGGATGGATATATATATATACAGGGCGGCACGGTGGCTTAGTGGTTAGCATGTTCTCCTCTCAGCACTAGGGATTCCCAGTTCGAATCCCCATCTGGGTGGAGTTTCCATGTTCTCCCCGTGTCCGCGTGGGTTTCCTCCGGGTTCTCCGGTTTCCTCCCACAGTCCAAAACCATGGATCAAGTCAATTGAGTTCTCCAAATTGCCCCATATAGAGTGTGTCTGTGTAAGTGAGTGTGTGCCCAGTGATAGATTGGCGCCCTATCCTGGGTCTATCTGCCCAGCGCCCGAAACGTTCTCCCCTGGATGGGCAAGGGGAACCCCCCCCCCACGACCCTAGTAGAGGATAAAGCAGAAGATAATGGATGGATATATATATATTCATAGGACATATTATAAGTCACTGGACAGATGGAGGAGTGTACTTCTCTATGGATGGGTTAACATCCTGTTTACAGTAATTCATGTGCGAGTTGTTTGACAGTGAGGTAAGGAGCATGTCTGCGGCCGTACAGAAGACCGGCCCGAGTTACTGAACGCAGCAGCACTACAACCGCTAATGGATTTCAGGTCAAACGGTCAGCTGGTGGTAAAGTGACATGGTGCAGTGAGTGAGGGTGGAATCCGGACAGCGCGTTGTGAGTGTTGTGAGTGAGCTGTGTGTGATGCCCACAGCATCTCTGTGTTCGACCTCATGTTCTCATGTTCTGATTGTCCTGACCGCTCTGCATTCTCACTGCCCTCCTTCAGAATGAAGCCCATTTGGTTTTATTTTTAATGTTTTGTGTGTATTTCTGTGTGTGTGTGTGTGTGTGTGTGTGTGTGTGTGGTGTGTGCACCTGTGTTCATTTGGTTTGTGTATATGTGTGTGTGTGTGTGTGTGTGTCTGTTTGTTTGCTTCTTTGTGTTTTATATGTTTTGTTTTGTGTTTTCTCTCTTTCTATATTTTGTTCACTTGTATAAGAGAGAGTGTGTGTGTGTGTGTATGTATGTGCATGTAAGCATGCATGTGTGTGTGTGTGTGTGTGTATGCGAGCATGCGTGTGTGTGTATATGCGAGAATGTGTGTATGTATGTGTATGTGCATGTAAGCATGCATGTGTGTGTATGCAAACATGCATGTGTGTATGTGAGCATGTGTGTGTATGCAAGCAAGCGTGTGTGTGTGTGTGTGTGTGTGTGTATTCAAGCATTTGTGTGTGTATGTGGGAATGCGTTGTATATGTGGGCATGCCTGAATGTATGTGGGCATGTGTGTGTATGCGAGTGTGTGTGTGTGTGTGTGTGTGTGTGTTTGGGAAAAGGTGCCAGTGTGTTTGTCTGCATACAACGGTGTGTGTGTTTTTTTTTGTATGTGAGTATGCGTGTGTGTATTAGAGAATATGTGCATGTCTGTTTGTGTATATGTGTTGGTGTGTGTGTGTGTGTGTGTGTGTGTGTGTGTGTGTGATTGTATTCTTGTACGTGCAATATGTTAATGCATGCGTTTCGGTGTATGGAAGAAAGAAAGTGAGATAAAGATCCCGTCTGCTTGCCTGTGTGCATGCGCATGGCTGTGTCCGTGTACAGGTGTGTGTGTGTGTGTGTGTGTGTATGTGTGTGTGTTTCTCTTACACAAACATGCATTGTGTATTTGCAGCCTCTCATGTAAACAGTGTGTGTTATGCGGGTACCATTAAGATCATGAAGCAGCTCTTCTTTGTCTGGACGTGCTTCCGTGCAGTTTGCAGCTGAGACAAGCGAGCTGCCGGGACATTTTCAGATTCTCAACACTAACGATAAACTAAATACCATTTGTTAAACTCAAAACTAGTCAATACCACTGCAACGGATGAGCCTTTAAAACCAAATCACCCTCCTTTGATTGTTTCCATCATCCGTGTCATCATTCCACTTAGCCGTTGCGTCGGCACGTGATGCGGCCCCTATTGGACAGAAATTAAAGATCATCTTAAAGTTGTGTTAATTCTCCCAGGAAAATGTTCAAGTATAGGGTTTATGAATTTTTAATGAGTGTTTCACTCAGAAGAAGAAAAAAAAAACTGTACAGAATTAATATGTATCAAGAAAAGTATTTTTGTCCCCAGTAGAATAGAAAACTTCTGGGTAATTAATATTCATGGACTGTGCTTGTTAACACCCCCAATGCAAATGCAATGGAGATCCAATTAACATAGAATGGGCCCTGAGGATCGAAGACGATAAGGGTTAAAGGAGCTGTTGAAATTGAGGCAGGGTTTTTCCCCGGCATTCTAAAACACTTACTTGTTTTAATAACGCTCCCCATTAGGACGTCTCCAAAAAGCTCAGGACACGGCGGACGCGTCAGGAGGGGAACAGGTCTGTCCCGGACTGATACTGAAGTGGAGCGGGTCACATGCACGTGTGCCGTGCATGTCGGTGCTTTTATTACAGAGCTACCCGTCACTAATGCAAAAGTCCTGTTGCCGTGCTCACCGCTATTTCTTATTCATAATGCCTCCGACGTGGGAGTGATGATTCAAAGGCGTCGGGCTTTTATACTATTCCTGCACAAACAATCAGTAATTAGCAAAACCTCAAGGTTGTTATGTACTCTGTCAGTCTGCCTTCTTCATTTAGCAAAATATATTTAGTTTCCTGGTGAATTGATCCAATCTGTATAGACCAGAGTAAACTTTAAATGTTTTAATTCGCATTCTTTATTGAGTTCCATTGACACAATAGATTTAAGTAAGTTATTTATTTACATTTACATTTAGGTCATTTAGCAGACGCTTTTATCCAAAGCGACTTACAAGGTGAACACAGGGTTAATCACAACATCCCTGGAGCAATGAGGGTTAAGGGTCTTGCTCAAGGACCCACATTGGTAACTTCAGTGGACCTGGGATTTGAACCCACAACCTTCAGATTGATAGCCCAACACCCTGACCACAGAGCTACCACACCCTCTATATTTATATTGTATATAGATATTTTTACAACAGTACATCGTCACAAAGCAGCTTTACAGAGTTATAAGCCTTTAAACCCCCAAAGAACAAGCCAAAGTGACAGTGGCTAGATAAAACTCCCTGTTATGTTGTTATTTTAAGGAAGAAACCTTGGGAGGACCAAGACTCAGTGAGGGACTCATCCTCCTTGAGCGGGGCAGCATCAACTGTGAAGGACAGCAACGTACTGATTGTGCGATGATCATGTGGCCTGTATTTAACAAATGGAAAACTCGAATAACTGGAAAACTGTATGTACGTCCATTGAGGGCGTCCTGCAGGACCGCCAGTCCAAATAATATCCTGGTTCCATCCAGTAATCGTCGTAGGTGCAGTGCTTGGGCAGAGCCATGGATGAAGATAAGCTATAATAAGCTTGTAGCAATGGATTTTGCACCTTTGTCTGCTTTTAACGGTGGTGCAACAGTGGTGGCTTAGTGGTTAGCATGTTCTCCTCTCAGGATTTCCTAGTTCGAATCCCAATCTGGGTGGACTTTCCTTGTTCTCCACGTGGGTTTCCTCCGGGTTCTCCGGTTTCCTCCCACAGTCCAAAAACATGGATCAAGTCAATTGAATTCTCCAAATTGCCCCATATAGAGTGTCTGTGTGGGTTTCCTCCGGGTTCTCTGGTTTCCACAGTCCAAATACATGGATCATGGTCAATTGAATTCCCCAAATTGCCCCATATAGTGTGTCTGTGTCTGTGTGAGTGAGTGTGTACACAATGATAGATTGGTGCCCTGTCCTGGGTGTATCTGCCCAGTGCCCGAAACGTTCTCCCCTGGATGGGCATGGGGAGCCCCACCCGCGACCCAAATAGAGGATAAAGCGGAAGATAATGGATGGATGTATTTATGTGGCCCTATGATTTGGTAACAGTACCATCAGCCATATGTTTTTCATTTTGTATTTATTTTCCCTTGTATTTTATTATTATATTAATGATCAAATTTATAAGGGCATTACATGCATGCATTCCTAACAAATTCCCCCCTGATTTATTTATTGAGCGAGCGTCAAAAACGAGCTCCCCAGTCGTTCTGTCATCTGTGACGGGCTACGGCGTGATCGTCCAACTTCCGCAGTGTTGATACTGTGTGTTCCTTGCTGTTAATAATGACCCGTCAAGTCCAATGGATGAGATGTGGCCTCTATTCAGAAGAGAAATGGCAACGGCGATGGCTCGCGCACCATTTGGAGAATGATATTTGGCGTCTATGATGTGATGGCAGCCCATAAATATGGCTGATGGTCCCTTGCCTATCTGTGAATGACGCCTGCCATAAATAGTTTCCCCTCTGTTCCCCTCTTCCATAAATCCTTGCTTTCCCTCCCTCTCTATTTCTTCCCGAGAAACGGGAAATATGATGTATTATTTAGGTGGTCAATAAAAAAACAAATGTTTTGCCGGCTGGGAGGACGGGGAGAGCAATTCCCCTCGCAGCGTGGGGAGGCGTGGAGCGCCTTGCTCCTGACTTCGGTGCCCTGTTGTTATTTGCTTGTTTACAATCTCTGACATGATGTAATGGGAAGGGGCTGTGCGAGTGCAAGCCGGCAAATGGTACAGAAAATAAGGCAGCGCTTTTATGCACAGACTTTCTCTCCCCTCTCCCCTGCTGTTTCCCATGAACTAGGTAATATGTCTTGCGTTTGGCTACAGAAACCTGACCCCTATATATTTATATAAGGCAGTGCTTGCATCGTGAGCTCACCAGGTGACCACTGCCTGAGAGGAAGAGCAGTCACAGCTGGGGTTCAACCAAAACGATTTCAGATTTTAGGTGAGTTTTTAAAAAGCAGGCCTGCCAATGCGCCTGATTTTGTGTTTTTCACTTTCTAAGGTTGCTGCTTGGTTTAGCTGAGAGGAGTTGACTTCTACATGTGGGTTTAATTACAGTTTTGGGTTTTAATTTAGCTGATCTCATAATGCATTTCGCCGTCACACGACACGGATGATGATGATGATGATGATGATACAACACTAAGCTCCGAGCCATTGTGTGATGCACTATGAACACATACCAGCGGCTGTCGCGAAAAACGTCCCGATTACGTATTAATGTGACGTTAGTAGATGTGGACTGTTTGCTGTGTTGGAAAATAACTTGCGTATTGATTTTAGAGGAGTCACCAAAGCGGAATAAGGTTCTTCGTCGGTTGTAGAATGCAGTGAGAATGGAAAAATTGATTCCTTTGGTACAAGGGGGCAGTTTGATTCATTTTAGTGAACTGATTCTTTTTGAACTTTGGTTCAATTTAACCATCCATCCATCCATTATCTTCAACTTTATCCTCTATTAGGGTTGCGGTGGGGTTCCCCTTGCCCATCCAGGGGAGAATGTTTCGGGCGCTGGGCAGATACACCCAGGACAGGACGCCAATCTATCGCTGGGCACACATTCACTCACACATACACACTCTATATGGGGCAATTTGGAGAACTCAATTGACCTTGATCCATGTTTTTGGACTGTGGGAGGAAACCGGAGAACCCGGAAGAAACCCACGCGGACACGGGGAGAACATGGAAACTCCACCCAGATTGGGATTCGAACCGGGAATCCCTAGCACTGAGAGGAGAACATGCCAACCACTAAACCACCGTGCCACCCAGTATTTTTTAAATTCATTCATTCATTATCTTCTGCTTTATCCTCTATTAGGGTCACGGTGGGGTTCCCCATGCCCATCCAGGGGAGAACGTTTCGGGCACTTCGGGCACATAGAGTGTGTCTGTGTGAGTGAGTGTGTGCTCAGCGATAGATTGGCGCCCTGTCCTGGGTGTATCTGCCCAGCGCCCGAAACGTTCTCCCCTGGATGGGCATGGGGAACCCCACCGCGACCCTAATAGAGGATTAAAGCGGAAGATAATGAATGAATAATGAATAGGATGTCTGAAAAACTCCCGTCCCAATACTTTTGCCCATCTAATGTATAGCTAGAAATGTGAATGCTGCATGTCGTGATCTCTTGACCAGAAAGTGAGTGAATGCAGACTGCAGCTTTATGAATATATATATATATATATATATATATATATATATATATATATATATATATATATATATATATATATTTTTTTTTTTTTTTTTTTTTTTTTTACACATTCACTGGTGTGTTTTTTCCAGATTCGTCTGCAGCTGTTGTGTTTGCTTGGGTGTTTGTGTGCGCACATTATTGTGTGTTCTGTTTGTGCACTCAATGCAAATGTCAGTTTCCTGTCTTCTGTTGTAGCTGTTTGTAGGGTACGTGTGCGAGTGGCTGAGTGTGTATGAGAAAGTAAGAGTGATGGAGAAAGGAGTCAGAGGAGGAGTATGTGGGTAATTTCCCTAATGTCTTAACTTATCAACAGAACTTCCTGTTATATAGCTACTTACTTTCTCTTATCATTCGCACGGTGTCGGACTAATCGTTGTGTCGCCGTCTCACAATCAACACGTGTCTGGCCCTCGTATGAAACCCTACGAATAAAGACTCTTTTAATTGTCGTGTTGCTGTGATTATTTGCTGCAGTCAGAAAATTCTCCCGAGTGCGTGTTTGCAATTGAAAGCAAGCAGCAACCATTTCCTATTGTATCAGCGTATGATTAATTTTTCAATTTCTCTCTGCGGATATCTAATAATTGTTCCCATAGATACCCACAGGCCTCTATTAAACATTAAAATATATAAAAAGAAAGCCGGAATCAGAAAGATGGTATTTTTGATTGAATAATGTAAAATATCTGTAGGGCAACTGAGAAGTTAACAGCCAGTCAGGGTTTGTTTTTCAAAGTTTTCACAGGATCATCAGTGCATATGAAGTAGAAGACGCTGAAACGCTGCTCTGTTTGGTTTTAGGTATGTAGATTTAACCTTTAATCAAATGAAAATGAAAATGCAGAGAAAACCGTGTCTTTGGTCGTAGTGTATGAATATATAGAGTGGATATTCATTCATGATCTCCCGCTTAATGCAATATTAAGGTTAGGAGGGGGTTGGGTTCCCCATTCACATCCAGGAGAGAATGTTTTGGGACCCCCCCCCACCCCCGTGACCTTAGGCCCAAGTACAGGATTAAGGAAAATATAATGATCTAAGTGTGTATGTGTGTATATATATATATATATATATATATATATATATATATATATATATATATATATTTGTAACGCACTTTTCATATATATATATCTCCATCCATATTCCACTTTATCCTGTACTGGGGTTGCTTGGGGGTTTCCCATGCCCATCCAGGAGAGAACATTTTGGGCACTGGGCAGATACACCAATCTATCACTCTATATGGGGCAATTTGGAAAATTCAATTGACTTTGATTCATGTTTTTGGACTGTGGGAGGAAACCGGAGAACCCGGAGGAAACCCACATGGACAAGGGAAGAACATGGAAACTCCACCCAGATTGGGATTCGAACCGGGAATCCCTAGTGCTGAGAGGAGAACATGCTAACCACTAAGCAGCCATGCGACCTTATATATATATATATATATATATATATATATATGTGTGTGTGTGTGTGTGTGTGTGTGTGTGTGTGTGTGTAAATATAGTGTATTTTTTCTTTTTAATTTTTTTTCTTTTTATTTTTTTAATTATTGTTTTTTTGTTATTTTATTTTTTTATATATATTTTTTTTAATTATTATATTTTTTTTTCAATTTTTTCTTTGTGTTTTTGGTGTGGAGAACCCATATTTGATTTGTCCCGGACATTTAGAGAATTGACAGTAAAGAATCCTTGAATAGGGGTTGTATATATTAAACCGTGATGTGTGTTTAATTGGATTGTAACGCGCCGTGTGGTAACACAGAATTTCTCTGGCTTGCGAACGTGTCTGCTCGTTACTTATTGCGGTTTAAATGCCGTTGTATACTGCGTGTCATAATAAGAAATCGAATACCGACTATACGTCCATCATTCAACTGCCTTTCTTTTTTATTCTTGGTGACGGATCAGGCCCAAAAAAGGCCCTCAGCTTCCACAGCTTTCTGCTTCCCCCCCCCCCCCCCCCCCCTGCGTCTTTCTCTCTTACTCACTCACTCACTCTGTCTTTATCACTTTGCTCTCTTCCTCCTAATATCATCTTCATCTCGGATTGCGGCGGTGCAGGGGAACTGGAGCTTGTTGATCCAATTTGGTTCAGGTGACTCCGGGCGATCGGCTGAGCCGAAGCACGCGCCGTGCCTGGAATGCCGAAGCCGTGCGGACCCGGCCATGCAGGGACTGATTGATTCAACCTGTTAAAGGGGAAGATGGAGCACATCGGTAAACAGCACTGTATGTGATTGTCTCTGATCAGTCGGTGAGTCTCGTTCCGAGTCCCGGGAACACAGTGGGGTCATGATCCCGGTGCTGTGGGGACGGCGTGGAAGTGAAGTGGCTGCAGGTGCTGCGAAAAACCCGCTTTGCATTCCTCCATCCATCCATTATCTTCCGCTTTATAATGTATTGGGGCGAGGGGGGGGTTCCCCATGCCAATCCAGGGGAGAACGTTTCGGGTGCTGGGCAGATACACCCAGGACAGGACGCCAATCTATCGCTGGGCACGCTTTGCCCTCATTACATTATTAAAACAAAGTGCCACGGTGGCGGCACGGTCGCCTCTCAACGCTGAGGATCCAGGTTCGAATCCCAATCTGGGTGTTTCCATGTTCTCACATCCTCATGGGTTTCCTACAGGCTCTCAGTTTTTTTTTCCACAGTCCAAAAACATGGATTCAAGGTAGATTGGCTGCTCCAAATTGCCCCTATATAGTGTGTGTGCGTGAGCGTGTGCCCAGTGATAGATTGGAGGGAATTTTATAGCCAGTTAAAATGTTTAATGAGCGATGACGGGTCACACATCACCATCTGATTCTCTTTATTATGTTCATGACATACAGCATGTTATCAAAGCATACCAACACACACACACACACACACACACACACACACACACACACACAACCCAACCACCACCGCCACCACCAGGCGGTCGAGTCCACACCTCCAGCTCTGTCAGGGCAGAACACACCTACATATAGTGTCTGTGCCACATTTAGCCGACTCACCAAAAAAAGAGGCAGTTTCCTCACAGATGTGTATTTTCGCCGGTCTTTACTTAGAACCAGCAGCACGCGCACACTCGCGCACGAGCGCATATTTCAACCAGATGTTGAAGTGGGGGAGCTTCACAAGAGGCCACAATCAAAATAATTATCCTCCCAGCCCTCTGTTTATAAAGTGTTTATGTGATCTTTAGCAGCAGATCTCACTGAAGTAGCTGTTGTGTGTTAAACACTCTAACTAGCTCGTTAATCTCTAAACACCTCTACAACTCACCGTCATTTATTATCAGCAAAAGAACAAATAGCAAAACCAAATGCTTGCTTCCTTTTGAGCGAGGATTTTAAATGTGATCTCCAAAACGAGCGCTGCGTTCACCACACAGCCAGAAAACCATCCATCCATCCATTATCTACCGCTTTTATCCTCTACTAGGGCCCCGGGGGGTTGGGGGGGTTCTCCATGCCCATCCAGGGGAGAACGTTTCGGGTGCTGGGCAGATACACCCAGGACAGGACGCCACTCCATCGCTGGACACTCACTCACTCACACAGACACACTCTATATGGAGCAATTTGGAGAACTCAATTGACCTTCATCCATGTTTTTGGACTGTGGGAGGAAACCGGAGAACCCGGAGGAAACCCACGTGGACACGGGGAGAACATGGAGACTCCACCCAGATTGGGATTCAAATGGGAATCCCCAGCACTGAGAGGAGAACATGCCAACCACTAAACCACCATGCCGACCATTCATTTCAGAACCCTCACTAATGATGTGTCCATTTGCACCAGCAGATGTATGTTTACATGGCACATGGTGTGGTGGTTAGCATGTTCTCTCAGCACTGGGGATCCAGGTTCAAATCCCAATCTGGGTGGAGTGTCCATGTTCTCCCCGTGTCCGTGTGGGTGTCCTTCGGGTTCTCCACTTTCCTCTCACAGTCCAAAAACAAGGAAAAATTGGATGCTTTAAATTGCCCTATCTAAATTGGCCCTGTATATTGTGTTTGTGTGAGTGTGTGTGTGCCCAGCAATGGAGTGGCGTCCTGTCTTGTGTATACTTGTGGAACCCCGATACGCCTCTGTGTGGATTTCCTCCGGGTTCTCCGCTTTCCTCTCACAGTCCAAAAACAAGGAAAAATTGGATGTTTTAAATTGCCCCTATCTAAATTGGCCCTTTATAGTGTGTGTCAGTGTGAGTGTGTGCCCAGCAATGGATTGGCATCCTGTCTTGGGTGTACCTGGGGAACCCCCGATACACCTCCGTGTGGGTTTCCTCCGGGTTCTCCGCTTTCCTCTCACAGTCCAAAAACAAGGAAAAATTGGATGCTTTAAATTGCCCCTATCTAAATTGGCCCTGTATATTGTGTTTGTGTGAGTGTGTGTGTGCCCAGCGATGGATTGGCATCCTGTCTTGTGTATACCTGTGGAACCCCGATACGCCTCTGTGTGGATTTCCTCCGGGTTCTCCGCTTTCCTCTCACAGTCCAAAAACAAGGAAAATTTGGATGCTTTAAATTGCCCCTATCTAAATTGGCCCTTTATAGTGTCCGTCAGTGTGAGTGTGTGCCCGGTGATGGATTGGCATCCTGTCCTGGGTCTATCTGGGGAACCCACCCCCCACCCCCAACCCCGAAACCTGATATAGGATTAAGCAGAAGACAATAATTGGAATTTTAGGGGTTAACGAATTCAACTAACGACGTGATTTCTTGTTATATTTTTGCTTCTGTGCAGCAGCTTGGATTGTGTTTAATTTTACAGTAAATCATCTTATCGGGATCGGAGCGCTGGATAAACTGACTGCTTCAATGCTGAATTTGATGATATACAATCTACCGTTCTGAAATAAGAAATTTAATTACCTTGGCTATAGTGTTAATGGGCGCGCGCTGTAAGGATGGAGATATTTAATTTAGGCCAGCTCGCCTCTTTCTTGCTCGCCCCTGATATCTCTCTCTCTCACACTCAGTCTCGCTCTGCGTGTGTGTGTGTGTGTGTGTGTGTGTGTGTGTGTTTGTTCCATTGGGATAGAGGGACATTGCCATGGTCCCAACTGAATGGAGCAGTAAATGAGGAAAAGCAAAATAGGTAATTATGTTAATCTCACGAATGAATGAGACGCTGACCTCTTCTATTAATTGATTTTATGGCGCCAAATCATATTTATCTCTCCTTTGATATATTTTTCCATTAACACTTCAGATGTAATTAATTGGTTTTATTTTTAAGGAAATTACCCCTAGATGCTGCCGACCATTATGAAGAAGGGGAATGTCATATTTCTGCGGCGTTAAGTAGACAGGGATTGGCTCGCGCCTCACTTTAGTTGGGTCACGCCTGCCTGCACATAAATGTCCTTAAAGCTTATATGGCCCCTATTCTTTTAACCTTAATCACGGCGTCATCCTTCCACACACCCTGCTTCAGTGTGTGTGTGTGAGAGAGAGTGTGCGAATGCCCTCATCAGGGTGTGTGTCTGTGCGAACGCCCTTTCCTGTTTCTCATTTTTACCCTTAATCAGCAAAAAAAGGAAAACCCGTCGCTGCTTGCTTCATTTTAAACGGGTGATTATTGGTAATAAATACTTTTTTTTTTTTTTTTTTTCTTTTTTTTACCACACACTTATTACCGAGGCCGTTTTCTTGCCCAGTTAATGAGAGTAATTTGATTTGCTTGAGAGATTACAGTTCCCCGAGAATTAATGCGGCAGCGGCCATGGCCAGATTTAGAGATCTCTGCTTCTTTCACAGGTCGTATGCTCCTGGAAGCATTTTTTCTTCTTTTTTTTTTTTTTCTTTTCTCCAGCGGCTAATGGAGGTGAACAGCAGTCTGTCATTTTGCCTTCTCTCCGCTCCATAGATGCCGTGCCCTTGCTTTCTGCTGTGCTTGTTGTTCAGAGTGATGCCTTTTTTCCAGTTACCGCCTCACTTTATGTTTGTCTTATTCTCTGTGAGCGTCTCTTTCACCGGGATAGGAGGAAGGACATTGAGAGGGTAAAGCGTATGTATGTGTGTGCAGACAGAGTGAAAGGCGTATTTGCAAACACAAAGCATTTGCATTGATTAACTGTAACGCTGCCACACATTACGTCCCTAATTTGATCGGCGATGACATGCGGCGTTAACGTTAACCTGACGGTTGACATGAAGTTGCTTGTACGTTTTGCAAACCTCAATTACGGTTTAATAGAAACTTTTACGAACTGAACTCAATCAGACTCGCAGCGTTTCCTCATCCCCATCCAGGGGAGAACGTTTCGGGTGCAGTGCAGATACACCCAGGACAGGACGCCACTCCATCGCTGGACACTCACTCACTCACACAGACACATTCTATATGGGGCAATTTGGAGAATTCAATTGACCTTGATCCATGTTTTTGGACTGTGGGAGGAAACCGGAGAACCCGGTGGAAACCCATGTGGACACGGGGAGAACATGAAAAATGGAAACTCCACCCAGATTGGGATTCAAATGGGAATCCCCAGCCCTGAGAGGGGAACATGCCAACCACTAAACCACCATGCCGACCATTCATTTCAGAACCCTCACTAATGATGTGTCCATTTGCACCAGTAGATGTATGTTTACATGGCACATGGTGTGGTGGTTGGCACGTTCTCCTCTCAGCACTGGGGATCCAGGTTCAAATCCCAATCTGGGTGGAGTGTCCATGTTCTCCCCGTGTCCGTGTGGGTGTCCTCCGAATTCTCCGGTTTACTCTCACAGTCCAAAAACAAGGGAAAATTGGATGCTTTAAATTGCCCCATCTAAATAGGAGGAAGGACAATGAGAGGGTAAAGCGTATGTATGTGTGTGCAGACAGAGTGAAAGGCGTATTTGCAAACACAAAGCATTAGCATTGATTAACTGTAACGCTGCCACACATTACGTCCCTAATTTGATCGGCGATGACATGCGGCGTTAACGTTAACCTGACGGTTGACATGAAGTTGCTTGTACGTTTTGCAAACCTCAATTACGGTTTAATAGAAACTTTTACGAACTGAACTCAATCAGACTCGCAGCGTTTCGGGACGTGCCGCCGAGGACGAGCCAGCTTCATATTCTCGGCGCGCTCTCCTCCAGGTGTTTAAGCTTCGCCACGTAATTTCATTTTGACATTTATTAAGGCCTCCAGCTCTGGAGGGTGCGTCACTCAGCATCCTCGCTCAGATTAGAAGTGTCTTGTTCCGCCAGCCAGCCAGCATCCTGATCACGCAGGCTAAGAAACAGAGCGCACCTTTTGATGTCACCTAAATGAGGGTGTATGATTTGGAAAGACCCAAAACGCCCAATAATTTCAGAACCCTCACTTACGAGGTGGCCATTTGCCACAGAAGATGTTCACAGGGCACATTGGTGTAGTGGTTACAATGTTCTCCTCACAGCATTGGGGATCCAGGTTCAAATCCCAATCTGGGTGGAGTTTCCATGTTCTCAATGTGTCCATGTGGGAGACCAAATGTTCTCCCCATGTTTTAAAAGACCCAAAACGCCCAATAATTTTAGAACCCTCACTTACGAGGTGGCCATTTGCACCTGCAGATGTTCACAGGGCACAATGGTGTAGTGGTTGGCATGTTCTCCTCTCAACATTTGGGATCCAGGTTCAAATCCCAATCTGGGTGGAGCTTTCGTGTTCTCCCCGTGTCCGTGTGGGTGTCCTCTGGGTTCTCCGGTTTCCTCCCACAGTCCAAAAACATGGAAAGTTTGGATGCTTTAAATTGCCCCTATCTGAATTGTCCCTGTATAGGGTGTGATTGTGTGCCTGGAGCTCTGGAGGGTGCGTCATTCAGCATCCTCGCTCAGATACAACCGGCTAAGTCACCTAAATGAGGGTATATGATTTTAAAAGACCCAAAACACCCAATAATTTCAGAACCCTCACTTACGAGGTGGCCATTTGCACCTGCAGATGTTCACAGGGCACAATGGTGTAGTGGTTACAATGTTCTCCTCACAGCATTGGGGATCCAGGTTCAAATCCCAATCTGGGTGGAGTTTCCATGTTCTCAATGTGTCCATGTGGGAGACCAAATGTTCTCCCCATGTTTTAAAAGACCCAAAACGCCCAATAATTTTAGAACCCTCACTTACGAGGTGGCCATTTGCACCTGCAGATGTTCACAGGGCACATTGGTGTAGTGGTTAGCATGTTCTCCTCTCAGTACTGGGGACCCAGGTTCAAATCCCAATCTGGGTGGAGGTTCCATGTTCTTCCCGTGTCCGTGTGGGTGTCCTCCGGGTTCTCCGGTTTCCTCCTACAGTCCAAAAACATGGAAAGTTTGGATGCTTTAAATTGCCCCTATCTGAATTGTCCCTGTATAGTGTGTGTCTGTGTGAGTGTGTGCCTGGAACTCTGGAGGGAGCGTCATTGCCCCAGCAGATGTTCACAGGGCACATTGGTGTAGTGGTTAGCATGTTCTCCTCTCAGCACTAGGGATCCACGTTTCAAATCCCAATCTGGGTGGAGTTTCCATGTTCTCCCCGTGTCCGTGTGGGTGTCCTCCGGGTTCGCCGGTTTCCTCCCAGAGTCTAAAAACATGGAAAAATTGGATGCTTTAAATTGCCCCTATCTGAATTTGCCCTGTTAAGTGTGTGTGTCAGTGTGAATGTGTGCCTGGAGCTCTAGAAGGGAGCGTCATTCAGCATCCTCTCACAGATTAGAAGATTTGCCCCAGCAGATGTTCACAGGGCACATTGGTGTAGTGGTTAGCATGTTCTCCTCTCAGCACTGGGGATCCAGGTTCATCCTGATCACACAGGATAAGAAACGGAGTGCACCACTTCTTACTGAATTTGAAAAACAGAGTCAGAGGCATGAGGGTCAGATTTCAGGACACTGATTATGTAACATGATTCTGAAAAATATTTGTTTCTGTCCGTTTTTTTTTTTTTTCTTCCTTTGTGAAGTTAAAGGGAGCGTCAGTCCATCTTGAAGTCAGACATCCATCTGGTGTAAAACAAAAGCAATCTCCTCTCTCTCTCTCTCTCGCTCGCTCGCTCTCTCAGTCACTCTGATATCACATTACTCAGATTGGAATGACTTGAGCAGAAGTTGTTATTCCCAGGGTGCTCCCTCTATCCCTGCAACTCAATCCCAAACCGTAGCCAATCGCGCTGACTTCCACAGATCGGGATATTCTTTAGATTCTCTCAGAGTTAAAGTCGAATGTCATCGGGATACAAGTGACGCGTCTGTTCCCGTTCCAAAAACAACACACACGATGTTTAGACGAGGTGCATGATGGGATTTAGGTCCGTAAAAAAATACTTCTAAGATTATATGAGAATCAGTTGTGTGTGTAATGTGTGTGCTGTGGTTTTGTCGGTGTGTGTGTGTGTGTGTGTGTCGTGTGTGTCTATGTCAGTGTTTGTCTGTGTCGGTTGTGTGTGTTGGTGTGTGTCTGTCTGGGTCGGTTTGTGTCTTCCTGTGTCGGTTTGTGTGTCTGTGTCAGTGTGTCTGCCTGTGTCTGTGTGTGTGTGGTGGTTTGTGTGTGTCTGTGTTGGTGTGTGTGTGTCTGTGTCGGTCTGGGTGTGTCTGTGTGTGTGTCTGTGTTGGTCTGGGTGTGTCTCTGTGTGTGTCTGTTTTGGTGTGTGTGTGTGTGTGTGTGTGTGTGTGTCTGTGTGTGTCTGTGTCTGTCTGTGTCTGTGTCGGTCTGGGTGTGTCTGTGTGTTTCTGTGTCTGTGTGTGTGTGTGTGTCTGTGTCCGTCTGGGTGTGTCTGTGTGTTTCTGTGTCTGTGTGTGTGTGTGTGTGTGTGTGTGTGTGTCGGTCTGGGTGTGTCTGTGTGTTTCTGTGTCTATGTGTGTGTGTGTGTGTGTGTGTGTGTGTGTGTGTTTCTGTGTTTCTTTCTGTGTCTATGTGTATGTGTCTGTGTCAGTCTGGGTGTGTGTGTGTGTGTGTCTGTGTGTTTCTGTGTCTGTGTGTGTGTGTGTGTGTGTGTGTGTGTGTGTGTGTGTCTGTCGGTCTGGGTGTGTGTGTGTGTGTGTGTCGGTCTGGGTTTGTCTGTGTGTTTCTGTGTCTGTGTGTGTGTGTGTCTGTGTCGGTCTGTGTGTGTGTCTGTGTCGGTCTGGGTGTGTGTCTGTGTCGGTCTGGGTTTGTCTGTGTGTGTGTGTCTGTGTTGGTGTGTGTCTGTGTCGGTGCCTGTCTGTGTCTATGTGTGTGTGCCTGTGACAGTGTGTGCCTGTGTTGGTTTGTGTGTGTGTGTGTGTGTGTGTGTGTATGTATGTGTTTGGGTGGGTGTCAGTGTGACCAAAACACCACACCACCACACCACACATATCGCACACACACATTGCACACATCGCACACCACACACATATTGCACACACACACACCACACACATATTGTACACACACACCACACAAAAGTAAAGTTTAAACACTTGTGTTGTGTCTTTTCTGTCATCTCTGTCTGAAAGAGCTTTAAAAAGCTCCAGGTCTTTAAATAAACACACAGGCTTTACACACTGTGCTGCAACTTGCTGCGTTGCTCCAACTATAAACACTTCACTTTATACAAAGACAATTTAATAATCCCTTAACTTTAAAACGTTTCCTTTTTTGTGCCAGACCTCCATTCTTAGCTGGTTTTATGGGTCCATCTCTGGCTGCATGAACCTTCCATCAACTCTCCTCCCGCCTCCCCTGACAATACCACAGACTACACATGGGACATGTCACTGGTGGCTCTGGAAATCCAATATATGTGGCTGTAAATACACAAACACGGCTGTGACGTGAAGCTAAATCGATTGATTTAATTATCAGAGAATAAGTATCAGCTCCAGCATGAGAATAAACCGAGTTTACAGGATGCTCCATGCAGCTGGGATGCTCACTGCTTTGTGAGAGCACACAAAAGCTGATGGGACTAATCTACGTTTTGTGAGAATTCCTTTCTCCTCCTCTTCCTCGTATCCCTTCATGTTCAGGAACTGCTAGTTCACACCGAGCGTCTGATGCAACTCCTTAAGCAAAATTGCAATTGAACTCATTATCCCGGGCCTCGTCCGTATATCCAGATCATCTGGCAAGCGTTCTCCTTTTTTGTGCTCTTTAGTACGTCAACGGAAATTGCCAGAAAACATAATGGTGGGGATCCCCAGGCTTCAGAAGTTACTGAAGGAAATGGGAAGGGCGACGGAACGTGTGTGTCTGTATATCTGTTGAGCGGCGTGGCATTGTTCCCCGTTCCGTCCTCTCCTCTCATTTCCATGCTGTTTTTATAACTAATCAAACAAAGTGTGAACGTTTGTAAGGATAGATGTGCAATATCGCGTAAACGTTCTGGGCACGTTGTTTGTTTTTACAGTATCTGTTCTATGTCACATCTGATCGTTCCGTTCTGGAACACGAACCGATATTTGCACCATACAGCCGTAATGTCAACATAATGGAGTCAATCTTTGATAATCAAAAAAGCTATGCAAACTATGCAAAAGTACCGAGTAAAATGCATTTAATAAAATATTCTGGGTTTCCATCCTCTTTCCCTATTTCTCTCTTTTCTCGCTTTGTGATATATACAGTATATATGTCACCTTACAGCTAAAAGCTGAGGGAGAGAATCCTAGACCTTTTTGCTGTAAGGTAACAATATGGCCTTTTAATTAAATTATTATTAAATTACCTTAATTAAATTATTAGTAGATAATGTATGTCCATCCATCAATTATCTTCCGCTTTATCCTCTACTGGGGGGGGGGGGTGTTCCCCATGCCCATCCAGGGGAGAATGTTTCGGGCACTGGACAGGGCGACAATCTATCACTGGGCACACATTCACTCGCACAGACACACTCTATATGGGGCAATTTGGAGAATTCAGTTGACTTGATCCATGTTTTTGGACTGTGGGAGGAAAAAGGAGAACCCACGCGGACACGGGGAGAACCCACGCGGGGAGAACCCACACGGACACGGGGAGAACATGGAAAACATGGAAACTCCACCCAGATTGGGGATTTGAACCTGGATCCCAAGTGTTGAGAAGAGAACATGCCAACCATAACACCAATGTGCCCTCTGAACATCTGCAGGTGCAAATGGCCACCTCGTAAGTAAGGGTTCTGAAATTATTGGGCGTTTTGGGTCTTTTAAAACACGGGGAGAACATTTGGTCTCCTACATGGACACATTGAGAACATGGAAACTCCACCCAGATTGGGATTTGAACCGGGATCCCCAGTGCTGTGAGGAGAACATGCTAACCATTACATATATATATTTATATATATATATATATATATATATATATATATATATATATATATATATATATATATATATATATATATATATATATGCACACACACACACATATGCATACCTAAGTACCCACAACACACATGTAGGCATGTGTGTGTATAGACTGGGTCCTTCTTGTAGATTTGTAGGTTCTCTCTATCTCCAACCTGCAACTCTAATTAGATTAAGTATTTAAGAGTCCATCCAAGTTCATCCCGAACTGAGTGGAGTTTCCATCATGATCTCCTCGTGCCTGTGTGGGTTTCCTCCGGGTTCTCTGGTTTCCTCCCACTGTCCAAAAACATGGATTCAAGATGAATTGGCTGCTCTAAATTGCCCCTATATCGCGTGTATGTGAGTGTATGCCCAGAAATCAATTGGTGCTCTGTCCTGTGTGTATCTGCCAACCGCCCGAAACGCCCGAAAATATTTCAACTAAGCGCCATTAAGGTAAACTAAGCTGAATCAGCTAAAATTTTCTTTTTATATTAAACTACAAATTCTATTCAAGTATTTCTTATAAAAATATTAGGATATTAATTTTTTGCTTTCCCAAACCGACAGTGGTGTTCTACGTTACAGTATGATTATTCAGGCATGGAGGAATAAGTGTTGGTTGTGTGTTGGTTGTTCTGTTGTGTTGAACCTGGCATGGACTCATTCAGTTACATCATGTTGGACTGGCACTGCAGTTCTTGGCTGTTAGAATCCGTAAGCACACTCTATCCCGTCACGCTAATCCATGCAGAGAACTGATTTAACTGTTTACCAGTGAGGGACCTGAAATCCCCGAACATATCATACTGTAGCTTTAATCATTGTCAGTTGTAACTCTGGGCCCAATTCATACAACACTACATCCCGATGTCCAGCATCCATTACTGCAGCGTGCTGTTAGACGTGCAGTAAAATAGGATTTCTGCAACATAATTGTTGCTGCTTAATAATATGGTTGCCCATCCACCGACCTCCACTCATCCCTCTCTTTATTTCGTTCCTGTCCCTGCAGCTAATGCATCCTTTTCTTATGAGTCATTTACTTCTTTAATTATAGTCAGCAGCAGATGCACAGTGGAGTATTAATGCGAATGGGTTTTACGGACGATTCATCAGGCCGCACCTCTGAAAGCTGAGATATATAATTGACGTGGAGAGGGGAGCGGAGTGAGCGAGACAATGTGCCACTTAACAGTTTGCCACAAGAAGGTTTCTTCTTTCACAGCACCGTAAAGAATTAATACACACATCCCAATTCCACAAAGCTTCCAACGGAGGAGAGACAAAACAGCTCGTCACATTTGTTACGAGCCAAGAGTTAAGTTGGAGTGTGCGTTTGTGTGTGTGTGTGTGTGTGTGTGTGTGTAGGCATGTGTGTATATTTGTGTGTGTCTGTGTAGGCATGTGTGTAGGTGTATGTGTGAGTGTGTATGTATGTATGTGTGTGTGTGTGTGTGTGTGTTTGTAGGCATGTGTGTAGGTGTATTTGTGTGTGTGTGTGTGTGTGTGTGTGTATATCTTTGTGTGTGTGTGTCTGTGTATGCATGTATGTGTGTGTGTCTCTTTATGTGTGTGTGTGTGTCTGTGTAGGCATGTGTGTAGGTGTATGTGTGAGTGTGTGTGTGTGTGTGTGTATGCATGTATGTATGTTTGTGTCTGTGTATAAATGTATATGTGTGTATGCATATATGTATGTTCGTGTGTGTGTGTGTGTGTGTGTGTGTATATTTGTGTGTGTCTGTGTCTTTGTAAGAGTGTATCTCTGTGTATTAATGTGTATATGTGTGTCTTTGTGTATGTTTTTATCTATTTTGTGTGTGTGTGTGTGTGTGTGTGTGTGTGTGTGTGTGTGTGTAGGCATGTGTGTATGTTTGTGTGTGTGTGTGTAGGCATGTGTGTATGTTTGTGTGTGTGTGTGTGTGTGTGTAGGCAGGTGTGTAGGTGTATGTATGAGTGTGTATGCTTGTGTGTGTGTCTGTGTAGGCATGTGTGTAGGTGTATGTGTGTGTGTGTATCTTTGTGTGTGTGTGTGTGTGTGTATGCATGTATATGTGTGTGTGTGTGTGTGTGTGTGTCTGAGTAGGTGTGTGTGTGTGTGTTTATGTATGTGTGTGTGTGTGTGTGTGTGTGTGTGTGTGTGTCTGTGTAGGCATGTGCGTAGTTGTGTGTGTGTATGTATGTATGTTTGTGTTTGTGTATAAATGTATGTGTGTGTGTATGCATATATGTATGTTTGTGTGTGTGTGTGTGTGTATATTTGTGTGTGTGTCTGTGTCTTTGTACGAGTGTATGTCTGTGTATATGTGTGTCTTTGTGTATGTTTTTGTCTATTTGTGTATGTGTGTGTCTGTATTTGTATGAGTGTCTGTTTGTCCTTGTATTCGTGTGTGTGCATGTATGTCTATGATTTTGTGTTTGTGTGTGTGTGTGTGTGTGTGTGTGTGTGTGTGTGTGTGTCTGGTCTCACTGATTTGCTTTGTGGCTGAATGTGTACGTATGCCTTTGAACATCCGGCTCCAAGAAAGAGGCTCCTGTATTTTTTTCCCATCTGTTGTTAGGCAGTGCTGTGGAATCCAAACAACTAGCCGCATAGCTGAGCTGACCTCCGACCTCTGGGGTCACACTTTGGTACCAGGCTGAAAGCGGTACCTTGTTTACTCCTCCTTTACTCGCCCCACATTTTTCCCCCTTCTCCCTCCATCAACAGCCTCATTTACCAGCCAACGCTCACTCGTTCTTAAAATACGTTTACGCCACTGCACACTCCCTCCATCATTATCACATCGTATCTCCTTTTCCTTTCTGAGGGAAAACCATTTATCAGGTCTGCATATTGCACACTATTCGGGGCGATGTGTGTTTTTTTGCCCCGAGTCAGCTCACAGCTTATGTAATTGCACGCTGAACTTTATATTGTTTAAACGTGGCAATTTGAAATGTTTGGTGTTGTCATAAATATTAATAGATCGGTTGAAAAGTGCAGTTTGGGGAGGTGGTGTAATGCTTTAGAGTGGGTATAAACCATTGATTTATTTATGTATTCTACATGAATTAGTTTAGAAGTCTAAACAATGGATGAAGAGCGGTTTTCCGTGAGCCCGTAATTCATAGGGTTTCGGCACGAGCGTCCATTTTCCACGTGAAGAGGGCTTTTTAGAAATAGCATTAATTATATACTCGCAGAACCAAATTCGACCGGCCCTGTTTTACAATGCAGATAACAATTCGACATGAAAATGAACCGGGGGGGGGGGGGGGGGGATGGGAGTCAATTAATACAAATAGGTGTGATAGTAACTGCTTATCTGTCGCTGCCACAAAAAAGAACATTTCTGAATCCTATGCATTTCAATTTAAATTGCTCCGACTGTAAGCAGCTTCCATTACTGTATGAGTACCGCTGGGTTCTCCTGTAACGTCCCTCCGGCTCGTACCTCAGACTGGTCTTATTAAAAATGACTGTAATATGTGTTGGGGGGTAAAAACCTTCAAAATATGCTGAAACAAACATGTTTTAAGCATTTAAAATTAGGAAGACATCATTTTTAGGTTATTCTGAAACTCTATGTAGTGATTAGCATGTTCGCCTCCCAGCACTGAGGATCCAGGTTCGAATCCCGATCTGGGATGTTGACCCCTTGTCCGTGTGGTGTTCCCTGGTTTCCTCTCAGTGTCCCAAAACATGGATTCAAGGTGAATAGGCTGCTCTAAATTGAATCTAAATTGCCTCTATGTAGTGTGTGTATGGCCAGAGATGGATTGGCACCCTGTTCTGGGTGCCTAGTACTCGAAACATGAATTAAAAGGGAAACTCAAACTCTAATGTGGGTATATATATTCATTCATTATCTATCCTCTATTAGGGTCGCGGTGGGGTTCCCCATGCCCATCCAGGGGAGAAAATTTCGGGCGCTGGGCATATACACCCAGGACAGGGCGCCAATCCATCGCTGGGCACACACTCACTCACACAGACACACTCTATATGGGGCAATTTGGAGAACTCAATTGACTTGATCCATGTTTTTGGACTGTGGGAGGAAACCGGACAACCCGGAGGAAACCCACATGGACACGGGGAGAACATGGAAACTCCACTCAGATGGGGATTCGAACCGGGAATCCATAGCACTGAGAGGCGAACGTGCTAACCACTAAACCACTGTGCTGTTGTATGTATATATATATATATATATATATATATATATATATATATATATATATATATATATAAGACTGACCACAAAACAGTTTAATAGAACATTATATAATAACTAGGGTAACAGGGGGTTCCCCTTGCTTATCCAGGGGAGAACATTTTGGGCTCTGGGTAGATACACCCAGGACATCTATTACTGGCTACACACTCACACACACAGACCCACACTGCATTGGGATAATTTAGATACGGGCAATTAGAAGCAGCCAATTCACCTTGAATCCATATTTTGGTCTGTCAGAGGAAACCAGAGAACCAGGATAAACCCACGGGGACAGGGGTGAACATGCGAACCACTACGCCACCATGCTTTTCATTTCTTTTAATTTTTATACATTGTACTGTATACTGTATGTAAGTTTGCTGAATGAGGGTGGAATCACGGTGGGTAACAGATGCCTCACAGCATGAAGTTTCTGGGTTCGGTTCACTTTACTTCTGTAATCTCCAGTGTCCTTAGACAGTCTGAAGACATGTCCACCAGATTAAATCAAATCGATTCAAGGTCTGTATATCTGCATCTAATATTGTAGCTCTTGACAAGCTTTTTCCACTAAGAAGCATGATGACATGTATGTTCAGCCGTAATTATAAAAATGTATAGCATGTGGTCGAGCAATGGCTGATGCACGAAGCCCATCCAGTAACCTTGACATTTAAGACATAGGTCTCAGCTTCCACAGAGTATTAGAAGTGACTGAAAGCAGTTCTCCAGAGTAAAGCATGTTAAATACAGCTACCCCATTATGTGAGCTTTGGTCTCCAGACCCGTAAACTGGACGTTGTGTAAACACTCTCTGCTCTAAAATGGCTGCTGGGATGTGATTTCACCTGCCTGCACATCTCCTCCTAATTAGGGTCTTAATTAGTTTGGATTCATGTCAAGGTCTTTGCGGTCATTGAAAGGGACACTCCATAATAGAAATCCGGCCTGATTGGTCTACAAGCCCGTCGTCCTGGTGTTACACTGCTCTCGTCTATTAATTTAATGTCATGTGTAATCAGATTGTGCTTCTTCATCCGCGTTCCTTCTCAGTGTTTAAGACATCTTTAGTTTAGAGCCTCATCATTACAGATTATCTCATAGCTTTTGTTGTTGTACAGTACACTGCAGTACAGTATGACGCTGCTAATAAAGTACAGTGGAACATCTGTTGCTAATCCGTCCGCAAACAATCAGTGAAATCCGAAATCGATAAAACTGAGGCACCTATTTTAATTTAAATCAACGTAAATGCAATGACTTCATTAAAGAGACTCCAAAATGCACTAAACCCATTTTGTAGAAAATAAATGTAGTGTTTAATACTGAAAACTAAACAAAAGGGAAAAAAATTATTTTTATATATATATATATATATATATATATATATATATATATATATATATATATATATTGGGCGGCATGCTGGCTTCGTGGTTAGCATGTTCTCCTCTCAGTGGTAGGGATTCCCTGTTCGAATTCCAATCTGGGTGGAGTTTCCATGCTCTCTTCATGTCCGCGTGGGTTTGACATTGATCAAGGTCAATTGAATTCTCCAAATTGCCCCATATAGAGTGTGTTTGTGTGATTGAGTGTATGCCCAGCGATAGATTGGTGTCCTGTCCTGGATGTATTTGCCCAGCACCTGAAACGTTAGTAGAGGACCCTAGTAGAGGATAAAGCAGAAGACAATGGATGGATGGATGTCTGGTTGGATACACATAAAAAAAAAAAAAAAAAAAAAAAATAAAAAAAAAAAAAAAATATATATATATATATATATATAATATATATATATATATATATATATATATATATATATATATATATATATATATATATATATATAAAGGTCTGCAGCAGCTCTGATAATGCCGCTCTTATGTTTTCTAATGATTTCTTACTTTATCTCGGTCCTGTTTCTGCTCTTTTTCTTTGATAGGCTGCTGGCTCTGTACGTTTTGTATGTTTTGTAACATATACAGACATTTCCATGATCATTATTTCATGTCTGAATCATGGTGAGAATAACAGTTTATATAGACAGCTGCTAAGTGATGGTGCGGTCGCAGGTACAGCAATGTTGTTTCACATCCCCGGTGAGAAGAAGCCAAACAGCTCAGGAGTTCATCTCTTTGCTCAGAACAGAAAATGTTTTAACTTATGAATTGTTTATTGCTAGATTTTTCATGTAATGTTTTCAGTCCACACTTGGTGAAGTCCAAGTGAATAACAGAGGGAAACTGTAAACACTGAATTAAGACCGTTCTGTTTTTGTGTCGGTAGCCTTCACCTTTAAAAACAACATTAATTCGATTACTTAATTTGTTAGTGAGCATGTTTTTAAGGTGGGGAGTCGGTCACCCTGCTGTTTAAATGACACTCCTGAAGCCATCACGGAGCTGCCGCAGACCTTTTCTTCTTTTGCTGAGGATAATGTTTGGATGACTTTGATTTTGCATCCAGGGATGTTTTCTTTCTTAACATTCAAGGTCCCATCATATATTTATAGTTTTTGCACAACACTGTTATGTAGTGAACATGATGTTTAATACAGAACAGGCTGCTCTGAGCCCAACGAGCCTTGAGTATTATTTACATTATGTTGTCTAGCAGACAATTTTAAATTTAACTAATATATTTAATACTTTAAATAATATTTGGGGTCAGAATATTGAGTCATGACGCAGTACCTACCCATGGAGAAATGAGGGTTAAAGGCCTTACTCAAGGACCCACACTGGTAACTTCATCCATCCATCCATCCGTCCATCCACCATCTTCCGCTTTATCCTCTACTAGGATAGAGGGGGGGGGGGGGGTTCCCCAAGCCCATCCAGGGGAGAACATTTCGGGTGCTGGGCAGATACACCCAGGACAGGGTGCCAATCCATTGCTGGACACACTCACTCATAGAGACACACTCTATATGGAGCAATTTGGAGAATTCAATTGATCTTGATCCATGTTTTTGGACTGTGGGAGGAAACCGGAGAACCCGGAGGAAATGGGAAGAACATGGAAACTCCACCCAGATTGGGATTCGAACCCGAATCACCCAAAAAAAATTAGTGTTAAGATACACACAGTAATTTGTCCTCCACATTTAACCCATCTGTGCAGTGAAACACACACATTTACACACACTGCTGAAGTGTGAAGTAAAGCAGAAAGGTGGGCAGCCCTGGACATGGTGCCCGAGGAGCAATTGAGGTTAAGTACCTTGTCCAAGGGCACTTCAGCCATAGCACTTGGTGGGACCAGGAATCAAACCAGGGCTTCAGGTCACAAGGCTGGTTGGTTAACCATAAGCCTACAACTGCCCCTTCAAAGGACCTGGATAAGGGCCTTGCTCAGGGGCCCACACTGGTTACTTCATGATGGATTCCTGATTCGAACCCAAAGCCTTCAGACTGATACCCCAACCCCAAATCCCCACCCTGCTGCAGAACAGAATAACATGTTATTTTTTAGAGGGCGCGGTAGCTCAGTGTTTAGGGTGTTGGGCTATCAATCAGAAGGTTGGTGGTTCAAATCCCAGGTCCTCTGAAGTTATCAGTGTGGGTCCTTGAGCAAGACCCTTAACTCTCATTGCTCCAGGGATGCTGTGATTAACCCGGTATTCACCTTGTAAGTCGCTTTGGATAAAAGGGTCTGCTGAATGTAAATGTAAATGTAGATGTGTCCGAGACATTAATTACTATGGTTTGGAACGTTCACATGACAACACCTGAACCGTGGTGCGTTCTAAACGTGGGTTCTGCTGAAGGAAATGTTTAGCTATATCCGAAGTGCTTCCGTTCTTACATGCGATATTCCCACTGCAACTTTCAGACATTTATAATCCTATGTACATAAGAGATTCAGCCACAGAAGAAAAGTGGCTTGTTGTATTTCCCATTTATCATTTAAGAGTTTAAACTCATCAATCTCAATAATTCCTCTAAGCTTTAAGCACTGATACATTAAACTGTATTTAGATGATCTCACAGCTTTACTGCACCACAGTGAACATGCTTCATCTTGCTGTCAGTAGAACTCTCATAAAAGGTACTTATCACTGGCATTACCATTATTTACAAAAATTAAAAGGTCAGTCGTTCGGTGTGTGTTTTGGTGTAGCTATAATGGAGTTGTAGGAGACAGGATTCAGTTTACATGCTGTGAAATGTTCAATGTCAGACATTTTGAAATATGTCTCATCAGCCTTAAACCATTAAGCCGCCTTCAGAATTGAATCATAACATTATTGAGTGGAAATGTTGCACACGTTACAATTACAATGGATTAGTATTAGTTGAGTAAGATGTTCATTTAAAATAAATAAATAAAAATAAATCAAATAAAATGTTCAACACTGTATAGAGTTTAAGTTCAAATGAATTTAAATTGTGTTTTTTATACAGCAGTGTATCGTCTTAATGCAGTTTTGCAGTTTTTTTAATCTAAACCCCCAAAGAACAAACTTAAGAGGCAGTGGCAGGGCAAAACTCAGACATAACATATATAGGCAAAAGAATTGGGATGTACATTTACATTTGACAGAACATGAGAACAACACAAGTCAGTATTTAAGGAAGAACCAGCAACACTGTAAACTTGATCATTTGAATATTATCTTTTTTTATTTTTTAAATGTATTTTTTATATCAGGTGTTTGTGAAAGAGATGTGTTTTCAGTTGTTTCATAAAGATAGGAAGTGTCTCCGCCTTACAAACATTCATTCATTCATTCATTCATCCATTATCTTCCACTTTATCCTCTATTAGGGTCGCGGGGGGGGTTCCCCATGCCCATCCAGGGGAGAACGTTTCGGGCACTGGGCAGATACACTCAGGACAGGGCGCCAATCTATTGCTGGACACACACTCACTCACACACACACTCTATATGGGGCAATTTAGAGAACCCAATTGACTTGATCCATGTTTTTGGACTGTGGGAGGAAACCGGAGAACCCGGAGGAAACCCACACGGACACGGGGAGAACATGGAAACTCCACCCAGATGGGAATTCGAACCGGGAATCCCTAGCGCTGAGAGGAGAACGTGCTAACCACTAAGCCACCGTGCCGCCCGCCTTACAAACAGTATATCTTAATCATTCGATCTGATTGGCTGGGCTGTTTGTTCAGTCATGACATTATTAGAATTATCAGCGCTTCACATTCGTATCAATGCGTGAAATACATTACATTGTTTTAAATCATTTTCTATTCATAGAAATACAGATTAATATAATCTGCTTTAAAAAAAATTGGCTAGATTATATCACACAGTTTAGTAATGATTTTGTTCTTGATAAACACATTTATGAATCAAACCCACTTTGTGGGAACAGTTTGGGGAAGGCCCTTTTCTGTTTCAGCATGACTGTGTTGTCGCTCCATAAAATCATAAATGGGTAAATTAGGTGTGGAGGAACTTAACTGACCTTCATTGAGCCCTGACCTCAAACCCATTCAAATCCTTCCTGCTTTCTAACCCGACTTCACAAATGTCTTCCAAATGACCGGGATAAACCTGAATTTTGTAGAAAGACTTTCCTATTAAGGCGTCATAGTGGCTTAATGGTTCTCCTCTCAGCGCTGGGGATTCCCAGTTCGAATCCCAATCTGGCTGGAGTTTCCATGTTCTCCCAATGTCTGCGTGGGTTTCCTCCGGGTTCTCTGGTTTCCTCCCACAGTCCAATAACATGGATCAAGGTCAATTGAATTCTTCAAATTGCCCCATATAGAGTGTGTCTGTGTGATGGAGTGTGTGCCCAGTGATAGATTGGCGCCCTGTCCTGGGTGTATACCCAGCGCCCAGTGGAACATAATGGATGGATGGATGGACTTTCCTATGAATTGAATGCTGTTATAGCTGCAATGAAGGAATAACAGTATAAAACCTCACAAAACTCCTGTAGGTGTGAATGTCCCCTGAACCAGCAGAAACGAGGGTCTGGGGGAACAGTGAGTCCTCAATGACTGCCCCCCCGCAGCCCACCACCAGATTTGTGTAGCTTATGTGGGACGGCTTACACAGCGGCAAACCCCGAAGCCTGTAAATAATCCACCGTGTGCACGGAAAGACATCAGTTCTTCCTCACCTTATCACTGGAAACGTGACTGAGGACACAGGGCAACCCAGATAATGTTGTGTCTTTATCACTAAAGGAAAGCCGTTAGTACGTAGAGGGAGGAGGGGGTGTAACAATCTCCAACATCAGAAATATAAAACACATATTCTGAATGATAGGAGAAGCAATTTTTGTGGTTGATGATGACATGCGCATGGCGTCTCATGTCCCTAAGGCTGTTTTATAATCAGCTGTACCTCATGAGTTTGGTATTTGCTCAGGTGTTGTGTTGCAGCCCTCACATAGACATAGACAAATCTTACAGTCATTCAAATTTACACTGTACAATCTGCGTAAGAACATTTTGTTACCTTGATTTGACATAATTTTAAGTCTTAATACAATTTTGGTGTTGTTGCACGTATAGACGAAAGTATTGGGACGCACATCTTAATCAATCAATCTGATTGGCTGAGCTGTATGTCCAGCCGTGACATTATTGACAATAACACACACCCCTTAATGTGTGATACACAATACATTATTTTAAATCATGGACCATTAATAAAAAAATACAGATTAATATAAACTTGAGCTGATACCGCGTAAGCACTAAGCAGGTGAATTTCAAAAATTAGGTTCTGACATCAAACTACAGTGCAACCTCTGTTTTCGCTGCTAATCCGTTCGCAAACAATTGGTAAAATCTGAAATCGATGAAAACTGAGGCACCTATTTCCAATTATATCAATGAAAATCCAATTAATTCGTTCTAGAGTCTTCAAAATACATAAAACCCAATTTCATTCATCCATCATCTTCCGCTTTATCCTCTACTAGGGTCATGGGGGGTTCC
Source organism: Corydoras sp. C115 (assembly GCA_019802505.1). Taxonomy (NCBI): domain Eukaryota; kingdom Metazoa; phylum Chordata; class Actinopteri; order Siluriformes; family Callichthyidae; genus Corydoras; species Corydoras sp. C115. Next base: position 326,760 of record JAFMOC010000008.1, read on the forward strand.
CCATGCCCATCCAGGGGAGAACATTTAGGGCATTGGGCAGATACACCCAGGACAGGACACCAATCTATTGCTGGGCATGCACTCACTCTAGACACACTCTACATGGGGCAATTTGGAGAATTCAATTGACCTTGATCCATGTTTTTGGACTGTGGGAGGAAACCGGAGAACCCGGAGGAAACCCACGTGGACACGGGGAGAACATGGAAACTCCACCCAGATTGGGATTCGAACCGGGAATCCCTAGTCCTGAGAGGAGAACATGCTAACCACTAAGCCATGATGCCGCCTCTTTAAGAAGCAGACATATAGAATTTACCAAACCTTGCTTTTAATTGAATAAGGGTTTATTTACAGTATTTATCTCTTTATTATATACTATTTTCTCAAACGGTGATAATAATCGGTGTGTAATCAGTAATTTTCCTTTAGGGTGCTTATTATCGGTTGTGTCCCCTTGAAAGGCCGCCTCGCTCTCAGTGTGCAACCCGTCACATGTTTGCATTATCTGCCTTTGAACTGCTTTTCTATCTGATCAGTTTCTTCTCGTATGAGTCTCTCCAGACAACACGCTGTTCTCCCCGCTTTAAACGTGCCTTCAGACGCTCCAGTCTGTCATCACATGGCAGTTTATCACGCTAGCGTCTGGAACTGCTCTTAGCCCGGCGCGTCCATCAAACCCACCGCTACTTTTGAATGCAGGATCAAAAGAAGACGAATCCTCGGCAGAAGAGGAGAAAAAAACGGCGCAGTGAGCGCCTGCATGCGGGAGGGGGGCGCTGTGTAAACACGGGATTGACAGCTCGCAGTGGGGTTGCTTTAGCACTGCGTTAGCACTTTGCTAGTCAACTGGAGCGCAAGGCGCTAGCTTGTTAAACAACAAATCAGTCTTCTTCCCGGGGCCCTCGCTCACCTCGGAAACCTGTCAGAGTTCAGTCTGTCTCGTCTCATTACTTCTGAAGCCGCCGGAGTCTGGGGATCGTTTTGGAATTGTTTTAATTGAGCTTTTGTTTTTTTTTTTAAGAAAGCAAAAAGGGAAATAATAAAATGCCTGCTGCTTTTCCAATCTGCCGTGTGTTTTGTGTAATCAGTCGAGCTGAAGACAGACGTCGCGATGCAGACGTGGTTGGTAGGGATGAGACAATTAAAGATTTTGTTCGTACGATTATTGTCTTAGAAATAATCACGATTATATTGGATATACCATCCATCCATCCATTATCTTCTGCTTTATCCTCTATTAGGGTGGCGGGGGCGGGGGGTTCCCCATGCCCATCCAGGGGAGAACGTTTCAGGCGCTGGGCAGATACACCCAGGACAGGGCGCCAATCTATCACCGGGCATAGTGGATATACGATTATAGAATTATTACACAATAATTAACTTTGCCCAATAAAAGAAACAGTGCATGGTTTCTAATCTTTGTTGTTTATTTAATGTAAACACAATACCATCCATCCATCCATCCATCCATTATCTTCCGCTTTATCCTCTATTAGGGTCGCGGGGGGGGGGGGGGCATGCCCATCCAGGGGAGAACGTTTCGGGCTTTGGGTACATACACCCAGGACAGGGCGTCAATCTATCGCTGGGCACACACTCACTCAAACTCAAACACACTCTATATGGGACAATTTGAAGACCTCAATTGACCTTGATCCATGTTTTTGGACTGTGGGAGGAAACCGGAGAACCCAGAGGAAACCCAGACGGACACAGGGAGAACATTGAAACTCCACCCAGATGTGGATGGAAACTCTACCCAGATTGGAATTCGAACCAGGAATCCCTACCACTGAGAGGAGAACATGCTAAACACTAAACCACTGTGCCGTCCACACAATATAATATTTTGTTATAATAATCAGACAACAAAGGTGAATATTAACACACAATATTGAATTGTTTTTTTGGAAATAAAAGTAAAAATAAAAATCTGGGTTCCTGTGTCAATGGCTTCCAACACCATACTCACTTTTCTCATGAATTTGGTTTTGACGATGTTGAGCCCCTCTTAAGATTCATTAATTGTAACATTTTTTATTGCCATCAAGTGTTAAAAAAATAAGTTGTCTCATCCCATGTGTTTAGGAAAGCTGATTGTTGGTTATCAGAAATGTCATATTGCTTCGCAGATCCATTTAAATCCAAGTTCTGTGGTGCAATTGATGAACCCAGATCACCTTTACATCCCTTTCATCCTAATCTTCAAGTACCTAAAGCCCATATTGCATCCTGTTGACTCAAATATCCTTGTTCCTCTACCCTTGCCTCTAGCAAAGTGTACAAATCATACACCAAGCATTTACGTGTCATAAAAGTTTCTGTGTAAACAAATACAGCGCACTTCCCAGAAGTGAGTAAGAGGTGGACTCGGCGTGGTAATTTGTCATCAATGTATCAAGTAGTCTTTGTTCCAGCTTTTCAAAGCTCTGACCCCACTGGACACAAATAATGGCAAGTTTCAAACATCTTTTTTAGTACAGCAATGGACATAATGTACTGCCCGGGCAGTATAAACAGAAAACACCCCCTTTATGGCCAGAGTTGTTTGTTGTTCTCTTGCCTTTAAGATCATTTGATATTCTAGTATCCTACCAGCAACATGCCATTTTCTCAGAATGTAGGTTAAAATAAATTAAAGGCCGTCTGGGTTTCGCTGAGCAGGTACTGTTTAATTCATGGAATGCTCTCACGTCAGGTTCTAACCAAAAGTTTCAAGATTATGGGGAAGTTTGAAGTCACAACCGTGCATAATGATTGGGTCTGTTTGTTTTTCCCTTCCTCAGAACTGCCTACTCTGGGCCTGTTGGTGTGTTTGTGTGGTATGGGTTGACTAAGTGTGCTGTGGCCTGATGGGGTTGCCCCCTCTAAAATCCCTTCCTTGATATAGAAAACTACAGAAACTAAAATGGAAACAAAGGGCTTTTGTTATTTTAATCAGTTGTTTGAATTGGTTTGAGCGGTTCCTGTGTTATTACTAAACAATGATTCACAGGCGAGAGTGTAACCAATGTGTACATACTATTAACATTTTCGTGTTCTATTTAATGCAGATCAAAGAGAATGTTTCACTGTATTGTACTGTATTTCAACTCTGTATCATTTTTTTTTTTCATTTTGTTTTTCATTTGAAACCTTATACAGTCCCATTCTTGACCACACCCCCTTCTTCCTCCATTATCCATTTCCTCCACTTATCATAAAGATGGACTTTGTAGTTTTATAATTACAGACTGTAGTCCATCTGTGTTCTTTGTTGGTGTTAGTCATCTGTTGGTTCTCATTTCTCTATTGGTCAGCATCACAGAACAGGTATCATTTGGGTGGTGGATTGTTTATTGTCAGTTCTACAGTGACACTGATGTGGTGAGGGGGTGTTAGTGCAGCAGTGCTGCTGTAGTTTCATTTAAACACTTCAGTGAAACTGCTGGGATAGGACTAATGCACCCACCACATAATCCCTGCTCTGTGGTGGTACTATTGGGGTCCTGATTATTAGAACAGAGAACACAGTATGTACTGTAGAACACAAACAGACGGACTACAGTCTGGAATTGTAGAACTACAAAGTCCATCTTTACATGAAGTGGAACTAACAACATAGACAATACGTGGAGCAAAAGGGGGCGTGTCCTAACTTCTATATGTGTAGATATTTGTTTGTGTACCCAAGCTGGTTGTGAGAAATGGTTCTGTCTGTTAACATTAATAAATATTTCATCCCAAACAGGACGTTTATTAGTCATGAGGTGCTCTAAAGCTCAACCGCGTTCCCATGTCGCCAGCGTACTTTAGAACAATGAAGCCATTTGAGAATTCATCTAACAATTGGTTCGAAACAACACGTCTGATTTGTGCTGTTTTTAAAGTGTCCACTTTTTCCATTTGTTTACATTGAATTGTCTTTCTTGTTTCTGAATGATGAGCTCTAAATACATTTTCGGCTGCTCTCTTCACCTTTGCACATTAACCTCATTCAAATAAACCAGCGCAAACACGTTCAAATTATTCAAATGACTGCCAATCCTTAATACAGACAGGACTCCTAACAGACGACACCACCAGACATGGAGCATCAAATAAATCACCACCCAATGCTTTCCTGCATGTGAAAAAGTGATGTCAATGTAGCCTGTAGTCATATTCATCTTGTCTCATGATGTTCACACACACACACACACACACACACACATTTCTATGTAGGATCATGATGATCTTATAGACAATGCTAAACTAAAAACATTTTTATTTTCAACACATTATTAATATTGTAGATGATTGTGAAGCGGCGGCATGTTGGCTTAGTGGTTAGCATGTTCGCCTCTCAGCACTAGGGATTCCTGGTTCGAATCCCCATCTGGGTGGAGTTTCCATGTTCTCCCCGTGTCTGCGTGGGTTTCCTCCGGGTTCTCCGGTTTCTTCCCACAGTCCAAAAACATGGATCATGTCAATTGAATTCTCAAAAATTGCCCCATATATGTCTGTGTGAGTGAGTGTAAGATAATGAATGAATGAATGATTGTGAAGCATCCTTGGGTTCTTTAAATGTGCTATATAAATTGAACATATTATTATCCATTATCTCCCGCTTTATCCTCTATTAGGGTCGCGGAGGGGGTTCCCCATGCCCATCCAGGGGAGAACGTCTCGGGCGCTGGGCAGATACAGCCAGGACAGGGCGCCAATCCATCACTGGGCACACACTCACTCTCACACAAACACACTCTATATGGGGCAATTTGGAGAGTTCATTTGACCATGATCCATGTTTTTGGACTGTGGGAGGAAACCGGACAACCTGGAGGAAACCCATGCGGACACGGGGAGAACATGGAAGCCCCACCCAGATCGGGATTCGAACTGGGAATCCCTAGCGCCGAGAGGCGAACGTGCTAACCACTAAGCCACCGTGCCGCCCTTAAATTTAACATATTACTATTAATATTATTATAATGTTAAAAGAAAGTTGTCATGACAACGTTTTAAAAAAAGCGACTTTTTTATTCTCTCCTGTTTAAAACCACCCTGTGTCCTCTCTCTTAAGTTTATCTTTCTCACTGATTATACAGCAGAGACCTGTGTAGCACATGGAGTTCACCACTGACTTCAGTCAAATCTTATGGTGAGTGACGATGTAATGCTCTGAGAGACCGGGTCACTTAAGGACAGCCACCTTCATGTCCCTGATCCCACTGCAGACGTTTGTTCTGCTGTGCTGTGTTCTTACTGCTGTGTTCAGAAGTGTTCTCATGCCAAAAGCTCGACCTGCTTAACATTACGAGTTAATTTCTGCATCCATTTTCACTTTTATCAGGACCTGTTTCCCAATCATATATTACGTTTTTTACATTCTGGTCATTTAAGCAGACGCTTTTATCCAAAGCGCTTTTTATTACAAAGCGAACGCAGGGTTGATGCAGCACCCCTGGAGCAAACAGGGTTTAAGGATCATGCTCAAGGACCCATATTGGTAACTTGTGGACCTGGGATTTGAACCCCCCAACCTTAAGATTGAGAGCCCAACCCCCTAACCACTGAGCTACCACGCCCCCATCACCACAACCGAGTGCAGCGTGTTTTAAAGTGGTTGTAATGTAGTTTGGTTGTTGCATTTTGGTTTTGGCCAAATGTAATGCTTTGTATATGTTTCAGAGAAATTTTTTTGTCTCTAAAATGTTTTCCTCAAACACCTTTTGGCACTTCTTCTGGCCACCATGTGCTTCAGAATTTTTGCCCATCTGAGGAGAACATTTTGGGTGATGGGCAGATACCAGAACCAAACATCAAATTGAATGTTTGGGGATGTGGTAGCTCAGTGGTTAGGACGTTGGGCTATCAATCTGATGGTTGGGGCTTCAAATCCCAGTACCACTGAAATTACCAATGTGGGTCCTTGAGCAAGACCCTTAACCCTCATTGCTCCAAGTATGTTGTGATTAACCCTGTGCTCACCTTGTAAGTCACTTTGGATGAAAGCGTCTGCTAAATGACCAAATGTAATCAAATCGAATGCCCTAAATTGCCGTGAGTGAGTGAGTGTGCCCAATCCTGGCTGTATCTACCCAGCCCCCAAAACGTTCTCCCCTGGATTGTCATGGGAACCCCCCCCACGACCCTAGTAGAGGATAAAGTGGAGGATAATGGATGGATGATTATCACCGTTATCATTTAATGGCAGTGTAATGATTTCTATAGAAACTCCATGTTAGATGCACATACACAGCTGTTTATAACACTTAAAGCCGTTTTGTGAATGAAACCCGCTTTCAATGAAACATAGCGAGTATGACTTAACTTACACGCTTTCATTAAACGATGACACATTCCAGCGCCCACTAAATCGAACCTGTTGAATTAATCACAGAGATGCAGACGTGGTTTACAACCGATACACGGGTTTTGTACTTATCTATTTATGATCTGTTTACTGTCGGTGTTTTTGACAGATGCTTACGAAAGATACAGTTAACAGTTACTGGAAAACAGCACATGTCTGCGTGTTTGTATTTCAGTAGTATTGTTTGTAAAACTAATAAATTAGGCCATCACCTTGAGGGGTCGGGGTCGGGGAGAGGGAGGGGGTGTACCACATAAACCAGACCACAGGCCTGAAAGACCAAGTAATGCTGGAGCTGCTGTTGTAGGGCTTTTGTATCGTTCCAGCAACTATTTGTTTAATCGTGGGAGTTGTCTGTATGTGTGTGCAGACTATGGAAAGAATGAAGCTGGTTATTTACTCAGATGTTGCTCTGGTGTAGGTGTGAATCTAACCCAGACACACTGTGGGAACGCGGCGTTCGCTTTTCTTGGTATCGCTGATGCTTTTTTCCTCGACCAGAAGGCCTTTTTTTCCTCTCCTCTTCCCAGCACAGCCGCTGCCTTTTTGTTTGTACTGGATGGCAAGTTTGATTATTTATCGTTGGTGGGGTGGATAGGGGAGGGAGGGGGAGTAGCCAGAGCAATAAACAAGTGATTCCACTATATTTTGTTTTCCACGCAGAAGGCCGTGTCCTTTAACGGATCCTTGCAACGGCAGTAAACCTTTTATTTGTTTTATGAAGCGAGGCTAGAAAAAGAAGGAAGGAATGAGACCGAAATAAAGTAATAGAAATTACAGGAATGGTTCGGAAAAAACATTCTAATCGACATAAACTCTTTTCCCTCTCGTTCCTTTTCTTTCTGTTGAGTCAATCGGACATCTCGCTGGGTATAATGCTTACTATATTACTATTATTATTGTTATCATTACTAAATGTTACTTAATATTACTAAATGTATATACATGTAATATAGTAAATATTACTAAATGATGTCATTTTTGTGTTTTCAGAAAAAAAAAAAAAAAAAGACGTTTATCATACGTTTTCATCGGTCTGTTTTAATAATTCAGCTGCTCTGTGTACAGACAAAAAAATATATATATATATATTTATTATTTAAAGTTTGTTTTGAAACGCTCTGCAACATGATCCTCCGTGTGCAGTTGGGATTTTGTGTCTATTTTAAGTACTGAATTATATGTTAGCAGTTTGTTTCAAACAATTTAAGACTCATTTACAAAACTTTATACCCTTTTTCTTAATGTACATCATTTTTATTAGCACCCCTATATCAGCTTCATGTGTGTGTCTGGTAAAAAGTTTGCAAATGCCATTTCACCCACGTCCCGTTATCCGATTAAGCGGAAACTTTGCACATCGTTGAAAAAAGCATCGATGACAACACATGAATCATTTAAAAAAATTCACCAATTAACTAACTAATTAGTAGTAATTAATTAATTTGGTTTTCTATGGATAAATTGCCCATTTTCTATTACATTTTATATTTTACATGCTGAATAATTGAATAAAGTTATAAAGGATAAAGTTATTTAACACAATATAGGGTGGTTTAAAAAAATATATATTTAAATATTTTGCTTGTTTTTTTTTATCTCTTTCAGACACTACATCTCGCCAGACAGCTTCTTTTAAAGCAGCAGCAGCAGCAAAGTGGACCCATCAAGTCTCCTAAAAGTAATGAGAAGCAGTCCGCACTGCAGGTAGACGAGCCTGTCTTTTAATTTAGCATATATAAACCAGTCCAAGGTTTTGCTTGCTTTTTGTTTATATAAATACTATGCCTCGCTCTACAGGTGGCACACGTCTGTAACAGTGTAGACGTGGATTCAGCTATGTGTGTGTGTGTGTGTGTGTGTGTGTGTGTGTGTGTGTGTGTGTGTTGGTGCGCTCAAACGGTATTTCTGTCGAGCGCTCCGTGTGCTGTTGGTGGCACAGTTTGTACCAGTCAGTGCTAGATAAACAGGAAATTAAACTTGGCAGACCAGCAGATGTTGACTGCACAATACTACATGGCACATGAGATCATGCTCTCGTACACGTATCGCTCGAAATACAAGTATGCCAAGCTCAACCGCAAAACTATGACACATGCACTTCTTTGAAATTCCTCTTTCGGCATTAAGTTTAGTTTAGTTTGTGATGTGTATCTAACAATTGAAAGATGAATGAGGGAGTTCTGTTTCTGCAGTTCTCGATCTTATCTCCTTATCAGACCTGTTTTACATTAGTTTGTATGCTAACACCGCTGAAAAACACCTGCCCTGAGACATGTAGTCACATGTGTCCTCAAGCTCAGAAATTTAGTGGAAATTAGAAGACAGCGGATAATAATTAAAAGTGAATTAACGGCTCTCGTGCTATTTACTGGAACATAGTCCACTGTGGAACCCTGTGGATGGCTGTGGAACTCCACCATTCAACATCAGTAATTCTTTAGTATTAGAATTAGGTTTCCATGAAATATTTTCACTGCCAAAAAAGGGACTGTTTTAAATGTCAGAGCAGGATTTGCACTGTGGCCACAAATTTCCTTTGCTTGCCTACATGTGAAATATATATGTGTGTGTGTGTGTGTGTGTGTGTGTGTGTGTGTGTGTGTGTGCGTGTGTACTGTATATATCCATGTATGTATATGTGTGTGTACATATATATATATATATATATATATATATATATATATATATATATATATATATATATATATATATATATGTATATATATATATATATATATATATATATATACCTACACACACACGTATGTGTGTGTATATATGTATGTGTGTATATACATATATACGTATGTATGTGTATGTATGTATGTACATGTGTGTATATATATATATATATGTGTGTGTGTGTGTGTGCGTGTGTGTGTGTCTAAACGTGTGTCTACATATGTGTGTGTATGTATGTACGTGTGTGTGTGTGTGTGTGTGTGTGTGTGTGTGTGTGAACGCATATGCGTCTGTGTGTCTTTTTGTTTGTGTGTATGTATTTATGTATATGTGTATGCGTGTGTGTATTTGTGTTTGGTTGTGTGTATGTATGTATATGTGTGTGTGTGTGTGTGTGTGTGTGTGTGTGTGTGTATATGTGTATGTGTGTGTCTGTTTGTGCGTGTGTGTGTGTGTGTGTGTGTGTGTGTGTGTGCCTGCTCATTCATATTTACATGGGAGGCACAGAGTTGTCACATCCAGTGAATCCTGGGTAATCAGGGCATTGCTGTGTGGATGTTACATGTTCGCTCTGTTTCTATGCATTTCATCCATGGAGGTCAGCTGACAGCGGTCTCATCGCTCCTAGGCGTTGTTTTTGTTTGTGTCTGCACTGTAATAGATTGGCAACCTGTCCGGTCTGGCGACAGCCCTCTTACCCCCATCCGCATCCCACACCCTAAACACACACACACACACACCACACACAGCCCTGATAAGAGTCAGTGATACTAAATCTGAATAAATGAATGTTCTCTCCCAAACTTCATATGCATTTGGCCACCCTGCGCTTGCGAATGCTCCCCTGTTCTGATGTTGACCTGGCCGCCGCTCGTTGTAATAAGTGTTTTATTCTTTCCACATCATCCACCCAAATAAAACAGACTGGCTGCATCCTAAACCACATTCAACAATATGGAATGAAATGACCTTTTGGTTCAACACCATTACTGTCAGTGCAGTTTTTGATAGACCACTCAGTTTTGTTTATGCATGTTATTTTTTTTAACTTGGTCATTTTTCTTAGCAGGCATCTGTAAAAAAAAAAAAAAAAAAAAAAAAAAAAAAAAGAAAAAAGCAAATGCTTTTCCAGTTCTCATGTCATGCCATTGTAGACGGAAACACTTTTGAAGTTTTTCGCTTCAGTCTAGACAACAACCAAAATTCGGAGAATTTCTCTGAGGTCTGTGCATCTCTCTCTTTCTCTCTCGAACTCTTTCTGTCTGTCCCAACCCTATTTCCTCTCCCTGCTTGCAGCGATCCCTCTAAAAACAGCAGCAGGAAGCGCTAGAGAGCAGATGCTGGTCCCCCACTTAGCTCTCATGCTTCAATTTGTCTAGCCTTTGTCATGCAAAACAAATGTAACCCTCCTTATTTGCCCATCCTCAGTCATTGTAAAACAAGACCGAGGCACCATGTCTGATGCAATATTAACTCTTGGTTATGTGCTTTTTTTTTTCTTTTCTTTTTTTTTGTGGCTCTCACTGTCAGATATTTAGCTCTGTTTGAACTAGAAGGGTGTTGTTTGTTTCAAAGCAAAAATAGCAAACGACTCGAGGGCATAGCTGGTAATTAATACCCGGTGCTCCTGCACATATGCGTCTATAGAGCATGCCCAGTAACAGTAACTCCGTGGAGGTGGTGGGTGGGGTGGGGGTTTTTTAATGAGCGTGTAGCTTTAGTGGCACATCTTTGTCTTGAAGATGTGTCTTGGGAAAATAAAAGGATAAAATATGGCTGCCTTGACCTTTCAGTTGGGCGTGTTTGTCAGGACGCCGGAGCTTTCGAGGGGATCGGACCCAACGCTTCCCCATGCGCGCTGAGGACGAGGTCATGGAGAGTGGCTTCTGGGTGGAAAGAGCTCACACCCGTGAGGAGAGCGCACAAAGCCCCATTTAAAATTCTAATGTTTTAATGAGGCGGCACGGTGGCTTAGGGGTTAGCACGTTGGCCTCTCAGCGCTAGGGATTCCCGGTTCGAATCCCCATCTGGGTGGAGTTTCTATGTTCTCCCCGTGTCCGCGTGGGTTTCCTCCGGGTTCTCCGGTTTCCTCCCACAGACCAAAGACATGGTTCAAGTCAATTGAGTTCTCCAAATTGCCCCATATAGAGTGTGTATGTGTGCGTGTCTGTGTGCAGTGTGTGCCCAGCGATAGATTGGCGTCCTGTCCTGGGTGTATCTGCCCAGCGCACAAAACGTTCTCCCCTGGATGGGTATGGGGAACCCCTCCCCCCCCCGCAACCCTAATATAGGATAAAGCGGAAGATAATGAATGAATGTTTTAATGAGGGCTGCACGGTGGCTTAGTGGTTAGCACGTTCGCCTCTCAGCGCTAGGGATTCCCGGTTCGAATCCCCATCTGGGTGGAGTTTCCATGTTCTCCCCGTGTCCGCGTGGGTTTCCTCCGGGTTCTCTGTTTTCCTCCTACAGTCCAAAACCATGGATCAAGTCAATTGAGTTCTCCAAATTGCCCCATATAGTGTGTGTGTGTGAGTGTGTGCCTAGCGATAGATTGGCGTCCTGTCCTGGGTGTATCTGCCCAGCGTCCGAAACGTTCTCCCCTGGATGGGTAAGGGGAACCCCCCCCCCCGCGACCCTAATATAGGACAAAGCGGAAGATAATGAATGAATGTTTTAATGAGGGCGGCACGGTGTCTTAATGGTTAACACGTTCTCCTCTCAGCTCTAGGGATTCCAGGTTCGAATCCCCATCTGGGTGGAGTTTCCATGTTCTCCCCGTGTCCGCGTGGGTTTCCTCCGGGTTCTCTGTTTTCCTCCTACAGTCCAAAAACATGGATCAAGTCAATTGAGTTCTCCAAATTGCCCCATATAGTGTGTGTGTGTGTGTGAGTGTGTGCCTAGCAATAGATTGGCGTCCTGTACTGGGTGTATCTGCCCAGCGTCCGAAACGTTCTCCCCTGGATGGGCATGGGGAACCCCCCCACGACCCTAATATAGGATAAAGCGGAAGATAATGGATGGATGTTTTAATGAACCACGGCCAACCTGACACTCAGACCACTGAATGAGAGAGCGCCTGATTTCTCTCTCTCTCTCTCTCTCTCTCTCTTTTAATCCAGTCAAAAAAAAAGCATTTCCTCCACACGTGGTGTAGTTGCTTAGCACCAGTAAACGGCTTGATCTGTTACGCGACCCTTCCTTCTCTTCCGGAGCTCGTGCTCGTTTTACTTTGTGCTTTACAGCATGTGTGTTCGTCTCACCTCCGTCTAAATGCCCTGCTGTAATTGGGATTGTTGTTCTGCTCGCATCACGGCTTCAGACTGTTGTGCATAACCACGCGGCAGGCATTGTTTATGGGGTCTCTTGGTAATACACCAGGCACTTAATTAAGAACTTAAAGTGGAGCTGTTTAATAAAAGAGAGGAACATAATTATCCATATAATGAGTGCTTTCTCAGGGAAAACTCCCCTGTCGAATGTGCTAAAACAGGGTTTCGTTGTAATAAGTTCAAAACTTTTTGGTTTCCTTCCTCACGGGAAGCCAGTCACACCACAGTTTTTATTCTCTTTCAGCTCCAAATCCCTTTACACTGGGTAATAAAGACTGCGAAATAGATCATCTGTACGTCAGTTTGAAAGTTGCAGACTTCCACGCCGCTCTCTTGTCAGCCGCCGCGTTGCACGTGCTTTATTACAAACCAGATTGTTTTAACAGGCATGACATACTGCCTTTCAGATCAGACTACGAAGCTATACAGCAAATCAGGTCAGGTGGTAAAACTTCTGCTCGTGTCACCTCCGACTACCATAATGACCTATGGTGCCAAACTCGGGCCAAACAGGAAAGCTTTCATTATTTTGCTATTTATTTCCAGGAGCGTCGGTGGAAAAGGCAGAGAGGTTTCGCGTGATGGGTGGGACGTTTTGTTCTGTAGTCCTGTCTTTAGTGGCAGTTGTTATTATGGATGTACATGTGTGTACAGGTTCTCAGTAAACTTTAAGATTTAAACCCTTTAGAAAAACTGTCAGAATGAAATCTGAGGGAGTTTTTTTTTTTCATTAAAATCTTTATTTAAATGTATTGACTTTGACTGATTAAGCAAAGATCTGGTTCCTAAGTTTCAGCAAGTCTTTACTGTATGCACGGAGAACACATATGTGCCTAAAAATGGATTATTGTCCTTGATCTGCCCAGAGCCTGAAACTTTCTCTTATGGAACAACATAGGAACCCCTCCCCCTGGACCCGAGTAGACAATTAAACCAAACATAATAAGATGAGATAATGAGATATGTGTATATAAGTGACCCTAGCAACAATTCTTGCTAGTGTGATGGAGGGATATAGTAGTGGCTACTGTTTATTATGAGGAATTGTAGTAGTTGTGGCAACCATTGTTTGAGGAATTAGTGACGTTGTGGCAACTGTTTTTTTATGATTGATTATAGTAGTTGCCGCCACCATTTTATATATATATATATATATATATATATATATATATATATATATATATATATATATATATATATATATATATTTAGTGGCCACTGTTTATTGATGTATAGTTGTGGCAACCGTTCTTTATAAGGAATTATATAAGGGCAAGATAGCTCAGTGGTTAGGGCATTGGGCTTTCATTCTGAAGGTTTGTTCAAATCCCAGGTCCACTGAAGTTACCAGTGTGGGTCCTTGAGTAAGACCCTTAACCCTCATTGCTCCAGGGATGTTGTATTAACCCTGTGCTCACCTTGTAAGTCGCTTTGGATAAAAGCGTCGGCTAAATGACCAAATGTAAAAGTAATGCAAATGGATTATTGTGTACAGTATTCAGTATTGCTAATGAGACGTTCTGGATGTTCATGTTTGTGAGATGGCAGTTAAAGGGAAGTGCTCATGTTGAAAGTCCAGCGGTCTGTATCCTGCCTTCTTGTATCTCGGGGGAATAATCTGCTGAGTTTAACCGTGTAATTCAGGTTAACTTGCTCTCATTGCCCAATTTCCAACCCCTCTCCATTCATGAGCTCGTCCAGTTTCACTCGCGCTCACTCGGTTTCACTTTCTCATAAACTGATCCACTATCTCACCCTCTTTTTCATGCTGAAGGTTCGTTCCTTCTCATCTTTCATTACATCGAGGGCCTTGTATGTTTCGAAGCACCAGAGGGAATCATATTTCTATTCACAGCTCAAGTATGTAAGAGGAACTGAAATCTACATTCGAATTTGGTCTGTAGATGTTAATCATTTAGGAAACAGTGCCAAATTAACACCATGTTTTGGTACCATCAGCTTTAAGTGTACTCTATTGGCCCGAAACAACAGTTCAGTGAGAATGAGAGTTACATTGAGCTTTCACTGCTGAACACCGGTTCTGTGGTGGAGTTTAACGGGAAGCATTGCGTGAAGGAGCCTCCATCCAGCTTTCCACCCATCACACATGGTTAATTGAGATTTTTCACACCTCACTGTTCTCCTGTGGTTCTATGCTGGAATGTTAGACCGCTGTGCCCCTAGTGCCCGACCTACACACCACTAACTAGTCATTAGAATGGTCTGGCTCTGTCTGCAGCATGATTGGACAATAAAATTTCAATTGTAGCAAATCAGAATTTGGCTTGATTGATTTTACGTAGGCGGCACGGTGGCTTAGTGGTTAGCACGTTCGCCTCTCAGCGCTAGGGATTCCTGGTTCGAATCCTTATCTGGGTGGAGTTTCCATGTTCTCCCCGTGTCTGCGTGGGTTTCCTCTGGGTTCTCCGGTTTCCTCCCACAGTCCAAAAACATGGATCAAGTCAATTGAATTCTCAAAATTGCCCCATATAGAGTGTATTTGTGTGAGTGAGTGTGTGCCCAGCGATGGATTGGCGCCCTGTCCTGGGTGTATCTGCCCAGTGCCCGAGACGTTCTCCCCTGGATGGGCATGGGGAACCCCACCGCGACCCTAATAGAGGATAAAGCCGGAGATAATGAATGAATGAATGAATGATTTTACGTAGAGCGACACGGTGGCTTAGTAGTTAGCACGTTCTCCTCTCAGCGCTAGGGATTCCCGGTTCGAATCGCAATCTGGGTTTCCATGTTCTCCCCGTGTCTGCATGGGTTTCCTCCAGCCTCCAGGTTCTCCGGTTTCCTCCCACAGTCCAAAAACATGGATCAAGTTCAATTGATGGATTAAAGATAATGGATGGTTGGATGGATGATTTTACGTAACATGAACTGCGAAGAGGCTCTCAGAGTTACATGTATGACTTCAGAAACCTTCAGAAACAGTAAATTTGCTTGAAGATGGCAAAAGTAATTAAAGGGAATCCATGCCAGTTTACCTCCACACCTACAATACAAAGAGAGAGAGAGAGAGAGAAAGACCGAGTGAGAGAGAAAGAGAAGAGTACAAGTGCAACTCCCTCCCTACTAATTATGGTTATCACTGAAATGCTAGGGTTTGAGTCATTAGTTCCATGTGCATTTAATTAGAGGCAGTCTGAAATTGGATTTAACTTATTACTTTTTCATGGATCACTCTCTTGTCATCACTTCAAATTGGATTGCAGCCCCAGGTAACTAATTATGCCCACCACAGGATCAGGAGTGGAGAAATAAGTAATTAGAAACAACACTTGCAGACCCTCGTTGATGGTCCACCCTCTCTGTGGATCGAGGGGAATGAAGGGGGATGGAGAAGGAAACAGTCAGAACTCTCATCTCCTATAAAAAAGAACGTGTGCTTAAACGTGGCGCTGTATGGGATGAGGGGAAAGTGGGGGGACCTACCAAGGATTATTTGACATGCAGCTGTGTTGATGACATTACATCAACAGGAGTCTGGCTGCCGCTGGTGAAAAATATCCAGATTATCCCAGTTTGGAATCACGCTCTGTTTTTCTTATGCAGCAGCAGCTTTGAATCCCTTGAACTTCATACATTATAAGGATCATTTCATGGCTTCCACTAGAGCTGCCAGGAGCAGTGGTTCTCAAAGGGGGTCCAAAAATTGTTATCATTCTGGTGACTGTTACAGACAGCTGCATGTTTGTAATAGATCAATATCATTGAGTTGGAAAGGTAAAAATGTTCTAGTAAAATTAGAAAGGATGCTTTATTATACGTTAATTATACTGAACAGATAAATATATTACATACTGTGTTATATTACATACTGTGTTGTAGATTGTCAAGGTCTTAATATCGTAATCTTAATTATAGTAGTTCTGGCATCTGTTTTTTTTTTTTTTTTAAATAAGGGATTATAGCCATTATAACACCCGTTGATGTTATAGGATTAAAATAATTGTGGCCTTGTTGTTCATTAAGGGATTACAGTAGTTGTGGCAAATGTTGTTTATAAGAGATTATAGTAGTTTTGGCAACGGTTGATTATAGGGACTTTAAACTCTATGACGTCGCCGAATTAAGAAAGAAAGCGGAAAATATGGAAGCTTTAAGGACATTTCCGAATATTCATATCCTTTTACCAGTGGAACATCCATTTATTTTCCCAGTTCAGGGCGAATATATCCCGGATCAAAACGGTTCCTGGTTAGTGAGAGGCTAAGTGGGGTTGTAGGATAATGTCCTTTCAAGGAGATGAAAGTCCAGTGGATTTAACTCCCTGATCCACATGCGCAGTCATTCATACAGTGCTAGGTGATGCAACACAGTGGCACACTTCCCCTTCTTCTGTTTCTATCCCATTTTTTGGCTGTCTTCTTTTTTTGTCAGAGACCCATGGCATTGTCCTGACACATGTACACCACCGCGCTGCAATCTGTAAGCCATTAGCGGTGCGGTTTGCTGGGGTTCTCTGGAGCCGGGCCAGAGCTTCCAGACGGATTCAGCAAAGCCGTCTTACTCAGTCCAACCGAGAGGAGGGCGTCAAGAGAAACTGAGCAGACAAGCTTAAATGAATGTTGCTCTTGAAAGGACTAAAAAGAGCTAATCGTGATTTACATAATGCAAGCCTGTCCTTACTGGCTTTCATTTTGTATCAGCGATGTGAGTCACATAAAGTTACTAGGAAAGTTAAAACTGCAGAAGTTCCAGTTTTCTGGTTGCTTTTTTTTTTTTTATACGATATTAAAATCATGCCAGCGAAGGAAGAAAAACTTTTAGTTTTAATCATTTCAAGTCTTTGAGGAACGAGACGGTAACGACACCGTTTACCGAACTGTAAGCTTTTTAATAATGACGTTGTGTTTATGTTTATACTCATTATTCAGGAGGAGCATGAGGGAGGTCACGTTTTATCTGTATGCAGAATGTTAAACTGGGGATGATCAGTATTTTGAGTGTAAATACATTATTCGTTTCACCTCAATTAAAAGTACTGTAACGAGTGACTCGTCGTTTGGTTTGCAAATCAGACTTTGAACCCGTCTGAAAGTATCACATGTAACCTGTTAGAACAACCGTGAGAACGTTTCCACAAGGTTTTTTAGAGATATGTAAGACATGAACAATTAAAAAAATGTCATTAATTTCTATATCATGTCATTATTTCAGATGATAGAAAGATTTACATTTCTGAAAAATGATTTTGCCTTCGGTTAATAGAAATAATATATAATGTATAATAATATATAATATAATAACATCATGATAATTAGAGACATAGAACTGAAAATCAATTACTTAGCCATAAATTCTAAATATGTGCTGTAGTGGACATAAACAAAGCATATATGGGGTATATGGGGATAATACACAGACACTCATGCACACGTGTGTGTGTGTGTGTGTGTGTGTGTGTGTGTGTGTGTTTGTGTGTATATATATATATATATATATATATATATATATATATATATATATATATATATATATATAAATGGTATAAAATTCTATACTACAAACTAGGGTCACAGGGATGTTCCCCACACACACTACATGGGGTAATTTAGATCAGCCGATTTATTTTGAATCCATGTTTGTGGACTGTGGGAGGGAACCGGAGAACCCAGAAAAAACCCACATGGACATGTGGAGAACAAACTCCACCCAGCTCGGGATTCGAACCTGGATCCCCAGCACTGAGAGGAGAACATGCTTACCACTAAGTGCATGTGCGTGTGTGTGTATATATATATATATATATATATATATATATATATATATATATATATATATATGTGTGTGTGTGTGTGTGTGTGTGTGTGTGTGTGTGTATGTATATATGTAAGTGTGTGTGTGTTCATATAGACATTTATTTATTTATTCATTCATTTATTTCCAAAAAATTGAAGGTCCTGTTATTTAAAGCTTTAAAAAGATTTTAAAGAATCATAGGCGTAATTGTATATTAACGTATATACTGTAATTCTTTGGCCGTTTGAACAGCTGCTCTTTCTGTAACTGCGGCACCTTCATTCAGCTGTCGAGTGCTGAGCACTTTGTTTTGTCTTGTCATTTTGTAAGAATGCATTATGCTTAATTCAAGGCATGTGTCCTAGATGACTGTGGACGCCGCTGTTGGGATGAAGTCATCTCACACTCATCCATTGGATCACTGTCGCCGTTAATGCCCCAGTGCCATTTTCAAGACCTTTTTATTTCAGCCGCGATGATTTGCCCCTGCAGCAACCCCTGACACATACACACTCTCTTTCATTCCATTTTTCTTCCCTCAAGTCTTTTCTGTCTTTTCAGCATACGGCCTGTATGCCTGCGCCGAGTGGCTTTGTGTTTGCCAAAGTGATTCATCTGTGCTTTGGGGGTAGCGTATGAATAGAAGTACACAGCTGTTTGTCAGGCTAACAGGGGTTTTGTATGTTTAAGGAGTGTCATGCTTGTTTGTACGTGTATGTGTATTTGTTTATGTGCGTGTGTGGAAGAGAGAAAGATGCTATTGTATGCTTAACGAAATGTTGCTGATAGTTGTCAGTTGTGAGTGGAATTTTAAACAGGACAGCAGTTAGGTTGATTACAGGGGAAGGAAAGGCCTGTGGACGGGAGGAAGAAAGTGAGGCTGTGCATTTGTACCTCCATAACTTTTCGTGTACACAACTCTCAACCGCTTGCTATTCTTTCTCTGCATCTCTCTGTCCACGTATCCAACTTCTCGCTCCAATCTTCATTTCTTAAACTTTTAAGGTTGCTTTTGGTCAGTAGACAAAATATAAGCTAAGTGAGTTAGTATTTATGAAAGACTGTAACATCATGGCCTGTGTTTTGCTAAAGCTGCTTTGGGTGGGAACGCACTCGGTCAAGGCTCATGTTCACACATGTTATGTCTGTATTTTAATGGAAACTCGAACAGTTGCGCCGAGCAATATTTAGCGTGCCCCTCATCTGATTCCTCTGTTTTCTGATTATTATTTATGCCAGGAAACAAACAGGACGAGACTCTTATTCAAATATACGCTTCGTTTTTTTTTTTTTCTCTTGTCCTCTCTGAGATTTTCGATGAATGTTCCAAAAATAGAATGTGAGTCAATAATAAGCACACTATGAATCAATCACAATGTCATAAAGAAAACAAAATTTCCCCACCCACCAAATTTATGCTGTACGGCAGTGAAGAACAAGAACTTGTGTTTTGACTAAGTGAAAACCACAGACGAGCAAGAACTTGAAAAAAGGCAAACTTCAGTTTCTAATGCCGTCAGCAAATGGCTTGCCAAGAAAATTAGGGTTTTAATATCGTGTAACAAAACCGCTAAACCGAATGAACAGAAAACGGAATAAACATTTCAATATTCTTGTTTTTCTAAAATACGGAAAACATTTTGATAAGAAGATAAAGAAATGCTACGGAGTGGCTTAATGTTCATTTTGCAATATCAGCTGTGTACTGTTCAGAGTAATATAACTAGTGTAAGGAGCAGTATTGTGCAAGTGTGTGTGTGTGTGTGTGTGTGTGTGTGTGTGTGTGTGTTTGAGTTGTCTTTCTTTCTCTTTCTCAAGTCATAAGAAACAGAATTCTCTTTCTTGTGTGGGTGATAAATCATTAAAACTGTAAATTAAAGAAGTTCAGGGGTAATGTTGAATACTTATGTGTGTGTGTGTGTTTATGTATATGTGTGCGTGTGTGTGCCTGCATGTGTGTGTGTGTGTGTGTGTTGTATGATCCTGGGGATGAAGGTTGTTGCCCAGAGCACCAGCTGTTAGTTGTTAACTTTCACACCTGCTCAGTTCAACCCTCTTTAAGTAAACAGCCGATTAAGTTTAGTCAGAGGACAGAATCAAAATTGTTCTTCATGAAGGAGGAAAAGCTTATTTTTTCAAGATTCCAGCGTTTATGTTAAATCATCACTCCAGCTTTCCTACATCCCACTTAATAAACACGGTACAGTTTGTGCTATGTGTTTATTCACTGAACATGTAGAATATAATAATGTCATTTGTCTTCGGGTTGTCATGACACTGACCTTGACGGAGGTAGATCTGCTACAGTTCTGTTTATGAGCAGGAAAAAGAGCAACTGAGCTCAGATCAGATTAACTGCTGACACCGTGCACTAGAACGCTCAAATGCGAACGCGTCTTTTAAAAAATGGCAGCGGTACATTTATAGTTCGCTTTGTGAAGGCAGTGATGGAGATGGGTTGGGAAAACGGCAGGAAGAGGAGGAATGGAAGTGGGAAGAGCAGCGCAGACCTGAACTGTATGTCTGCTAAATTTATCATGAGGCCTCTGGGAGTGCTGAAATGAGAACAGTGGCCTATTACTGCTAAGAAGGTGTTTTATTGGGAATATGCCCACATGCTACCCGAGGGATATGAGCGGGCATAGCTCCGTGTGTGTGTGTGTGTGTGTGTGTGTGTGTGTGTGCGTGTGTGTGTGTGCGCGCATGCCTGCATATGCGAGTGTCTGTGTGCAGATTGCATATGTGAGTCTTAGGTTTGAGGGTGCAAGCATGGTCTTTTTATTGTGTGGACAAGTGTGCACATGCTTTCATGTCAAATGTTTCTCTCTGTCTGTGTGTGTGTGTGTGTGTGTGTGTGTGTGTGTGTCAAAGAGAGAATGAAAAGTCTTTTCTTTCATTTGCTTATTGGCCAAGATATGTCACTTTTGACACTCAAGGTCTTTCAGTCAATAATTTATGTGGGTCAGTTAAAGAGTGCCTGGCTTGTTGAATTAAAGCAGGAGCAGGAGGCATGTTACTTTACATCAGTTTCTGGTTTACATATACTTTCAAATTAAGTGTTAATTAATTGCGATCCTCTTTGTTTCCGGCTTTGAGACATCTTAGCATCTGAGCGCGTATATTAATACTTGTTAGATATCAGGGTCGTACCATGTACACTGCGTGTCGAGATTAGGAATCATACATATTACACCTTGTTGCATTTACCTGTGATGCCCGACTGTAAGAATGAACTTTAAATCCTGACAGTCTTTGATGTAGTTCATTCTTAAGGTGTTATATCGGGATGATGTTACACTCTGTTACATTTTCCACCCCAGATTTACCCAACTACCTTTATGGACCTTGCTTTGTGCACTGGGGCATTGTCATGGGGGGAACATATCTCACCCAAACAGGGTCTTACCCAAAATGTCCCCAAGGTTGAAAGCATACAACTGTGTAAGATGCATAGCTGGAGGTTTTTGTGATTTTTATTTACCTGTGGCAATGAGACACCCAAATTTAATAGTTAATCTATAATAAATGATAATAAATCAATATAATGTACTGCTTTATAGTCAGCATGGTGCGTTTTTTTAGGTAATTTACCACTGAATATTTGAGCGGGGACATCAACAATTTACACATTAAATGTAAAAGTATGTATTTTTAATATGTATATATTTACAAATTAAATGCTGCTTATTTCTTTATGTTTTGGCTCAGGGGTAATATTATTTAAAAGAGTTTTTTCCCCCCATTTTTTTGTAGTTTGTGCTTTTTTTATTTATTTAGCTATTATTAATGTAAACACAGCATAATTAAAAAAATAATTTTACATTATTGTATTTACAAATTAAAAAAATCTTTAAAATAGTCATTTTAAAACAACTTTTTGGTTATCATTTAGAACTGATCAAATCCATGCCATCTGTGACACAGCAGAACATTTGCATTATTTGATATTAAAAGACCTGCAAATGACATTCACACTGCCTGAGGACTAACAGCTAAAACCAACTGCATGACTGCCTCAGATTTGTTAAAAAGCATTTTAAATATAAATATACATATTACATATCATTTAATATTTTTTTTAATTAATTTGCCCAATTAGTATTAACCTGGATGAAGATTCCTGTGTTGGATTTATTTGAGAAATGAGGTTCAGACTGTTGTACAGAGTAATCATCATTACTGTACTATATAATATATAATATAATAAAGTGAAAGAAAGACTTCCAAACTTAAAACACCACCACAGCAGGAATGTAATTTGCGTTCTGGTGGTTACGGTGTGTTACTAATGTAGTGAAGTCTTTTTTTTTTGTCTCTAGTGAACTTTTATGATACAAATTTGACCAGAAGGGGGCAGAACCAAGTATCTTTTTTTCTCCTCTGGTCTCTATTGTACAACGGGTGAATATAATGATGAACTGTGAGTGCTCACACACACACACACACACACACACACACACACACACACACACAAAAGAAAGTACCCTTCTATGAATTTTGTTGCTTTACATGAATCGAGTTTAGATGCTAAACCATCACATGATAAATTATACTGTGTCTTTATTTAACAATATAAAACTAAAATGCAAAAGTAGTGTTTAAATCTTTTTAAATTATTCATGGGCATTAGGAGGAGGGTAAGTAGCAGGGTCAGATGCTGCCAATTATATGCCCCTGATTAATTGATTATCAGCAAGAGTGACCACCTTGGCACTTTGCCTTTCTGGCTGAATCGGGTGTTAACACAATGCTCAGGAGGAAAGACATCAGCAGTGATCTGCCTCTGTTCCTGTCCATCAGTCTGAAGAGGGTTTTAAGGCCAAGTCCAAGTATTTTAAAGTGCATTAATTCAGAGTGAACAAGACCTGGCATTCCGCTCAGAACTCTGTCCCGGTCTCTCCTCAGTTAGCATGTTAAATGTTAAAGTTCATGAGATTCCAGAACTCAGAAATGTGGCTTTGTTTGGAAAAGTGTCCGTCTAAAGAGATCCTGGCCGTACAGCTTAAGCTCTCAAATGACCACCTGCAGTCACTGAATCTGCCATGACCTCCACTCCGGTTTGATTTTCCTTAAAATTGCAGTGCCAGTCGAAAGTTTGGACACGCCCCCTTTTTGCTCCACTTATCGTCCATGTTCTCAGTTCCACCTCCTGTAAAGCTGGACTATGTAGTTCTACAATTCCAGACTGTAGTCCATCTGTTTGTACTACAGTTCATACAGTGTACGTCCCCTTTACATAATACCACCACAGAGCAGGTATTATTTGGTGGGTGCATTATTCCTATCCCAGCATTATCACTGCAGAACTCAATAAACAATCCACCACCCAAATGATACCTCTTCTGTAATGGTCTTGACCAATGGGGACGAACAAAAACAAAAGAACACAGATGGACTACAGTCTGTAATTATAAAACTACAAAGTCCATCTATATGCTAAGTGGAGGAAATGGACAAAGTGTCCAAACTTTTGACTGAAAAACAAATGTTACCTTTATATATTCAAGAAACTTCATTTTAAAGACAAAGTTGTGAGATGTATCGTTAAACTGAATCTGGAGACCATTTAGAAAATTGTATTTCTTTAAATTAAATATGTTACTTGTTCCATCGACAAACATGGAAGGCCTTTTATTATTTTTATTGGGATTCCACTGCTCATTTCCTTAAAATATATATTTTCATTTGTTTGTATGTTTTTACAAATACAGAAACTGGTGTGTCTTCAAACTGAGGGACTGAGATGCTGTGCTTTTATTTCCATTTCCAACTTCAAAACTTTCGGATTCCACAGCAGAGAGAGAACAATGTGTGATAACAGAGCAGCTCCTTCTTTTCTTTCCTTTTCACCTCGCCTTTTTTTCTCTCTCATGGCCAGATAGTTGTGTTTACTTATCTGTTGTTTAATTAAAGGGGTTCCTTTCTTCAGACTTTCATTGTTTCATGAGCGCTCGGCAAACCCCCACCAGGGTCAAAGGGTTAACAGCCGTCAACTGTGAAGCTTTTTTTTCTACTTTGTCTTTTTATAATGGCCCCACACAAAGACGTTGCTTCACCTGCACCCCCCTTACCCAAAACAGACACACACACACACACACAAACACTCACCCACAACCCACAGTGGCCCCCGCTGCTGCTTGTGTCCCCATTTGAATTGATTATGTTTAGAGCTCAGCTTGTGATTGGTGGAGAAAGGGCGTGGTTGATTGGGTAGTTTTGTATCTTGTCAGTCGGGCAGCAACCTCACGCGTGCAATCTGTCCGTATCCCGGGGAAGAAGGCTGGAGACGCAGCAGCAGGAGCACACACACACACACACACACTAACACACACACACTCACACACGCTGTAGCTGTAAACACCTCTCGCTCGCCCTCTCCCTCTCTCTCTCGCGCTCGTCCTCGCTTTCCACTCGGAGACTGCGTTCCTCTCGTCTTCCTTGATTCTCTGATCTGCCCCGGCGCTCTGCCCGTGTTTACCCTGCCAGCTAAATGGAGTTTGTCAGGTTTGTCAATATGATTGATTCTCTAACTGTGTCTGCTTTCTTTCTTTCTCTTTTTAAAAAAGGGCAACTTGAATTTAATATGTCCTGGGAAAAGGAGATAGGCTTGTGTGTGTGCGCGTGTGTGTGTGTGTGTGTGTGTGTGTGTGTGTGTGTGTGTGTGTGTGTGTGTGCGCCCGTGCTTGTGTGTTTGCGCGTCTGTGTGCGCGTGCTGAAGTGTGTGTGTGTGTGTGTGTGTGTGTGTGTGTGTAACGTGAGTATTTTGAAGTGTAGAATGAAGATGACTCGAGAAGGGACTTTTCCTCACCTGTAAACTGAAAAATGCTCTGAAGTTGGAGGAACTCTTCTTTCATGCTTTGCTTCACGGCACGTGTTTGCTCGGTGAGGATGTTACTTGCGAACTCGTACGAAGTTTTGGATCTTTCTCAAAGCTTTCGTGTGTAATGCGGACTTCACCTGTGACTGAGGTTTAGCTGCTTATGGTTCCAGGTCGAGCTCATTAAATTAGGTTTAACCATTATTTCAACTAAAGACTCGTATTTCAGGTTGGCGTTCTTTAATTAGTTGAATTTGTTTAAATAGTCAGTACATGTTTTTACATGCTGTGTGTTGTGTGTGTGTGTGTGTGTGTGTGAAAGTGAATAAGACCGAAAGGTTGAATGTAATTAAGTAGAGGTTCCATTGTTAATGTTTTTTTATCTGTTTGTGTGAAACTGAGATGCATGTTGGACAAACACAGTTTGTGTTTTGGAAGCAGTCCTGCAATTTAGGTCAGTGTGTGTTCCGATGATACATTTGTACATCCGAAAAGTTTACACAGTTGTGTGCGATTTTCTCCCTCTCTCACTTTCTCTCTCTCTCTCTCTCTATGTATGTATGTGTGTGTGTGTGAGTGTTTTAGGTCAAGGGCAGTGGGTGAGGGAAATAAATGTGAGAGGACTACACATCTTTTTCCTCATACCCTCACCCCGTTCCCCCAGATCTATTCGAATTTCACTGATATTAAAAGTCTCCCTCGTGCACATTTCACCCGTTTTCCCTGTCAGCATGCTATTATTCCATTCCTAACTCATGGTCATGATGTGCTAAAGCTGTCAGTTGCTGACTCCAGCCCTTCAGCGGGTGATTGTAGTACATGGTCGTTGTTTAAACTGGCAGCAGTGTGCTGGGAGGCTGAGTGGAGGAAGAGTAAAGAGTGTGTAAAGGTGTGTGGAAACTATAAGAAACGCTCGTGTGGTTTGGAGGCTAATTCTCTCCAGCTGTGCCCCATGCTTTAGGGGGAAGAGGCAGAGAGATGATTAGACTGGCACTTTGTAATCAGAGTTGATATATCGTTCATCAGGAGTGCATTAGAGGCCGGCCTGCGTTTGTGCCACAATTTAACTCGGCATGACGCCACTAACACCTGTCATTTCGGTTCCACCGCTGTACGGAGAGCGGCGGCATGCTTAGCGGGAGTGTGTGAGAATGGGAGTGCGAGTTAAAGGATGTAAATTTCAGCCCACTGCAAAAGTATGAAATTCTTTGAAGATGCCTGAATCGAGTAGAACGAGGAGACACAGGACTGCCAGCTGTGCACCTCGGCTTTTCATTCGAATCTTTATTTGAATTTTCGAGAACGAGCTGCTGTTTCTGTAAACATGACCAAAAAGGGGGTTTTAAAACCGACCTGCACTCATTAGTCTCACCGGGTTTAGGAGTCATTTGCCTTTTGCCTTTTTCATGCACCGTACCTTCTCCCAGCATGCACCCCAGGTGAGAGACAAATTGTTGCGACAATTTTATGATATGCAGGGGCAAAGAAATCAGGCAGAGCCTGTTCTAAATAAGCTTTCCAGAAAGTTTTGAGCTCGTGAAGAATCTTGTTTTGCGAACTCTGTATCCCAGTCTCACGTTGGCTCCAGACTTTGATCCACTTTTCATCCATCACCAGACGACGGCAGCATCTTTCTTCTGTTATCAGCATTAATTGGATTCATGCTCCGTAATGCCAAACACCCCAAAACAGACATTAATCAGAATGCTGCGAGGTTCGGCTCAACCATCGTCTGGCGTCATGGAGACGCGGATTAGCCGTGTGGACGTTGGGCCGCGGTGGGGAATGGAAACTATCTGCAAGCTAGATGTCACACTATTGTCTGATGGCAAATTCTTTATTTGATGGAAAAGGGAATTAGCTGGCTTTGTGATTGTAATTAAATCTAAGCGGACACTAAAAATGGCACGTGTGGCGTTGAGCAACCAGATTATTAGCTTAACATGAAGTCCTATCACATATTAGAAAGCTTTAAAAATAAGAAGCCGGTCACTGGTTATTACTCCGTGCAGAATGGGAAGTTTTCAGAGTGTGTTTGAGGGTCTCCGTTGAGGTGATGATGTGTATTTATGCGTCTCTGTGCGATCTTTACGTTCTGGGCTTTGGGCTTATGGAAGATGTTTCGCTGATGGTCGCACTGACTGTTGGCATTTTTCTTCAGTCTGCACAGTGTTTGCTCATGAAACTTTCTCACACTCCTTCTCTACCTCCTCGATTCGTTGTGTAGGTAAATGTATTCACTCCACCCTGAAACATGTCTATATATTCTTAAAAATATGACCTTTTTGTTTGGACAGCTGCCGTTCCCTCAGCCCGCTTATTAAATGTGTAAAGGTGTGTAACGTGTGTGAAGGATGTCTAATCTCTCTTCCTCTCTATTACACCTTTTTCTAAACTCGGGATTAACCCTGAAAGAAAAGTCAAGACCTGACAGCAGGTCCAGGCTTAGATTCCTCAGTCTTCTAAGTACATTCGTTATTTTTCCTTTTTGCTTATTAATTAATTTATATGGGTCTTAAAGTTCCTTAGTAATAATAAATAATACAACAATATGTTTTTGGAGTTCACACATTATTATTTTTATGTAGGCTATTTTTTTATTATGTTTAGGAATAATGCTATAATAATAATAATAGTATTATTTATTATTATTAGTATAATAATAATAATAATAATAATAATAATAAATATAATAATAATTATTATTATTATTAGTTTTTATAACAAATAAATAATAAATCATAGAAACAATAATATTAATTTATTATTATTATTATTATTATTATTATTATTATTATTATTACTTTTACTTTTATTATTATTACTATTATTATTGTTTCTATTATTATTGTTGTTATTGTTGTTATTATTACTATTATTATAAATAATATTTGTTATATAAAAGTTGTATTTAATAAATACAATAAGAAGAATAAGTTAGTGTAAGTCTACTAGAATAATATTTATTCCTTTTAAATGTTTTTTATGAGCAGACCTTGAACAGCATTTGCTTAAAAACTTTTTTTTCCCCTCTGATCCCGTCCACACCTTTCAGTATGCGTAAGTGCGGCTTTATAAACGAGTCGTTCTGACCTTGTCACGAGCTAATTATGCCGGCTCACTTGGCCGTGGTGCGAGACGGAGTGTGAAATCTGCCTTTCCGCTTCGGATCTGCAGCCTCTCAGAGCCGCGCACCGTTCACGTCCGAGTCCACACGGGCTAAAGAAGAGCGCGAGGCGGCTTCAAAAGCAGAACAGGCTCTTCTGATTTTTCAAGGGCTTGTTCTGTTGCGCTCCACCATTCCGTTTGATGTCTTCACAAAACAAGATGACATCGGGGAGCATTAAAATGAGATTTTTTTCTCCCCTCGCACACTCTACCTCTCCAGTCGGTTTCAGTGCGGCGGCTTCGCCGCTTTAAGATGCTTCTCACTGAAGTCATTTCCACTTTTCATTTTCACTTTTCATACCATTCATCTTAATTGCCCCTGCCACCAAGAGAGTCTCTTTTCTTGCGCCGTGTGTGTGTGTGTGAGGGAGAGAGAGAGAGGCAGAGAGACAGTGAGTATCAACGTAAGCCTTTTTGCGCTTGTGGGCAGACTGTGTTCATTAAGACAGTATCAACGAGTCAGATGGGTGTCAGATGTTTCCTCATTAGGCCACCATTTGTCCTGTTACTGCCCTTTTTGTATCCCCCTTACTGAAAGCAGCACAATGTGAGCAGGTAGTCCTCGTAATCTGAACATTTACTTACCTTCTTCTCTTTGCTTGAAGCTTTACAGAGATATTTCCAACAGAAATCTGGCATTTGGGAAGCTGTCAGTGTATATCACTATATTTCTGTATAGTAGTATATATATATGTATCAGTACCAAAAACACCATTATCTATTTTCTTCACTTATAATATATATAGACTTACTACTTTTACAATTTACAGACTGTTGTCCATCTGTGTTTTTGTTTTTGTTAGTCCCCTGTTGTTTTTTCTCAGTGGTAACCGATTGTCTAAGTAGCATTTTTAATCCTGTCTGCCATTGAGATGATATTTTTCTTCTCTTCTCATCTCAACAATGTCAGCCTCTTCATGATCCCCATCAACAAGAGAAATTGGTGCCCGATGGAAAACAGCCTCTTTGTCGCTTTCTTGCTTGTAAAGTGCCCTGGTTCTAGTGACTGGAGTGATATTTTTCAGTTTAAGTGCCCTCACACAGCTTAAGCAGATCTCGGCTCATAGAACAGAGGATTAAACACCAGTAGTTACCGTGATCAATAGGTTAAAAAGAGTGCTATCCCTCTCCCCTCTAATGACCTCACTGGTAATGGGTAATAAAACGTGGCGGTAATAGATAGAGCTCATGCTCTTGAGATCTTGTCTCGGCACAGAGAAGGTGAGAATGTAAAAAAATATATGAATCACTTTAAGTAATGTAGCTAAGTACCGAAAGGAGTGCATTTTATTTTTGCACCCTTTTGCTAAGCTTTTTTTTTTTTATTTAATTTTTTTTTTTTTTTACCGAACACACTCTTATTTGCCGTCATGTGCCAATGTGCATCCTGTAAAGGATACGACCTTCTATTGAAATCCATCACAAGGCTGCAGTTAGTTTCTTCAGTGATTCTAAAGCAATAGGCTTTAAAAGCATTCATGCCTCATGATGCGTCATTGCTGCTTATCATCCTCTTCTTGTCCATCTTCGTGACCTTCAGCGATGTTTATCAAAATTAGTGATGGGCGCAATAAGGCCACAGAGTGCATAATGACTGGAAAATGAGTGTGTGAGGGGTGTGGCCTATGCAAATCACACCATAAGCCATGTGCAAAATCCAGGCCGGTGTATAAAGTCACAGCACTGGTGAGATGATGTCGGCCAAATAATTTCCCCCTTGTCTGCTTACATTGTGTGTAAGGAAATATGTGCCCACATGGTAAGTCGGTGGCGAGCAATGTGTTTTCCCTTTTCGCCACATATGCCCTTTAGCCACGTTGTGTTCGCTGTCAAAGCAACACTGTGTTTACCCATTGAGTGACTCTTCTTCTCTGACACGGCTGCCCTTTGTAGCACTGGAGATGTGCCAGGCATTCATTAAAGGTGGTTTGTTTTGTGTTTTATTTCTTGAAAGTGAGGCAAATTAGCCTGTATTTATGCAGGAGGATGACAAACAACACCCTTTAAGAGGGGAGGTGGATGCTACTAAGACCACAATTACATTTTACCTGAACATCCGAAGCTGATTTGTTGCCGTGCCGTACAATTACGGCGGTAACCTTGGTAAAGGCTATCACCCTCATGCTGGATCTGTTAAAGCAACGCGCACGCAGACACGCCACCGTAGGCCTGTTCACACCCAGTATTAAAAGCATCTTGGGTGATGCGATCACTGCTATGCACAGGTGTGAACATGCCCGCAGTGCACGTTCCGAGATGATCTGTGAACCTGTTCACCAAATACGGTTGTGAACCCGTCTGAAACACGGGGTGCTTTAAAATTCACCGTGTACAGACCACCATCCTGTACCACAGTGAAGCTCTGCCCAACCGACCGTATCGTTATTTCTTTAAATTTCACATTTAAATTATGTTTAAAAATATTTTTTATATTTATTATTTCAATCCAGGTCGCATTTCCAAGATCAATATCATGTAGGCTGCTTTATTCACAGTCGCACTGAACTTGTGTAAAGCATTTTTAAACATTTTGCACATATATGGTGTTTATAATTAGGCCATATTTAAATCTATAATGCAATTACATATAATTTATTGGCATAATTAACTGCGCAAGTTTTAGAAGGTCTAAGCTTAGACTGTAGAACACTAAATCTCATGAAGCAGACAGCATTGCACTGATTTAAACATATTTAAATACATATTTAAGTTTAAAATGTAGGCTCGCTATCGATCCGAACCATGTACCTCTTAAAACATGTTACATGTTAAAAATGTAAATCTATTAAATGAACTTTATCTGATGTAAATTCTTATAATGGTTGAGTTTCAGAGTTAGTTTTTACAAACTTAAGCATACACGAATATTTGACATTTATTTAAACTTTATTAAAATATTTAATTATATTCTTTTTTTTTTTTTTTTTTTTTTTTTTTTTTAATAAATAAAATAATATCTGTGTGTATTAATGTAAAGTGTTTGCTGGAGAAACATTTCTTTAATCCAGGTGTGAACACATACTCAAATGACAAAAGTCTACCAAGTGTAACCAGAGCATGTGACATATACGACACCTTTATAACCTGTGTGTATTCGAATACGTTCAGATGATATCTAAACACGACCTATTTAACTGACGTTGTATGAGAAAGCAGTGGCACTCACTCCATTAAGCAGCTGTAATGCCATTCACAGGGGTTCGACTTGTTCCTGCAGTTTGGGACACACCACAATAACTGGGGTCACAGCCTGACGTTGGCCGTTAGGTAATTACGGTGGCCATTAAACATTTGGTGCTGATGCCTTTTATTCAAGGGCTGATTAGTTCATGATACAAAACATGTATCACATTTTTCTGTGTATTTATTTCTCACAGAAGCTAAAAACTCTATCGGTTTTTGCAAATGTAAATATTTTTTTGTGTTCAGTTGATATTTCTGTGCAGACGCATTCTAAAGCGAGTTGCGGCCGCACATACTTAGCACTGTCCAATTGAAAACAGGTCCTCAGAGACACATATTAATAGCAGGTGTGAGAGGAGCCATATGGTCAGAGGTTTGAAAGTTAGTTTCCAGCTTGTTTTGCAGCACGAATTTAAATAGAACATCACAGACAAATAAATACATGCAAACAGGACACCTCTTCAGCGAATGAGGGTCGCTGTCAGCTGTAGCGAGGTCCCTTTCAATGGCGCCGTGCATCACACCCCTCTTCACTCTCCCTGCTCTTACACTTTTTCATCCCTGCGCTGGAGCAGTGTGTTATTGCGAGCATTTTCTAAAACAGGCTTCGAGAGCACACTGGTTTGTTTTGTTCCTGAATTGTTGTTGACATCTTAATGAAAAGCACTCATTGGTTGTACCTGGCAAACAACCTCACTGAATCAACCGGCTTTATTTAGTTTCTCCTTGAGCCACGGCATTCGCTCGCAAAAATGGTTACGGGGCTCTTCGAACGGTCATTGTAATCTACAAACGAAAATGGTAAACAAAAAATCAGGACAGGACAATAACGAAGAACAGCACTCCATGCTAATGACCAGTGGCCTTGTTGGGAGAGTGAAACATTCTGTTGATCCGGATGCTGGCGTTGTGTGTTGAAGGGCAGTTGGGCTGTTTGTATTGTTGCAGAATTATTCGTTGCTTCATTAATGCATTTCAACATCTGAAAGCCATTCTTTGTAAATGCTGGATAGAACTCTATTGAAATAAAGCGAGCTATCTGACTATTTGTTCCATGTTCTAAGTTTCTCTTGGTCTCTTTATGTTCTACAGGTGCCGGTGTCAGTGGCTATGATGACCCCGCAAGTTATAACTCCTCAACAAATGCAGCAGATTCTCCAGCAGCAAGTCCTGAGCCCTCAGCAGCTCCAGGTTCTCTTGCAGCAGCAACAAGCCCTGATGTTACAACAGGTATTTACTCAAACATCTGCTCTCTCTAGTCCTTGATGACTATTCTATTGATTTTGGGAGAACATGTCTATTTTTTAGTAGTAGTTATATATCAAGATAAACACTTGCCCCTTTAGCAGAACCAGAATCAAAATTATTTGGCCAGTTGTTTTCCACACACAAGGGATCTGGTTGCGGATCGATGTTTAAAGTCTGCTGTAAAGTTTGTGTAGGTCATTAACTAATCCTCCATCAGTTTTGTCTCAGTGGATGCTGGTGCCTGGACCTTTTGTTTTTGGTCCAGCGGTGTCGCAGATGTTTGAAAACTTTAGCAGTATGCTGTATTTTATTCACTCATCCCACATTAGATGTGTACAGCAGACGAGGTTAATGTACAAAAGAGCTCTCACTTGCAGAAATGGCATGAGAATGCAAAATGTTTGCCAGTGCAGTGGTTACGAGCTTGTTGTTAAGACTTAGCATTAAAGGTTTGATAGATGGACAAGTTCACTCTATCTTTCCAAAATACACTGCGACTCGTTTACTTCGCTCCAGTGATGATTGCCACCTGGTGATTCCACCTCACCGAGGAGCTAATTCTCACTCCGTGGAGTTCACCACTGCAAAATGGTGGAACGATCTTCCCAACTCTGTCCGTAAAGCAGTATCACTAAGCAGTTTTAAGAAACTACTGAAGATGCATCTCTTTAGCAAATACCTGTTGTAAAAAAAAAAAAAAAAGGTGGTGGGTGCAGCATCAAATAACAATCAGGTTTGATGAATTTACAGTATAGTTGGTTTTCAGCATAACTTCTGACTTAATGTTCTCATTTGTAAGACGCTTTGGATAAAAGCGTCTGCTAAATGACTAAATGTAAATGTAAGTAGGTGAAGAGAAATGGACGGATCATTAATATTAGACATGCATTGTATGGTGTTGGATAAAAGCCATGATGGTGTAAATGATGTACATTTGTTGTCTGATTTATTTTTACAACCCTACACATCGTCACGAAGGGTTCAGACTCGCATTCTAATGTATATCAGTAATATCATTCTGCAATTTGCCTGTGAAATCAGGAACAAGAGTAAGTCTCACCTGCTGTATGCATGTCTGTGCGCGCGCGTGTGTGTGTGTGTGTGTGTGTGTGTGTGTGTGTGTGTGTGTGCATGTGCATGCAGCAACAACTTCAGGATTTCTATAAGAAGCAGCAAGAACAGCTCCACCTCCAACTCCTCCAACAGCAGCATGGCAGCAAGCAACAGAACAAGGAGGTACAGCGGTCTCACACACACACAAACACACACACACACACACACACACACACACACACACACACACATGCAGACACATGCAGTCATTCACTCATATTACTCGCTCCAGGTGTGGAGCACTGTAGCACCTGTTTCATTGACAGGTAAAGACTCCACGCCATTCCTCTAGATATCATCTCATCTCCTGCAGAGTTTCACACACAACAGTCAGTGGCTTGATTTGCACTCGAGGGGAGAACAGCTTTATTGCACTTTTCCGGCTGACAAATGTTTTAGGGAATGATCGAAATACGAAGGAGACATAACGAGGCTGTTGGTAAAAATCCTCGTGGATGCAGCGAGCAAATAAATGATACCACAGGATAGAATTTACAACAGGATAACGAATTAGTGATGTGACTGTGAACATTTTTTTTTTTGTTTATTATATATCCATCCGGCGGCACGGTGGCTTAGTGGTTAGCACGTTCGCCTCTCAGCGCTAGGGATTCCCGGTTCGAATCCCCATCTGGGTGGAGTTTCCATGTTCTTCCCGTGTCCGCGTGGGTTTCCTCCGGGTTCTCCGGTTTCCTCCCACAGTCCAAAAACATGGATCAAGTTAATTGAGTTCTCTAAATTGCCCCATATAGTGTGTTTGAGTGTGTGAGTGTGTACCCAGCGATGGATTGGCGGCCTGTCCTGGGTCTGTCTGCCCAGCGCCCGAGACGTTCTCCCCTGGATGGGCATGGGGAACCCCACCGCGACCCTAGTAGAGGATAAAGCGGGAGATAATGAATGAATGAATGAATATATCCATCCATTATCTTCCTCTTTATCGTGTATTGGGGGTCGCGGGGGGGTACCCCATGCTTATCCAATAGAGAACGTTTCGGGCGCTGGGCAGATACACCCAGGACAGGGCGCCAATCCATCGCAGGGCACACACTCACTTACTCACAAACACACTCTATATGCGGCAATTTGGAGAATTTAATTGACCTTGATCCATGATTTTGGACTGTGGGAGGAAACCGGAGAACCCGGAGGAAACCCACGCAGACACGGGGAGAACATGGAAACTCCACCCAGATGGGGATTCGAACCGGGAATCTCTAGCGCTGAGAGGAGAACATGCTAACCACTAAGCCACTAATCCGCCCTGTTTATTTTATATATATATAAAATTTTGCCCAGCATTCCTTCCTAAAATAGTTGCCCCATGTTGCCCACTCCAGCCGGAGTTTCGGCGTCGTCTCAAATCCAGTGCCTTACTGTTAATGAGCGGAGGACGCAAGAGTCTCACCCAACAAAAGCAGCGATTATTGCTCCGTCAAACTCAGTTCAAAGCCAGTTTGGGGTTTAAGAAAAAAAAAAAGAAACTTTTTACATTTCCCCTCTGAGAGTCACATTCACCGTGTAGAAATGAAACTACAAAAAAAAATTAAAACAGAGGCCAAGCGCACACCAGCATGCACATGCATGCACAGCCGTCCTGACTTCAAAGTCCCCAGGCTTGCTAATTAATGAACTGGGGGCTTCGGTTTGGACAAGTTGTGGTGCTTTGCTTCCATAAATCAACATGACAGGGCTGTTTCTCTGCTCTCTGATAAGAGATGTCACTCTCTCTCTCTTCTTCTCTCTCTGTCTCGTCGTGTCAGATGGATAGGGCAGAAGAGAAGAGGGGGAAGTTGACAAAGCAAAAAGCCACAATTGATCAGCTGAATGGGGCACAGTGAATAAAACAACTTTTTGAAGCGCATTATGTTTGATCACAGGAAATTGATGCAGCCCTCAAGAGGCTTGTTCGTCTTGCTGATGTTTTCTCGCTCTCTCTCCTCTCGCTCGGCTTTCTTCTATCCATTTGGATTTCTTGTGCAGCCATCAAAAGACAAGAAGCATCACTCTGCGACTCCCTCCCGTGGGGCCTCCTCACAATAACCCCCTGTTGTTGCTTTGTGCCTCGCTTTCATTTTAAAGACATCACTTTTTTCCCTTTTGAGTTTTTTTTTCCCCCCTCTCTAAGATCTTTACCTTCATATTGGAGTCGAGACAATGAAAGACCCTGCCAGTGTCACTCTGTATTACGTTCGTCAAGCACTCGCTCTCTGTTCCCTGCCTTCATGTGCTGTTTGTTGTTAAGCCCACATCTGCTCTGATACCACTGTGTGTTTATTGACAGAAAAAGAGGTCTGGACCTTTTTATAAACAGCTAAAATAATCATTAGCGCTTACACCGTCGCCCTGCAGCTCCACTTCGCTGTGTTGGTAAAAGCGGAGTTGATTCATCTACTCGCCAAAGAGTCGTTAAGGACAATTGATTCATTGTTTTGCATAGAGGAAAACAATAATTACGGGCGGCACGGTGGCTTGGTGGTTGGCATGTTCTCCTCTCAGCGCTAGGGATTCCCGGTTTGAATCCCAATTTGGATGGAGTTTCCATGTTCTCCCCGTGTCCGCGTGGGTTTCCTCTGGGTTCTCCGGTTTCCTCCCACAGTCCAAAAACATGGATCAAGGTCAATTGAGTTCTCCAAATTGCCCCATATAGAGTGTGTCTGTGTGAGTGAGTGTGTGCCCAGCGATGGATTGGCGTCCTGTCCTGAGTGTATCTGCCCAGCGCCAGAAACGTTCTCCCCTGAATGGGCATGGGGAACCCCCCCGTGACCCGAATATAGGATAAAGCAGAAGATAATGGATGGATGGAAAACAGTAATTACTATTCTGTCTTTTTTTGCTGAGCCTCTCTCTCTCTCTCTCTTTATATATATATATATATTTAAATTTATTAATTCATTATCTTCCACTTTATCCTATATTAGGGTCGCGGGGGGGTTCCCCATGCCCATCCAGGGGAGAACGTTTCGGGCGGTGGCCAGATACACCCAGGACAGGACGCCAATCCATCGCTGGGCACACACTCACTCACACAGACATGCACGCATACACACTCTATATGGGGCAATTTGGAGAACTCAATTGACTTGAACCATGTTTTTGGACTATGGGAGGAAACCGGAGAACCCGGAGGAAACCCACGCAGACACGGGGAGAACATGGAAACTCTAGTGCTGAGAGGCGAACGTGCTATATATATCTTATCCCATCTCATTATCCTGAACGCTTAATCCTATACTAATATTGCAGAAGGGCCTTTTCATTGCCATCCAGGGGAGAACATCTCAGGCACTAGACAGATAAACTCAGGACATTGCCCCAAAGGCAGGGCGTCACTCACACAGATGCACACACTACCTAAAAGAAATTTAAATAAAGGCAATTTAAAGCAGCCAATTCACCTTGAATCCATGTTTTTGGACTGTGGGTGGAACCCGGCGTAAACACCTCCACATTATCCATCTCAGTGAAATTCCTGGGACTGTACATTAAATAAATAAAGCACATTTTAACGCGATGTTGAAGTTGCGTGACTACAGCCGACAGAAACCGAGCGAGTGTGTGTTATCAGGCGGGTTCAGCTCTGCTCCGGGTCTCCTGTGTGACCCGGCCGCCGTGGTGCAGCAAGACCTTTTTTGTTTGCCTTCAATCGGGAGCAGTAAACACAGCAGCGCATCCTGTGTTTGGGAAAAGGGTGCGGTACACAGCAGCAAGAGGTGTGCTTAAATGCCCAGACCCACACACACACACACTTATAACACAATGTTTAGTCATAACCCACTAACGCTCACTCCGTAACATGTCGGTGCACTTTGACCGAGAGAGTCTGTCAATATGTCCAGCTTTGTGGAGCTGTCAGGGTTTATGGACGCTGTTATAAAGAGGTGTGCTCTGAAGAGCGAGTGACTTTTGGAAGTGTTAAGGCCTCTTGTCTTCCTTTCTTATCTCTGTTACATCGTCCATTTGTTTGAATTCGGAACACATCAGGGATGTGAGATCATTTCCTCTTGTTTGTTGTTCTGACAAGCGCAGCATTTTGCTCTCCATCTAACCCTGTGTTCTTTTTCTACCTTTTCCATTTACCCTCCCCTTTTCCTCTCTCTATTTTCCTCCCTCTCTATTTTTGCTACTCTGTTTGCCATTTTATCTTTTCCTCTCTCTGCTATCTCATTCTTTTTCCCAGCTGTGATATTTACCAATATCCACAACTCTCCTTTACTTCTGTTGCTCTTTAAAAAGATATTTACTGAATGCTCGACTTAATTATTACTCAGGAGCTGCTGTACACCCTCATTATGAGCTGGACTTGATTAAGGATATCTTAATGACGTTGTGCTCAGTATTGAAGTATTAATTACTTAACAAATATTATTTTAAGATTTTCATTCCCCATGTCCATTGAACAAATCTGATTCTAAACATAACTCTATACATTTTGTTTAAGTTTAACTTAAATGTATAGTATCAGTCAAACGTTTGGACACGCCTCCTTTTTGCTCCATTGTCTATTTTCTCCAGATGGACTTGGTAGTTCTACAATTCCAGACCGTAGTCCATCTGTTTGTGGACTACAGTACATAATATGTCCCCTTTACTCTGTTCTTTATAATCAGAACCCCAATGGTATCATCACAGAACAGGGTTTCATTCATCCATTATCTTCCACTTTATCCTCTACCAGGGTCGCGGGGGGGTTCCCCATGCCCATCCGGGGAGAATGTTTCAGGCGCTGGGCAGATAGACCCAGGACAGGACACCAATCTATCATGGGCACACACTGACTCACCCAAACACACTCTATATGGGGCAATTTTGAAAATTCAATTGACTTGATCCATGTTTTAGACTGTGGGAGGAAACCGGAGAACCCGGTGAAAACCCACATGGACACGGGGAGAACATGGAAACTCCACCCAGATTGGGATTCGAACCGGGAATCCCCAGCGCTGAGAGGAGAACATGCTAAACACTAAACCACATGCCACCAGAGCAGGATTTATTTGGTTAAAACCTAAACATATTTAAAGTATATTTGGTCTAAACATATTTAGAGTTTGCAAATGCTCGCTTCACCCAGCTTTGTGTTACTTGCTTCAGCTGAGCTTTGTGTTACTTGCCCCAGTCACAACCCCCTGTTAATTTAAAATGCTGAATGTAAAAATTATTGATTAAAATGTCACATTCAACTCAAGTTCTCTCACAAAACCCAAAAAACCATTTGCAAATAATCGTAAACTTTGATTCATTTAGACAAATTGAGTTTAATGTTTCTTTGCTGTACACTTAAAGATTATACTTCACTCTGTGAAAGTGTCAAACACACAAACATGTTTACAACCAATTAATGACTTTTACTCATTAAAAGTCTGGTACTGACCTCAATACATCGTATAAGTTATAAAGTAAAGGTAACTGACATCTTGCCAGAGAACGAAGTCTGGTTCCAGAAGTTCTCTGGATTCTTCCCGGCACTACATACATTAATTCAATTCAATTACCAGCAATGAAGTATTGATTAAAGCAGATATCCGTAGATAGATACCAGTAATGCTGGATGTCCATGATGAGAAGATAAAAAATGGTTTAATAAATTGGAAATAAGCCACTTTTTGAATTTTATCGTCACTGGTGCCTTGCGCAGTACTATACATCAGCACGGAGGAGTATTGTGGAGTATTAAAGTACCCCACTGTCAGCTCTCACAGACTCCACTATCCCTCTCTCTCTGATAGAAAGCACACTTTGATATCGCTGATGATTAAGGTCTGCTTTGGATTCCACGTTGTTCACTGAATTATGAATGGTCATAATTAAAATCCCGTGGTTCTTATTATGAATGATTAACAGTGTTGTTTCTTTGTTTGTCACAACTTGAGTTAATTAAGAGGAGAAGGGCTGTAGCTACCCTGTGTGCGAATGCGACAGTATGTAATAGAGAGAGAGAGAGCGTTTGATTTGTAGTCTGCTGTTTCAGTGGGTCTCCTGCTGTGTGTCTCTGTAGGTTTCTGCACAGCAGTTGGCATTCCAGCAACAGCTTCTTCAGGTACAGCAGCTGCAGCAACAGCATCTGCTCAATCTGCAGAGACAGGGCCTTCTGTCCATCCAGACCAACCAGAACCTGCCTCTGCACTCTCTCACTCAGGGTAAGGACACTCTCTCTCTCTCTCACACACACAAACACACACACACACTTTCTTTGCCTGTGAAGCTGACAGCAAAATATAATGTTTAGTCATTCAAATAACGGGTTTTGATTTACGGAACTGGAACGCGGATCATTGGGATCTGAACCAAGATCAAAGGCAGGCCCACAACTGCTTTGTTTCACGGCATTGACATTTATGTGAGCTTCAGTCACATGTAGCATAAAATGTGGACATTATCGAAATGAAGCGCTTATTAAAAGCTGACAGTAATTATAGTCCTCTGTGTTGCACTTCCTTTTATATTGCCCTTAAGCTTATGACAACACATAGTGTCATCCTGCCCAATGCCAAATCAGTAAAGAGACAGGAAGTGAAACCTCATCAAACACTAAATCCCAAGTCTCTTTGCATAAAGCAACTACATAAATAATCTGCTCCCAAAATCTCACATTCATCCATCAAACCAGTTACCGAGAACATTGTTTGTAGTAGTAGAACATTTATTTCTTCCAAATTGAGCATCATGTTCATATCTGGAAATTTCTTTTCAAGATTCAAGATTCAAGAAAATGTTATTATCATGAATATCACATGTGGTACATGAGATAAGAACGAAATTATGGGTCACGGACCCCGATTACCCTGTTATTTTAAAGTTATCATTTAAATTAAGTTGTAAAGAATAAAATGAGAATGTTTTTTTTTTTTTTTTTTTTTATCGAAATACAAAAATGCAGTATATAGATATGTGAAATATAATAATATACAACTGTGAATATATATAACATACAACTACAGATATAAATATAATATAGAATATTTTAACTATAAATATTATATATATATATATATATATATATATATATATATATATATATATATATATATATATATATATATATATATATACTATATATAGTATAATATAGTGTATATATATATACACTATATATAAAAAGTAGTATACAATAGATATAAATTTAGAATATAAAATATAAATATAGCACTTTTAAATCAGTTCTGCCATCTATTGATCTTTCAACAAACTTTAAATCTGCAGAAACATTTTTTTATTACATCCTGCATGAAGTCCCCAAAACTCTAAAAGAGATGAGTCTGGTGCCAGCAATCACGCCACAGTCAAAAATAACTGGTCAATTTAAGCCAGTAAACCTTTTGCAGAGGTTACAGTCAAAATAGTTTTAACTGATGGAAGACTTAAAAGCCATATGTTATTCATATTTTAGACCAAATAACAGGGGAAGCTTGTGATTGCCTCATTTAATTACATTAAGCATCATTTAAATGAGAGAATGTAATATAATGTCCACCCTATTCAACAGTAAACAGAAGTCCAGCATGCTGGGGGTTAAATACAGTTTATTCAGTTCAGTTTTACTTTGCTTTCACACGAACACTAACATTACCTCCTTACGCTTGAGTGCTGAGCTCCATACTGATGTTGAGTAAAACCAGTAACTCCTAAAATCCTCTATACATTAAAGGAGTTTTGTGGGATGCATGTCGCCACTTATATTGCACTCTTAAAACTATCAATCACATCATAGAGTGTTCACGTCTTCATTCCTCTCCTTCCGCCCCGTCTTCCTTTCCTTTCCATCATCCTTACTCTGTACTGGCTCGGCTCACTGCCAAAAATACACCAGGTGTGTCGTCCCTACCCCCTTCCCCCCCAAATCCCCTGAGCGACTCCGGACCAAACCCAGATTCTAAACAAGCTGAATCAATACTTGTTTTGTAAGGAAGTTTATTTCATTACACACCTTCCGCAATATTTTCTCAAGGAGTAGCTACAGACGCTCTTTCATAGAAGTTTGCATTTTTTGTCCTCTTTCCCAACACTTGGATAAACCCCTCGTAGTAAGATAAGGCGAGGAGGGAGGGGAGCGTGGAGATGGTTAGGTAATGTGCAAACACTCAGTGTTTGTGCAGTGTTGTTATTGTTTGTTCAGGACATGGTTAAAAGGAGCCATTTCGAGCACCTTCACTGCCCCTGGGCTGGGCATGTGGCGTTTGTGTGGGGATCATAAAGCAGACTGTTGTGTAGCTGGGTGATGCATGTTTAATCAGGCCAGGCCTTCAAAAAAAAAACTGCTTAAAATGTAGATGACATCCAAATCGTTCTGCGTAAGAGCGAGCAGTGGAGTTTTTTGCATGTTTATAGGATGCATATGGAAATTTGTGGTTTAGATTGAAGATATGTGAAGTTAAAAATATAACACGGGCAACACGGTGGCTTAGTGGTTAGCATGTTCTCCTCTCAGCACTAGGGATTCATGGTTCGAATCCCAATCTGGGTGGAGTTTCCATGTTCTCCCCGTGTCTGCGTGGGTTTCCTCCGGCTTCTCCGGTTTCCTCCCACAGTCCAAAAACATGGATCAAGGTCAATTAAATTCTCCAAATTGCCCCATATAGAGTGTGTTTGTGTGAGTGAGTGTGTGTCCAGCGATACATTGGCGCCCTGTACTGGGTGTATCTGCCCAGCGCCCGAAACGTTCTCCCCTGGATGGGCATGGGAAACCCCCCGCGAACCTAGTAGAGGATAAATCGGATAAAGCTTAAATATACTTTGGATTCAAGGTGAATTGACTGCTTTAAAATTGCCCCTATATAGTGTGTATCTGAGTGAGTGAGTGAGTGTGCCCTGTCCTGGGTGTATCTGCCCAGCGCCCGAAACGTTCTCCCCTGGAAGGGCATAGGGGAACCCCCCGCGAACCTAGTAGAGGATAAATCGGATAAAGCTTAAATATACTTTGGATTCAAGGTGAATTGACTGCTTTAAAATTGCCCCTATATAGTGTGTATCTGAGTGAGTGAGTGAGTGTGCCCTGTCCTGGGTGTATCTGCCCAGCGCCCGAAACGTTCTCCCCTGGAAGGGCATAGGGGAACCCCCCGCGAAGCTAGTAGAGGATAAATTGGATAAAGCTTAAATATACTTTGGATTCAAGGTGAATTGACTGCTTTAAAATTGCCCCTATATAGTGTGTATCTGAGTGAGTAAGTGAGTGTGCACTGTCCGGGGTGTATCTGCCCAGCGCCCAAAACGTTCTCCCCTGGAAGGGCATAGGGGAACCCCCCCGCGAACCTAGTAGAGGATAAAGCGGATAAAGCTTAAATATACTTTGGATTTAAGGTGAATCGACTGCTTTAAAATTGCCCCTATATAGTGTGTATCTGAGTGAGTAAGTGAGTGTGTTCTGTCCTGGGTGTATCTGCCCAGCGCCCAAAACGTTCTCCCCTGGATGGGCATGGGAACCCCCCCCCCCCCCCCCCCCGACCCTAATAGAGGATAAAGCGGAAGATAATGGATGGAAGTATAACACAATTTTATTGGGGTTTAAGCAACCTGTATGGAATCGAGAATACAATATAAATGAGTGCTAATTGGAACAAATCAAATACTGAAAGAATCAATAAGAGCAGTGACTTTACTGCGTCCTCGTTTTCTCAGGCAGAAAGTTAGAACCAGTTGAACGTGTCATGTGGCATACTTGTTTTTATGTAGGTCTGTGTAAACAAGGTTCGAAACGATGAGGTCTGTGTAATGATAGGCTTGAAACAGCTTTTGCTTAAACACTGTGCACATGTTTTTCAAGAACAGAAAATGGTCAAGCGTGGAGAAAGACAAATATGTCGAGTTATGTAACCATCCGATTTTATCATTCCTAAATAATCGAACCGGCGGAAATTTACTGTCCGCCTGTTTATTACCACGTGTCCTGTTTATGCCCATTGTACCATTAGCACATCGCAAACGTGACCGTGTAAAAACGGACGAATCCCAGCAGCCATGCGGCGAAACCGCATCGCTCACATCACTCAGACGTCGTGGGTGTGTGTGCGTGTGTGTGTGTGCGCGCCTTTAGAGCTGCTTTAACCAGCTGCAGTATCAAAGTTTTAATGCCCAACCACCAGTCTTGACCTTGATAACACCATAAAATACAAATACTTAATAATAAATAGCGTCATTAACATTACTGCGCACATTTAGTGGTTTAACTGTTAGGAACTATCTGCTTTTGTTTTATCACCGTTTCCTGGTCCAAGTTGAAACTGATTGTTTTTATGGACTTCTGGACAGCTTTTAGAAAACCTGCTCATGCAGAGATATGTGATAATACAGAGCCTATAAAAATACACTCACTGCTGGCTTTATTAGCGACCCGTCCAATTTATCATTTCCACTTACGATAGATGCAGTTTGTTGTTAGACTGTTACAGACTCTACTCCATCTGTTTCTGCATATGTTGTCAGTCCCCTGTACTCTGTTCTTTAACAGTTAGGCCCACCACAGAGTAGATACTATTAGGTTATATTGCACTACAGCACTAATGTGATGGTGTGTTAGTGTGTTGCACTATTACAAACATATCAGACGCATCAGTTCTTTGTAGTTTTAAACCCTGAGCACTCCCTGTGCACTCTATTAGACACATATCACTCTACCTTGTTCATAAAAGAACTACATTGATTATATTAATCATCTCATAATCCTCCATCATTAAATGGAGGAGGATTCTAGTGGCTGGACATTCTTATTTGGTGGACTGTCCTCAGTCCAGCAGTGAGACTGAGGTGTTGACTGTTGGTGGATCCACAGTCTGATACTCATAACCCACCACCCACAAATTACCTGCTCTTTGCAGCGCTAAGAGAAACCTGACCTTAAAAGACTAAATGGTATGAAAAATTATTTAAATATAAAATATATTTACTTG
This sequence comes from Corydoras sp. C115, assembly GCA_019802505.1. Taxonomy (NCBI): domain Eukaryota; kingdom Metazoa; phylum Chordata; class Actinopteri; order Siluriformes; family Callichthyidae; genus Corydoras; species Corydoras sp. C115. Next base: position 371,274 of record JAFMOC010000008.1, read on the forward strand.
GCAGCCTCTTTATTGTTTAGTTTTCAATCGTCTTAATTGAATAATTGAAGTCTTCTGTTGTAAGAAATTATCACCACCATACTTTATAGTAGCTATGCTGTGTTTTTGGTATTGTGCTTTATTAATTTATTCATTTTGTTAAATTCAACTTTTTTAGCTGAGGTTTAGATTTTATTTTATTATGGATTTAAAATTATTTGCACCTTATTTACTTATTTATTTATTTATGGTTCATCTTAATAAGGTTTTAATAAGGTTTTGAATATAAATAAAAAAATATATTTTACTGAATAAATAAGGAAAATACATAATTGAACTTGTTTTTAAGAAGTAAAAAGTGAATGGGAAGTGAGTACAGGTAAATATTTCCAGGAAGAAATTCAGAATTTTTTTTTTTTTTATTGATTCAATGCTGTTTTAGTTGACGTAGATTCTTTTAAACAGTATGACTAAAACAGGAAAGAAACCATAGACGTTGATGTCATCGCTGGTTATCTGGAGATAGAATATTCAGGTGTGTGTGGTGCGTGTACCCCGTGCAACCGTGAGAGCGTTCCTATTTGCCACATTTTCTGCTCCACTGTAGGAAGTTATTGATGACCTTTTCCTTTCACACTTCAGCAGACACTTTCATGCATCAGTAGAGCAGCTTTACAGAGGGCAATATCTAATCTTCATTGTTCAGCAAAAGTAGTTAGCAATGCTGTATGAGCGATGTATTAACATGTCCTGCGTGCATGAGTGTGTGAGCAGCACTGTCTTTTTAATTCTTTCCTATTTGCCCATAATGGTTTCGTGATACAAAGTGCAGTGTGAAGGTTTTAATTCATGTATTTATTCAGATTGCGTTTCATAAGTCAGAAACGAATCATAGTCCACAAAACAGAAAACATGACAAAGTGCGATGATATTATAAAAATGATTTTTTGCATTACTAAGGTTTATCTTCTAAATTTAATACAATGGAGAGAAACAGCAGAATGCCCACAGGTAATTTTGAGGCATGTTTAATATTTTAGTGGATGGTTGTTTTTTCGAAAAAAATATTTTGTCAACTTTTATTTAAAAATTTAAAGACGTTTTGCCGAAAAAAATGTCATTTCGGTTTCCCACATGTTTATTCCCAAATCAACATTAACAATAGAAACACAGGGCTGTTCCAACCTTTCCATAAGAGAGCAAATTCATCTTTTAAAATGCTTCTCATTACCCGAACAAACTATTCACACAAAAGGAAACTATTAAATAAAATACTTTATTATTGAAAACAAAAATTGAGATAAGATCAAAACGTATTGATCCTTTTGGAGAAATTTAACGTGTCTCAACAGCAGTATGAGAAGGAAATAAAACAGAAAATAATGCAACTTGGGGAAAAATGTACGTTGTACATAGTTAATTAAAAAGATTTAAAAACTCTTAGTAAGAATTTTTGTAAGATTTAAATATATATAATAAAAATAGGAATATTATATTACAGATTGCAGTTTTGTTATGATTTCATATGAATGTCTTAATGCACCTTTGTTATATAATTTAATCATGTTAAAAAAATAAAAAAAATGATTTTGGTAGTTTATAGGTCATGTTGCACTATATGGACAAAATAAACACACGTTATGGACAGTCGTATGCTTTCAACTATTTTAACTATTAATGTATGTGTGGATGTGGTAGCTCAGTTGTTAGGGTGTTGGGCTATCAATCTGAAGGTTGGGGGTTCAAATCCCAGGTACACTGAAGTTACCAATGTGGGTCCTTGAGCAAGACCCTTAAACCTCATTGCTTCCAGGGATGCTGTGATTAACCCTGTGCTCACCTTGTCGGATAAAAGCGTCTGCTAAATGACCAAATGTAAAAAAATATAAATGTATGCACAGTGTCTATTATCCTGCAGCGTGCCTTTGCCCAGTGCAAAATGCAAGGCTCATAAAGGCATTATAATCAGCAGTTTGATTACATATAAAGAAGCCTTTCTACATAAAGGATTTCAGTAAATGTGAGGAAAGCAACAAACCACCAGAGCACACACACTCAACCATGACATTTTGAACTTTAAACTGTGGGTCAGTGCATCTTGATCGAGTGTGGGCTCAATTTGGCTAGATGAGTATACAGTTCAGAAAGTTTAATAGAATCCTCTTTGGATCGCAGTGTGTTTTGGATGAGATCAAATGTTTGTCTATCGTCACAAGGACAAATAGGAGCTTTTGATCTACACAATGGAGATAAGAGGGAGTAAGAGATCGGTGTGGGCAGTGGAGAGACGATGAGGGGAGGAAATGATGTCTGACCTGTTCGCTCAGTCGGACACCTGCATTAGCCATGCTCTCCCAGGTGCTTGGATGAGGTGTGTGTACATGTCAGAACCCTTCCACTCTATTAGCTGCCTCTCAGTAGAACGTGTGCGGGTGCGTTCTCGGAGCCGGCGCCAGCTTTCATCCCCCGCCTTCCATCAGTTTAGTTGTCCAGGGGAGGGTCATGGGACAGTGACAAGACAAATTTGCTGTTAATATGAGAGCGGTGTATGTGGCTGGTGGGCAGTGGCGATGATTGATTGTTCAGCAGCATGGCACTGCTTTAATAGCTCCTGTAGCGTTCTGTTAAGAACATATTTTAAGCCTAAGGGCTGGGTATCAGAGACGTGGCGATCAAAGTCCCATAAACAGGGGGAGGCGGTGAAGGTCCTCATTTGATGGAACAACAAACTAATAGTTGTGTCACATCGGGCCCCCAGTGGAGCACTGGAGCACCTCGGAAAAAAAGGCACAGCCGGCTACTCTGCCCAGCCGAGGCCACGGGGTTATTTTTCTCCTGGCCCGATGATGATGGTTGCCGACTGATGTGGTTATGATCCTTAAATCAACTTTCTGCTCGCTTGAACACGGCCACCGGGAGTATGGGAGGTACAAGGACGGGAAAGGTTGAAGGAGGACCGATGCCCCTTTCCAAGTGTGTTGCCACTACCTGCCACAGTAAAAATGTAGAGGCTCCTCCGGTGATCAATCAAGGATGGTGCAGACATACATTTTTTAAAACAAGGGGCCTGTGTCTTTGGCCTCTAATGAGCGAGAAAAGGAGGTGGGGGTTGGCCTGAAAAATAGCAAGCCACCACAGACGCGGTAATCCACAGCCAAAAAGATGAATTTGGGGACGGAAAAGGGTTTATATTAAATACAGGAGGCAAAATCATCTGTTTGCAATCAGCTTATTAAATAATGCAAATGCAGTGACTTCCAGCGTTGTTTGTGAGCCCTGTACACAAATGGAGATAAGGCTACGCTTACAGCAGGTGTTGTTTTGGGTTAAACTTACCTAATAAAGTACAAAGCAGATTAATACGCTAATGAATTAAAAAATAATTAAGAAAAAGTCATGCAAAATTAATATACATACGTATTTAATAAGAAAAATAGGCAAAATGAATTAAGAAGTGTGTGTGAGGACCGTTAACGGTGGCTGTGTTGACTTCAAGGCATTGAAAGATTTTCAAATGGAGCTACTCTCATCTAAAAATACACACACACAAAAAAACTGTCACATAGTAAGTGATTACAAACAAAGAACCACATCCGTGACCTTTCTCTATAGTAGCATGCTGGTTCTATCTGCCATCAAAATACAGAAATCCAAACAACAGAAACTTTTACGTTTGTTGGAGGAACATTAATAACAAATTCCAACATCTGCACCGCGGGAGGAACGGCAAACCCGAATGTTCACGATGCACAATGCAAAGGATGCACCCAGTATTCGCGGTGCAACAAAGATGATCTGCCGAACGTAAAAAGGTTGTGGATTCGTCCTGCAATAATTTCCGCTGGCTCTTTGATATGCAAACGATCTCGGGTGAATTTACAGCGGGCCTATCAGACTCATTTCACAGTTCTTAGTGTCGCGCTCACTCGCCGGCTCTCCAGAGCTTTCCTCGCCTCATTAGCCCACTGTTCTCCATTACTGGCATAATTAAAATCTTTAGTAGCTTATCAAATTAAAAATATTTTCTGCTGATCGCATTTAGCCGTTTCACTCGCCTGTTATTTTTGCCACAACAGGAATAAATTAGGACTAAGCGCTTCTGCTTCCAATGTATTACAGTTAAATGCTAGAAAGGGACCACTTATGGGATCAGCGGAGAAAGAGAGAGATTGATTAAAGACGGAAATAAAAATTCGGAGAGCAATTCAGATAAGCAGCGAACGAGTCTCATCTTTCTTTTCATTTGAAAAATCGATTTAATTAATTGCCCTGAGTAGATGGGTCTATCTGCCCGGATTCCCTCTCGTTCATTTTATTGACGGTGTCTGCAAACTGGCAAAAGATGTAAACACCTGTATGGACTCCACTTTCTTTCGGCAGCAATAGCATCGGTGGAGCTGAGCTTGTTGTTGGCTTTTATTTCGGAACATATTCATCTTGGTGATGTTACCTGAAGTGATGATCAGGAATTGTATTTAATAACACAGTGTAATATAAAAGCAATGTCTGCTTTTTCTGTTCTTTAGTCTTTTTTCATTGGTGCCGTTCCAGAGGTGCAGCGTGTCTGATATTGTAAATGCAGTTAAGGTCGTCTGTATCAATTAGAACCAGTGCTGCGCTTTAAGTATTTTACACATTAACATGCTTTAGAGGATATTACCCCAGAGGCTCTTCATTTGTTTCTTGCTCCACACACACACACACACACACGCATATACACACACACACACACATATATATATATATATATATATATATATATATATATATATATATATATATATATATATATATATATATATGTGTGTGTGTGTGTGTGTGTATGTATGTATGTATGTATTTGTGTGTGTGTATACATATATATAGACACACACATGCATGTATATACATATATATATGTACATATGTATGTAAATATATGTACGTATGTATGTAAATATGTGTATGTGTGTATATATATAATGTGTGTGTATGTTTCTCATATATATATATATATATATATATATATATATATATATATACATACAAACACACACACACACACACGTATAATATATAACGTGTGTGTGTATGTGAACATAGTCTTTTTCCTCTTGAAAGAAGATTATTTAGATTTCATGCCTTGTGTTAATTGTTCACTTGAAGCATGAAATGCCCCTGAATGCCAGGGATTTGTGTATACAAACACACACAACACACTCAGAGAAAGAAAAAGGGTGGGCCAAGCACATCTCCTGACACTCGCCTGTAGTGGAACGGTTCCTAATTAATACGCTCCTTTGTTTACCCAGCCCCTTGTTTTTTGATTTAATTACAGCACGAGTGGAACTGGATTAGCCCATTAATTGATTTAATTATCCAATTTGTTTTGTGGCAGGCGTGATTCCAGCTGAGCTGCAGCAGCTGTGGAAAGAGGTGACGGCTGCCCACGTGAAGGAAGAGAACAGCGCCAGCAGCAATGGTCACCGTGGCCTGGACCTGTCCTCCGCCTCACCCGTGCCTCCCAAAAATCCCCTCCTCAACCAGCACGCTACGACAAATGGCCAGTACAGCAGCCACACGCTTAAGAGAGAGGGGTAAGTGAATCAATGCCACGTGCAAACGGCAGCCAAGAACTGTTTATAGTTTCATGTAAATCTTGTCTTTTTAACACCGCTCTAAATTTACTCACAGTTGTGTATCAGTTGTATTCAAATTGATTTAAATATTAATAAGTCTGTAATTTATACACAGAATTAATCATAAAAGTATTTCTTTAACATCTGCTCAAAGGCAAAAAATACACTGGAGGTGAAAATTAATAAGGCAGCTTTAATAAAAATTTCATTAGCTTTATCACTTGCTTTGCTTTTATTAATTTACCCACAAAGTAATGTCTTCTTTACACACTTCTAAGATGGAGAAACCTCATTTTTAACATCTCCACCTGGCTAATAATAATGATCTTTACATGATGTTCTGTCCGTTACTCATTGAAGGGACTGCTGTCTAATCCCAATGCTTTAAAAGGTGTAACACATTGTTTTTGCCACTTCTTGTTGCGCTTTTTACAACTGTACGTTGTAGCAAAGCATCTTTACAGAGTTCTAAGAGTGAGCTGAAGTGACAGTGGCAAAGCAAAACTCCCTGCTATTTATTGTTTTAAATGGAGGAGACCTTGTGTGTGAGGACCACAGGTTTATGGATAAATAGCTGGTAACACCTCAAAAAGAAAACATTAAAGACACCAAAACAGAAAATGTTTGTCATAAATAAAATGTTTTTATCGATTAATTTAAATGTTCCGGGCGGCATGGTGGCTTATTGGTTAGCATGTTCTCCTCTCAGCACTAGGGATCCAGGTTCAAATCCCAATTTGGGTAGAGTTTCCATGGTGTCTGCGTGCGTCTTCACTGGGTTCTCGGGTTTCCTCCCACAGTCCAAAAACATAGATCAAGGTCAATTGAATTCTCCAAATTGCCCCATAAAGAGTATGTGTGTGAGTCAGTGAGTGTGTGCCCAGTGATGGATTGGCGTCCTCTCCTGGGTCTATCTGCCCAGCACCCGAAACATTCTCTGGATGGGCATGGGGAAACCCTCCTGCAACTCTAGTAGATGATAAAGCGGAAGATAATGGATGGATGGAATTTAAATGTTTCCTTCAAGAAAGTAATATAAAGTTGCTAGTCTAGATTTATTCCCCCAACAACATTTTTTTTCCATGAATCATGTTAGTGATCTTTTTTTGTCTTCTGCACGGAGGAATTTACCCTCCACAACCCATCCATGAAGTCACACACACACTAACTAATCAAGTGCGCACATGTGTTTAGAGAGGTGCACAGTCTTGTACACGGTGCCTGGGTAGCAGCTGGATTTAGATGCCTTCAGCCATGGTACTTGGTGGGATCTGGAATCAAACCGGGGACCTTCAGGTTGCAAGAGTGGTTTTTAAACCCCAAGCCTACATTCAGTGTGACGTGTTCAGATCTAATTTTTATACACATGAAAATAATCCTATAAATAGTGTAACTATATGGAACCAGGGGCTGCACAGTGGCTTAGTGGTTCGCACGTTCTCCTCTCAGCACTAGGGATTCCCGGTTTGAATCCCCATCTGGGTGGAGTTTCCATGTTCTCCCCGTGTCCGCGTGGGCTTCCTCCCACAGTCCAAAAACATGGATCAAGTCAATTGAGTTCTCCAAATTGCCCCATATAGAGTGTGTCTGTGTGAGTGAGTGTGTGCCCAGCGATAGATTGGTGTCCTGTCCTGGGCACCCAAACATTCTCCCCTGGATGGGCATGGGGAAACCCCCCCCCCCCGCGCGACCCTAATATAGGATAAAGAGGAAGATAATGGATGGATGTATATGGAACCAGTAAACTGGAATTAAACCTGCAGAATAAATGCAACCACATTCAAGCCCACCATATTTCAATTGCTTAATGTAGATGGTCATGGTTTTCTACCCAAACTCTAATTCTTTTGTTCTTCTTGCTGTCAAATTTGACTAAAGCAAACAACCAGTACTTGTTTCCACCTTCAGAATAGCAATCCCTTTAGGGGGCCTGCTTTTGATGGACAGCTACCCATAAGGCTTGACCTAATAACTATTAATTTGTCATTAGTAAGTACCTTAGACTTTTCATTAAGGACGAAGCTCTGCAGGCCAATTCAGTCTTTAGGGATCGTTGCAAACACCTGGGAGATGGTGGCTATTTCAGCAGCTAGATTACAGCAATGGGAATAGGCCCACTTCCTTATTAATTACCAGCTTCCTTAGATACACACTTGTATTTGTGCTTGCTTCTGGCTACTTACTAATGTGTAGCCCCATAGTCTGTCTCCTGTTTGTAAAATCAGACTTGACATTCCCTTAAATCGGTCAGTGGAGCTTCTAGAAGGCTAGAATTTTGCCGAAGCGAGCAGAGCAGAAGGAAAAAAAAATGCAAATGTCTTGTTTGAAGTCTCGTAATATTGAGAACAACGCACCGCTTTAATGCCAAGAGGAGGCTGACTGGAGCTTTTCTTTGTGTGAAGCCATGACATCATGCACATTTATTTGTAGGATTTATTTGGAAGACGCGCCATGTCTCCACCATGTCTTTAAGGAAGAAATTAATTTGCCGTATAAGACGTTTACTTGTTGCTATCTGCCGAGGCCTGATCTCTGAACTGTTTGGGAGGAACCTCCGGGCACCATGAGCTCATTTATGCTTTTTTGTTCACACACACACACACACACACACACACACTTCTGACTCATTCGGCTGATCACAGCCTGTATGTCAATGTGAAAGTGATGAAAATGAAAACACACTGGTAATGCTGCGAATGCAAGCCAGGTTGAAATGAGAGGAAAGTTCACCCCCTTTCATCTCCTAATTTTGCATCTGAATGTCAAGCACTGAAACCGGGTTAAACGCTGTCACTCAGCATTTTCCGCCATTTTAATAAATCATTCAGACTTCATGGACAAATAGTACATTACGCATGATCATGTGTTTACTTTTATTGCACTCATTTAAGCCATTATTCAGTTCAGTTCAACGTTGATTCCAAATCCATTTTAAAACTGTATCAACACGCACTGCATGGGAAGAGAAGAAAAGAAAGGGGGGAAAAAGCACAAATTGGACTTTGTGTTGTGTTTCTTCAGTTGGTCAGGTCAGGACTTGGCAATAAAACCATGTCAGCTGAGTACCTGAGTCTACAGAATGACCAGCTTTTCCCGTCAATGGAGTTTTCCTTCTTTATAGGAAGAGAATATTCCAGTATTAGAATGCCGAGTTTCATTCGACTTCACAGATTTGGAGAACGTGAGGAATCATTTTCACACATGATTTGGCCACCACAGTGTCCTGACCCTTTGAAAATGTTTTTCATCAGAAATACAACAACTCTTAAGGCAGATCAGGACTGGACTGCAAATAACAGGACAATGCATAAGATCTTTAAAGGAATATATAGACCATTTTAGAATGAGTGGTCATGCTTATTGAAAGTGATCTATTTTGGATAGTTTGCTTGCACAGAGAAATTAGTCCTCCATATTTAACTCATCTGTGCAGTGAAACACATATACACACAATGAGTGCCCAGAGTGATGGGCAGCCCTGTAACAGGTAGCAATTGAGGTTAGGTGCCTTGCCCAATGGCACTTTAGCCATAGTACTTGGTGGAACCAGGATTTGAACCAGGGACCTTCAGGTCACAAGACTGGTTCCTTGACCACAGGCCTACAACTATTACATACTGGTCTTCTGGTTATACCACTGACAATCCAGTACCTCAAAATACATGATGCATATTTTTACAGATTAATTGTGCTTGGATATTAACAGATTTTTTTTAAGGATACATCTCCATCAGTCTGTTACTAATATAGTCCTCTTACTCTCCTCATCCCTAAAGATTAAAGAACGCAGCTGTAGAAGGTGATCTGTAGGCTTCACCAAACATCACAGATCTGTTGGGACATGCAAGTCATTAGTTCAAGTGATTCTCTCTGCTGATTCTTTTTTCCCCTCACTTTAAAACCACCTTCAGAGACAAATGTACAAGTCATTACCTTTCAAACCAAAGGCAAATAAGTAAAACCATATTAGCAGCTCAGTGCTTTGATGAATATGGTTGTTCTGGGCTGAATGATTTAATAGTAGACTTTGATTTATGCAGGTGTTTTGACTTCAGACAGCCAACGCTGATCTGTTTGACTTGCCATTTTTTACCAGAACCTATAAACCGGTTGAGGTGACCCAGAAGAAAAGAGGTCACCTTTGCATCGTCATGTATCACAATGAACTTTTAATTGCTCCATTTTTTTTTTTTTCATCACTTTTGTCATGCGACGGCCTGTGGGCTACCGGTTGATGGACCTGCTCCCTCCAGTCCTGCCGGATCATTTTCCTCTTGGCCTGTTAAGTACCATGTAGTTAGTTTCATGTGTCATATAAAAATCTGGCCAGTCACTGCGACGCCTGCAACTAAAACCTTAAGTGCATCCACAGGCGTCGTTCACCGGCTTTTCACTTCCGTCTTAAAGGAAAGGGAAAGAAATCCAATCGCTCAGCACACATTTTAGACGCGGTCCGCTCCTGCTTTTAGCTGCCTCGCTTCTCTCCCAGTGGTGCCGGCCGTGGAGACAAGGCGCTCACGTACACCCAAATATGATAAAAGCATTCAAAGTGTCAGTCCATCTGACCCATCAGCGCGCTGATAAGGGCCAAACAGCGTTTAAACCTGCTCAGACCTATGCTGAGATGATTATCTGATTTAGAACGAGAGACGGTAGGGGGCTGACTGACACCCATTCCCAGAGAATCTTCCTGATGTCGTGTACCACTTCTCTCTCTTCCCACCATATGCTGGATGGGGGGGGCACTCGAGGGACTGGCAGCCCAGCAAATTTGTTCGAGATAAATAATCAGATACGAGTCTCCTCGTCCCCATTGTCGCATCCCCTCTCCCCTTTAATTGATCTTCCACTCCGGATTGATAATTAAATCATTTTAGGGCATGCCTTAGTGTGAAAATTGTTGGGGGTTAGGGGAATTGAGCAGGAGCTGAAAAGAATTTGTTGTTGCAGCACAAAAACAATGTTGGGCCTCGGAGCGATACTTTTATTTATATACAGGTCAAAAATAAAGACTTAATTTATTGCCCCTTGTTCAGTTTACAGAAGTCTCTCACTAAACTATTCACACAGCTTCTTTAAAACTATATTATAACTATATAAAACTAACTATATATATATATATATATATATATATATATATATATATATATATATATATATATATATATATATATATATGCGGCACAGTGGCTTAGTGGTTAGCACGTTCGCCTCTCAGCACTAGGGATTCCCGGTTCGAATTCCCATCTGGGTGGAGTTTCCATGTTCTCCCCGTGTCAGTGTGGGTTTCCTCCGGGTTCTCTGGTTTCCTCCCACAGTCCAAAAACATGGATCAAGTCAATTGAGTTCTCCAAATTGCCCCATATAGAGTGTGTCTGTGTGAGTGAGTGTGTGCCCAGTGATAGATTGGCGCCCTGTCCTGGGTCCATCTGCCCAGCGCCCGAAACGTTCTTCCCTGGATGGGCATGGGGAACCCTCCCCCCCCCCGCGACCCTAATATAGTGGAAGATAATGAATGAATGAATGAATGAATATATATAGTTTATATATATATATATATATATATATATATATATATATATATATATATATATATATAAAATTATAAGTGTTGCGGCCAATGCTGTCCTTGTAATTAGTAAAGTACCTTCTTCCCAATTTGTGCTGTACTTAATGAAGTTAATAATGATGTTTACTATCACATTATGTGCCTAACTCAGTATGTGCTTAAGGACAGTTTGAGAATATGAGATTGAACCTTTGTTTAAGTGGTACACAGATGACATATAAGGATTCTTAGAGGTTGTTTCTTTTGCTCCCTGCAGCTGCCGGACTGTAATAGATCTGCCATTAAGACAACTCAAATTTAACACATTCGAAGAACTACAAGGTCTGTTAGTGGCATGCAGCTTTGAAATGAGGTTCTACTTAGAAGGAACCTCCCCTCATCCCCCAAATCCCTCAGTCCTGCTATTACTATAATTTCCACGTCTTCCAAATTTTCCCCATTTCCTTCAATTTAGCCGGTTAAAATGAACCACTTCGATCATCTTTTGACTCCCCAAAGTCCTCAAGCAGTCCACTGTTCAATATCAAATTAATACTGAATTAAGCAACATGCCTGCTCACCAAGGAGTCCGGAGAAAAAAAACGGAGGGTGTCTTTAAATTAAAAGCAATTTGCCAGACGAAACATTTTGCTGGTACTTGTTAAAAAGTCATTAGAATATATCTTGCTTCATCTATATATTAGCAGTCTCAAAACAGAGGAGCTTATGATTGTGCATGATTCATATTCATCGCTATTTCTGCCTTTTGGAAGGAGAAAATCTGTTTTCAAATATTGAAAAAATCCAATTATTGCTTGTTCATTGTAAACCAAGGGAATAAATATAAGTAAACATGGAATGTGTCATTAGATGCAGCCGTGCTCAGGTTTCTATAGTTAAACAGACTTTATAAAACAGTGTAATGTAAGAAATGCAGTGTAATTCAGAGTGACGCGCTGAGTGGAGCTAATGAAAAAGACAATTAAGTTTAGAAATGAAGAGAAGAACTTAATAGCTGGTGTGTGTGTGTGTGTGTGTGTGTGTTTGTGTTTGTGTACATTACATCTACATCACATTCAACTTACACCCTGTTGCAACAATTATAAAAGATTAAGCTTCTAAATTATTTATATGGGGCGGCATAGTGGTTTAGTGGTTAGCATGTTCTCCTCAGCGCTAGGGATCCCCGGTTTGAATCCCAATCTGGGTGGAGTTTCCATGTTCTCCCCGGGGTGTCCTCCAGGTTCTCCGGTTTCCTCCCACAGTCCAAAAACATGGATCTAGGTCAATTCAAATCTCCAAATTGCCCCATATAGAGTGTGTCTATGTGAGTGAGTGTATGTCCAGTGATAGATTGGCGCCCTGTCCTGGGTGTATCTGCCCAGCGCTCGAAACGTTCTCCCCTGGATGGGCATGGGGAACCCCTCCATGACCCTAATATAGGATTAAGCAGAAGAGAATAGATGAATGAAGCTTCTAATTATTTATATGGGGCGGCACGTTGGCTTAGTGGTTAGCATGTTCTCCTCAGGGCTAGGGATCCCCGGTTTGAATCCCAATCTGGGTGGAGTTTCCATGTTCTCCCCGGGGTTTCCTCCAGGTTCTTCGGTTTCCTCCCACAGTCCAAAAACATGGATGAAGGTCAATTGAGTTCTCCAAATTGCCCCATATAGAGTGTGTCTAAGTGAGTGAGTTTCCAGTGATAGATTGCCCCCTGTCCTGGGTGTATCTGCCCAGCGCCCGAGACATACTCCCCTGGATGGGCATGAGGAACCCCCCTTGACCCTAATAGAGGATAAAGTGGAAGATAACAGATGGATGAGTTATTTATTTGATTCCAGCTTTTTGGAAACAATTTCTGGAAGGCCTTTTTCTCTTTTTGCATGACTGTGCTCCCGCATACGATGTAAGATCCATACATGCAGGGTTATGTGAGTTTCAGTGTCTAACTTGAGCTCTTTTGGATGAGAGTAATGTTGCTATAGTCACACCCCAAAATTTGCAGGACGCTTTGCAGGAATATTGGAAGCTGTAAATGCAGCGTTGGGTCAAAAAAGCTTCTGTAAGTGTAATGTGCAGGTGTCCCAATACTTTAGTCCACATTATATGTGTGTTATGCAGCCTCAGACCCGAGAAACCCGAAAATTCCAGATGCAAAATGTATTCTTCTTCGCTGCAGCCTCACCACTTACCCAGGCATGCACATGCTGGCTCGGGCTGCTGCTGTCTCTCAGCAGCGTATAAATTGATAGCAGGTGGAGTGTGTGTACGGTTTGTGCTCGGTGGGAGTGGGCCAGCTGGATGGGGAAGCTTCCTGTTGTGGTAAAGGCACGCTGCTCCAGGTGGAAGATGGGATCATGGTTCAGCAGTTAGAGCTGAAAGGACACGCTGTCTGCTCGAGCCCCTCACTGGCCCCATCAAAGCACGCCACCATGCGAATCAGCTGAGAGCCAGAATTAACTATTGATTGGCCAGCACCAGGCAACACGTAGTCCCTAACAGGCCAAAAGCCCCAGCTGGTCAGCATCACATGTACACTCTGAACACACACCTCACCTGCAGGTCAGCTACAATCTTTGGGCCGCTGCGGGGTCACAGATACACATTTTCAAGCATGGCTTTTGACCGTGGACAAATGCTCATTGTTTCTGCTAAAGACATTGCCTCAGTGTTCCACAGGTCTTTATTATGAGGATAGATAACACAGTCTAAAGGATGATGTATTAACTCACACCTGCTGTGTATGTGCTCTATATGAGCTAATGTGCAGGTTATTGATATTAATGCATCGGTCTCCCTTGTTATCTCCTGCAGCTCTGTACTGGATGAACATACACATCACAGTCATCCTCTCTACGCTCATGGCGTGTGCAAGTGGCCAGGATGTGAAGCAGTGTTCGAGGATTTCCAGTACTTCTTAAAGTAAGTCGAACCCACACACACACACACACACACACACACACACACACACACATAAAGGCATTCCGGCATTGTGAAGGTGAACCCAATCAGTTTTTTTTAGCGTGGGTTCACCTTTCATTTTGTCCCGCTACAGGTGAACACTGTGCTGGATATGTGAAAGGCTGCTCTTCTTCCACTTTGGTTTTACCCCCAAGAGTATAGGGCTCATAGGTTTTCTCCTAAGAGCCCCATAATTCCTGTGATAAAAACTGATCCCATGGTGATTTCTGCCACTTTGTCCCAAACAAACAAGGGGGGGATGTTTATCTTTAGCAGGTCCATCTGTGAGAGCGCCGCAGGTTTGCCCTTGTGTTTTTCTTTGCAGACACAAAAAGGGGTTTGTTGTTTATTTCTTTTCTTGTCTTGCATTGAAGCTTATAGAAACAATAGTTTCTATATATATATAGTTTATATACATAAAACATACATACATACACACACACACACACACATATATATATATATATATATATATATATATATATATATATATATATATATATATATATATGTGTGTGTGTGTGTGTGTGTGTGTGTGTGTGTGTGTGTGTGTGTGTGTATATATATATATATATACACACACACACATATATATATATATATATATATATATATATATATATATATATATGTGTGTGTGTGTGTGTGTGTGTGTGTGTGTGTGTGTGTGTGTGTGTGTGTATATATATATATATATATATATATATATATATATATATGTGTGTGTGTGTGTGTGTATATATATATATATATATATATATATATATATATATATATATATATATATTTATATACACATATGTGTGTGTGTGTGTATTTATATTCAGTTTTTTAGCAAACTATCCAAAGGAATTTACAAATGAGACCTATATACTGATTATTATTAATTACTAATTGTCATCATCTTAATATGTCTGTCATTTTTAAGTATTATTAATAAATAGTGTTAATGATTACATATTATTATGTGGCTTATTTTAAGATAAATATACATACAGCACGACAAAGTTAATCTTATGTCAAAAAAATAAAATAAAAAAAACTTTGAACACAAATAGAGCAGTGAATAGATTTTTATCCCACTTTTTTTTTCAAGCTGTTTGAACCACGTAGGTGTGATTACTCGTATGAACTCGCATCTGACCTCAGTTCGGTGACCTAGCTGGCTTTCATTTACCCCATCGTCATGTAAACCTGTTTATAATTATAACACACAGCTCTTGACAGCTTTAGCTCTTGTGCTGTGCCTGTATTACAGACGTACAGCGTGCCACGGGATATTTATGCATTGCTTGTGCAGATATGACAGACGACGTCTGCATTGTAGACTCATAACTCACAGTTACTCCCAGCCTTTTGTTTTCTCATTCAGAACCTAAGCGGTAGGTCTGTATCACCAGGACCCTGTATATACTCTCAGCACTTTTCGAACTGTAGTGGCAGACCTGGCTTCCAATAAATCCCAGGCTTGGAAATTGTGAGTGCACTGCCATGGCCAGCGAGATGACGAGAGCGTGGCCACAAATCAGTGCTTTTCGGGCCAGATTAGACCCACTTTTAACAATATCCGACAGTGTTCCATTATCCAGCGCTCAAACTAACGCATGTAGAGCCCGGGCCCACAGAGAGACGATGGGCCACAGCTGCTTCTCTCTTCCTTTTTCTTTTCCTTTCTTAAGGAATCAAAGTTGGTGCTTAGATTTCAGCGGCAGACCGACTGCCACTTTATAAAGTTTCTAGAAAACCCGTATAAAAACACGGTGAGGGTGCCGTTACTATGTGTTCGGATCACACTGCATGTAAAACCCTAATCTGTGTGCCTCTTAAAAAATACAGTGTGCTCTTTCAGGCTGTGAGGGGAAAAGAATGTGTACTTTTCCCACCTCACACAGCAAATATCTAAACAGGAAAGTAAACGCCCGTTTCTCATATGTCACAGCAAGCTGGGGAGTGTCTGGTTTAATCTATCGCTCCTTCTTTCCTCTCTCTAGCTTAGTTCATTGTTTCATCATCTGTTTACAAAAATGAGGGGAATTAAGCTGAGAGCATGGAGAAGGGAAGAAAAAAGGAGCCCCTCCTCTTAAAAAAGCTCTAAGTGAACTGTGCAATGTTTTCACAAGTGTTTTTATCATAGCAACATCTTGTTTACTTTGCCTGCTTGCCCTAAACTGCTAGGAACATGTTAAGAAAACACTTGTGCAGGCTCCACAAAAGCTGTCTTTGTTTAAGTGAGGCTGGGTGAGGGTTCACCCGGCGCAGGGAAGGTGTTGGTGCTTGACGCCGTTAAACGGTACCACATGCACCTCCTCCAGTCTGCCGATGGCCCGGAAGAATTGCAAATACGACACACAAAAAAAAGAAAAAGAACGAGGGCCACATCAGGTTGGATGATAAGCCTGAAAGGACGTCTGTGACCTGCGAGTGAGGGAACGGGGGGATGAAGCTTAGCACTGTGAAAACGACGTTAACGGCGAGCAGATCTCTGCAGCGCCTGCCAACAGCAACAACCAGCATCGGGCCGAGGTGTTGTTTTAAAGCCCCCGGTTATTTATTCTGTCTCTGCAAGAAAGTATGGCATACCTGGTCGTGCTGTCTTAATAAATAAAACACACGAACAAGTCTAATTCCTGTCGGGACAGGGAGGGGTTGGGGATGTGGAGGTAGGCTGGAAGTTTGAGGAACAGCAGGAGCAGGTTTACAGAGGTCAGGAACTTCTGTCAACTTTACAAACTCAAGGCTGGTAAAGACTTCTAGTTCCATTCATTCATTATCTTCCGCTTTATCCTCTATTAGGGTCGCGGTGGGGTTCCCCATGCCCATCCAGGGGAGACGTTTCGGGCACTGGGCAGATACACCCAGGACAGGGCGCCAATCTATCACTGGGCACACACTCCCGCACACAAACACACTCTATATGGGACAATTTGGAGACTTCAGTTGACCTTGATCCATGTTTTTGGACTGTGGGAGGAAACCGGAGAACCCGGAGGAAACCCACGCAGACATGGGGAGGACATGGAAACTCCACCCAGATTGGGATTCGAACTGAGAATCCCAGGTGCTGAGAGGAGAACATGCTAACAACTACACTAAGGATTACAACAGAGCGCCTCAAATTTTCTCATTTGGGTGGTGGATGATCCTCAGCACATCAGTGTGGTGGTGGGCATGATGTGATCGTGTGGTGGTGGTGCTGGTGTGAGTTGATAATCCATCCATCCATCCATTATCTTCCGCTGGTTCCCCATGCCCATCCAGGGGAGAACGTTTTGGGCGCTGGGCAGACCGGAGAACCTGGTCTCAGCGCTGGGGATTCCCGGTTTGAATCCCAATCTGGATGGAGTTTCCATGTTCTTTCCATGTGATCAAGGTCAATTGAGTTCTCCAAATTGCCCATTATAGAGTGTGTCTGTTTGTCCAGCGATAGATTTGCACTCTGTCCTGGGTGTATTTGCCCAGCGCCCGAAACGTTCTCCCGTGGATGGGCATGGGGAACCCCCCCCCGTGACCCTAGTAGAGGATAAAGCGGAAGATAGTGGATGAATGGATGGATATACATTCCGTTCTTTTAGTCTGTTCTATGTTTAGTTCTAATACAGAGCTACATTACTGAATTACAATAAAAAATGCCACAATAAAATGCATGGTGATGCGACATGCTTTAAAATCTTATTTCTATTCTAAGCAGCTAATCATAGGTCTTATCCCAGTTCTTACGCTGCCTAAGGGCAGGGTTAAACCCTAAGACAGGTCCCCAGCCCTTCTCGGAACAGCCACATTCACACCCAGGAGCAGTTTGGGATCTTGACTCTACATGTCTTTTAATTTGTGAGAGAAACTTGCAGCACCCAAAAAAAACATCCATTGGGAGAACATGCAAACTCCAAACCAAACCTGAACTTTCTGCTCTTTCTGGACAGTTTTATGAGAGAACAGTGCTGTTCACTGCGCTACCAAATAAGAATGTAGGTTTTATTCATAAATTAGGTTAATATGTTAAACAGCATGCAATAGTGTAATAAATCTCAGTATGATATGTTACCACACACAGAGTACATCACTTTACTATCAACTTTTAACACTGAATCTCAACTCTTTCAATCTTTATAATCTTCCAGAAGCATTTCCTTTGAGCTAGAATTAGTTTCCATACATTATAATAATTTACTGATATACTGTACACAAACCCCCAACCCTGAAGCGTGATATATATTTGCATCAGACTCGTAGACAAACATTAAACCACTCTAAATATAATAAATTCTCTGTCTTTATGTCAGATGCCTCAAATGTTTAAGTGTAGTGGGCCGGGTGATGGATACTGTTTTCTCTGGAGAACATATTTGCTTATGCCAATGTCTACATGTCAGTTACAGGAACAATAAACACTCTACGTCATAAGAAATGTGCTCTGTGATCGTTGTGATAGCCGTGTTTGTGGCTTACACTGTTGTTCTCGTAGTACATTATTGTTGCCACAATAAAAGGACAGGCTATCTCAATGACACGTAAAATGCTGACTGTTTAAGCAAAGCCTATTTACCGTGTTTTATTGTCGCAATTATATTTGAGACTGTCATCCTGCCAAGGAGCTTTAAAAAAAGTCGTAGGCTTGAGGTCCAAAAAGTGACACATGCCAGCGCTCATAGACCCTCCCGCTGTCAATTCTGCCATTCAGCCAAGACCTCCTCTTGTCCACAGTTCTTCAAGAGGCTGCATTAAGAGCCATTTGAATATTTCATTTCCTATTAATTATGCACTCTCACTCTACATGTCATTAGAAAGCAACGAGGGTGGGGGAAGAAGGAATCATTCAGTGTAACAAAGGATGAAAGGGGAAGGAGGGGGCGCTGGGTTTTCTGATCAGAAAAATGAAACAGTGTTTCGTGATGGATGTCTTCCTTCAAGTTTCTGCCAGCTGCCTCCAAACTTATTTAAGAAATTAGCAACTTTTAATATCAAATAATAAAAGCATGTAATGATCAGATAAGCTGAAGCCCAGAACTCTGGCAGGGATGTTTGTGGAGGGATAAAAGTAGTTATAGTAGTTGTGGCAACCATTTCTTTTGGTCACAGACACAAGTAAAATAAGTTAAGGATATAAAGGGGCACGAATTTTGTGCTGTTAAAACAAACATCCATCATTTGCCGTCCTGTAATAGAATTTCTGCAGTTCTGTAATTTTAAAATGGCCTTTGTGAGGTTTTTAAAGCAGAAGCATCATTCTGTTCATTTCCAGAGGAAAACATGCGTCTAGTTTTCATTAGATCTTGTCCTGTTACGTACAAATGTCTCACATACATGTGATATGTTTTAATCCTATACACTACAGAACCTCCACCTCCTCATCTCATAGAATGAATAAGCCATCACTGCCGTGTTGGAGGCCACCCTGCTTCCATTTTTCAATAATAAAGGTAAATGTTACGAAGGATACGCTAGAAAAGCCAGTCCCGGTGTACGGACTTCGATTCTGTATTCTCCACCGCCTCTGTGGTTCATCCTAGCCAGCCCCCTCCTTGTGACAGTGACCTACATGGTCAGCGGTGATGTGATATAATTTATGATATATATAATATATTGGATCCATTAGCAGGCATAATGAAGTGGCGAAATGAAAGGGTATTTGTGAAATCAGTTCAAACATCCTGCTCAGCTTATGATTAAATGATTAATGAAATGCCCCTGCATAAGCATTTTTCCAACCCGTAATTCATGCAGAGCCTGATAAAATCCTCCAATCATATTTCCTTCACTGGCAAAAACCTTATCTCGTCCATTTTATATAAATCACCACAAAAAGAAGGAAAGAGAAAGACTTGGTCGGGCCAGCTACTTATTTAGATTAGTTCGAAGTGCGGCTGGGTGGGGTGAAGGGGGGAGTCTGGAGAAGGAGAAGATCTTGGCGGTATAAAATAATCACGCATAATTATGTTCATAATTCAAGTTTATGACAGATTCCATCTCTCTTCTCCTTGTTGTCCTTTGGCTTTCTCTCCCAGCTTCATTTAGGTCCTCTTCATCTCAATAACGCAATTAACTCGAATAGGGACAGAAAATAAGAAGGTCCCATTTATGTGCCAAAAAGAAAAAGAGAAATATACGTATTCAGTGTGCGTATGGGTATACGTGTGTGGATACATATACACCCTCTTTAAATTCTGGCATATTACAAATAAAGACATAATAAAATCCTTAAGGTCTTACAATTAGATAAATACAACTTTAGATCAACAACATCCTGTCATTATTTCTATTAGTATTTTATAAAAACAAAGCTGTGATGTGGAAATATTGTAAGTAAAAAACAGAGTACATCTTTACTGTTGTATATAGGAATTAAGATTAGTAGCAGTCAGGTAGAAATGTGTGCCTGACCACCTCTGAATGAAACATTTTGCTGGTTTGGAGCTTCGAGTTGTGTAAACACAACAACAGAAATGGAAATGCATTAGCAGCGAGGTCAGAAACGCGATTGTTGCCACTGATAAATCAAAGAAGTGTTTCTTCACAAGTAGAAAACTTGTAAATGTGACGGATTACAGTCTTTGCCGAGAAAACGTCCCAGCAAATTTACCCCATGTGCAAACCATATTTAGGTATAGATCTTTTTTAAGTATGTGCTTTTATGTATTATATATTTTCTCATGACTGTGACACACAGGTGTGCACCTAATCTTTTTGGCCTGGTTCTCAAAGGAGAACCTGAAGATGGTGCTCAGTGCAGCCATTAGTTCATGAATACATGTTTTTTACTTTAGGTTTCAGTCTGGTATTTCTTTCGGAGTAATAACTTAATGCAGCATGTTGCTTGAATATGCTGATGTACTGATGGGAATGTTAAAACCAATAAAAAAATCTAAGAATAAAAAAAATGTTATAAATTGTTGTAAATGAAGCTTTTTTAAGCCGGATTATGTGCGTTGAAGACAAAAAAATATGAAACATAATGGTGTGCATTGTAATTCATTATGCGTATAATTTGGACTTAACATGCGCACTTATGAGCATCCATATATATCCATATCCATGTGTATGTGTGTATGTGTGTGTGTGTATATATATATATATATATATATATATATATATATATATATATATATATATATATATATATATATGTATGTTGTAACAGTCACAAGAAAATGTAATGTAAATACATATAATAATTTTTATGTAGTCATCTCTTATAGTATAGCAAATAGTTTCCTGTTAAATGGGTCTGTGGTCTATGAAGCAACAACTACACCAGGACTTGACATTATTTACTTATTTTTATCATTTCGGTATGTGCATATCTGGGTACATTTTCCTTTTTCCAATATGGAGAGAGGAATGACTAGTAGAACATATAATGTAATTCAATATCTTCCCATGGACATTTGATCAAATGTTTAATAGAAGACTGTTAAATGTCTCTTCTTCCTCTCTTTCTAGACATCTGAATAATGAGCATGCGTTAGACGACCGGAGTACGGCCCAGTGTCGGGTACAGATGCAAGTGGTCCAGCAGCTGGAACTGCAGGTATTCTGACTCTCCCTGGTCATTACTCTTTCCACTCGTTGATTTTCTATGCTCGTCCTCGCTCCCACCACCACCCCCCGCCTTCCTCCACCCGCCTGAGAGTGCTCATTCTTTCTGACCAGTGGCTGAAAGATGTGGGGAGGGGAAGTGCGGGGACCAAAAATGAAATTATTTTGTACATTTGTGAGTAACCAGTCATTAAAATTGTGTTATGTATGCATGACAGCCAGCCAAAGATATATGGCAAGCCTGGGGCCTTCGTCCAGAAGATAATTACATTTTGAATTTTACTGGGTTTTAAAGTCATTTATGACTTTTTAACTATTTGGCACCCCAATAAAGCATTCACTGATGAGCACGCTTTCAATAATGCACCATTTTTGGTTAATGGAAAAACACACGGCGTGCATTTCGCAGGTAAATTCTGCTACTTCTGATTAATACATACATTGAGTGGTTCGAGCGCCAACAGCTGTAATGCCAGCTAATGTATATGCATAAGGGTATTAGTTATGCATGTATTCAGAGAAGTGAAGGTGATGTTCCATTAGAGCAAATTAACAGGCACAAGAGAAAAACACAACCCTAGAAATTCTTAAGAGCAGTGAAGCACCTAGCACATCCCCCTTAAGTATCAAAGTGAATACAAAGAGAACAATCACTCGATTCATCAGTGTGATAACAAACTGTATGCGTCTGTTTATCCGTGCTTGCCCAACAATGTAACCCATTCATACAGCTCAACAGTACAAACAATGTCTGGCATTTATCTGTAGGTTTGGCACACACAAAAAAAAGGCCGAAACCTTGAAGATAATAAACTTCAGTGTGTTTTGGAGGTGTGTCTCTGATAGTGTTTGTTTATATTCGGTCCTACCCGTTTCTTAGTGGAGGGGTGAGGGGTGGGAAAAGCATAACAGGTATTAAACTCAGTAAACAGGTATTTGTTTGAGGCTGCATCAACTGAAAGCGTGATTAAAAAAAAGCCAGTCTGAAAGGGGACTGCAATAAAAAAATAAAAATAAAAACAAACAAGGGTTTATTTTAGTTCATATCAGGAACCTGAAGACAAAATTTTACATGTGAATATGAATTTCTCTGTGGAACAATAAAAGAACAGTCATCCAGAGTGACGAGTCAGGGGTGATGTACAGTAAGCAAAATCAATTATTGCAAAATCAACCCTCCCTTTCAGATGATTCAGGTTTATTTCGCAATAATGACTGTAAATATAACCCTTTTCACACAGCTGCATACTAAGAAATCAGTTATCTCATCTTATTATCTTTTGCTTAATCCTATAAAATTTTTCCTAGTTTAAATCTCTTTAATGACTGGATACCTTTTCACCCTCCTCTGTATCTGCTGCTGAGAAATGTGAATTTCCCCATTGCGGGACAAATAAAGGTTTATCTTATCTTATCTTATCTTATACTAGGGAATGGGTCACTGGGGGGACTTTGTGAGCACACACAAACACTATATAGGGGAAATTTAGATAGGACAACTATCTAAAGAGCAGCCAATTCACCTAAAATCCATGTATTTGGACTGTGGGAGGAAACCAGAGAACCTGGAGAAAACCACCTAGATCGGGATTTGAACCTGGATCCCCAACACTGAGAGGCAAACGTGCTACTGTGCGTCCGGAAAATCAATTATGTAACTTGAATTGTATTTTTTTTTTCCATTCATTCATTATCTTCCGCTTGGAATTATCCTATGTTAGGGTCGCGGGGGGGGGTTCCCCATGCCCATCCAGGGGAGAATGTTTCGGGCGCTGGGCAGATACACCCAGGACAGGTCTATCAATCTATCGCTGGGCACACACTCACACAAACACACTCTATATGAGGCAATTTGGAGAACTCAATTGACTTGATCCATGTTTTTGGACTGTGGGAGGAAACCGGAGAACCCGGAGGAAACCCACGTGGACACGGGGAGAACATGGAAACTCCACCCAGATGGGGATTCGAACCGGGAATCCCTAGTGCTGAGAGGCGAACGTGCTAACCACTAAGCCACCGTGCCGCCTTAATTGTATTTATTTAGTTATTTTTGCTTTTTTGTATCACTACAGTATCCATAGCAACCATATGTTAAGAAATGGCTGACTTGTAAATGCAGTAATTGGCCAATCGGAATCGAGTCAAGCCATGTTATCCAAATCATTACATTTCTGTTGCTTCTTCTAAGTGAATCTGTAGTTTGTTTGTACATGATTTCTTGTCTGCCCTTTTTCTCACTCGCTTCATTTAGTTGGCAAAAGACAAAGAACGCCTGCAAGCAATGATGACTCACCTACATGTCAAGTCCACAGAGCCCAAACCCACTCCACAGCCAGTAAGTAGCGACTCCCACTCTCTTGTTTCCCTGTTTACTTTTAATTACATTGAAAATCACATTTTCATCATCCTGACGAGCTTTGAATGAATATATCCCAGAATGCAACTGGTGATTATTTTCAGTGTTGATTCTGTTCAAGGAACAACAAAAATAGCTCTGTAATAACTGCTGAAATGAGAGCTTTGCTCTAAAGTCCTATTTTTCTCAGTCGCTAAATTGAATGAAGTAAACAAGCGCTAACATTTAGTTAGCCGCTGATTTTCTTTATTACATTTACTGAACGTCAGAACCATCTTCCTCAGATTTCTGAAGCACATCCCAAAAAAGACACATCCTAATGACAAACTGCAAGGCTGCGTAACACCTACACTGTTCTGAATCCATCTGATTACTAAAGCATGATGTCTTTCGCCTGCAGACACGACGGATGTGAGAATTAGTGTGAACCCTGATGCATTGACACAAGGCCTTTTGTATGTGATATGCGGTCAGGGCCACCGATAGCATTGTGCTCTCCTCTGGGGATTCAGAAGGGAAGCATGGTTTACTGACAGTGCAGGGATAGTTCCTATAGTAAACACCAGCTGCCTTTTTTACAGCCGATGCTTGATATATAAATCACACTTTATTTAAATTCAATATAAATATTAATGGGGGGGTTAATAGTAATTCTTTTTATTGCTCAACAGTATTGTTCCCCTTTACATTAATCACGTTTAAAGCCCAATTTGTCTGATTGTCTGATTTTCAGGATGACATCACCACAGGCTGATCTGATTGTCCGTTTGTCTGTGTTTAGTGTCATTAAAAGGACTTCTCTTTTTTTTTTTCTTTTTTAACCGTCTGACCTTTTCACCGTCCCTAATCAAGAGTAGTTTTAATGTATGTGTCTTTAGCAGCTTGGTGAGTGAGCATCACTATAATTAGATCACAATTACCATTTAATTAATTTCTGTCTGAAGTCTCATTTTTTGTGGGTGTGCTGGAAAACCCCCGAATGCCGAGGGAAACAAAGAGGGGCCATTGTGTATGTGCACAAATTCGTAAGGAAGCTATTTACCGGGTAGCGCTGGAAAAGAGCAGCGATACAAAGCAAGCTGATTTATCAATGTGTGTTTGCATTATTGAAATATCAGCTCAAAGATTTGCTCCTCCGAAAAACAAATTGTTAGATATGAATACGATATATAAGAAATATACATTATTTTTTATAATTCAAAAGCTCCTTCGTGAATTTAAGCAAACACAGACTACACAGCGCAGCCAATCATGGCAGCATCTTTGTCCCGACAACGATACAGCGTCCTTTGTAGTCAGACTGTTTTCTGATTTTCTTTATTATACACGTGTCTATCAAACTGGATATCGAGATGCTAATGAGTATTAATAGGCTGTGTGGTAATTGTCCAGGCCATGCCAGATATGTGCCAGAGATGCTGCTGGGGGAGGGGGTGGGGTTACATATTATACACTGTCTATTGGTTTTCACCTGCCTTGCCCTCTTTCTTCAGCGTCAGCCCCATTATCGTACAAAATTAGACATCTGATACCACGAAAGCAATTGACAGGGTTGACATTTCATTAATTTGTTAGCACAATTCACAACCATTTGTAGCCACGACAACTGAAAATCCATCTTTGCCCCACCTTCCTCTCTGTCTTTTAGTCCTCCCCCCCCCTCGCAGAAGTCATGTTTAATTTGGAAGCATGGCCTCTCTTGGCAAATTAGCAATTAGAACAATTTGGTGAGGGAAATGCGTATTTGTGTCATTATCTACACGCCACGCACACACAAATTAATAGCAGGAGCAGCAGGTCAGGGCTGTGTTTTCCACTCGAGTGAAAGAGACGAACCGAAAAGCCAGCACAGTCGCCGAGATCCACTGTACCACTTAGAGTTAACTGCTTAATTAATTTATGCTATGGTCATTATAGGCAATTCTTCTATAACCCGTCCCTTCCCCTTTTTTCATACTAGAGTTTAGACTCATTTTTTAGGAAAGCCGGTTCCTGCTGAGTCGGGGCGTTCAGACAAGCAGTTCAATCACGGTATCACCTCCGTAAGCTGCTACTAATTAGGGTCCTTCTAATACAGTTGAAGTCAATAATTAGTCTAGTTGGACCTCTCCATCTTCTTCAGCTTATTACGGATGGCGTATAAACGGCACCGGTCATCTGATTTGCTTTTAGGTTTTATGTTGGATTGAATTTCTGTGTCTTCCATTGTCTTTGATTGGAAGTGATCAGAGGGACGATGCCGTTAAAACAATGCTCTTACATTATTTTGATTTCTCTAAACTGCCCTGCCATCACTCTTCATCTGACCAGTTGAAGTCACGTCCGCTCAGATTTGCATTTTGTCCTTTTCAGCTCAACCTGGTTTCCAACGCCACCCTAGCGAAGACAGCCCCCGAGGCATCGCCACCCCTCAGCCTGCCTCAGACGCCCACGACACCCACCGCTCCGCTGACACCCCTCTCCCAGACCCATTCAGTCATCACACCCACCAGCCTGCACGGCGTCGGGCCCATTCGCCGCCGCTACTCCGACAAGTACAACATGCCCATATCACCAGGTAGTGCTTTTCAGAAGTGTGAGAGGAGTGTAAGATATAAATCAATACACTTATTGCTCTGCTTAGTTAAATCTCAATTCTGATTGGCCGGCAATGGCATGCAGTAATCTGTTGTTTCTAGCAGGTCAGTGGTATTAATATCCATCCCAATGCTTCCCCTGCACTATTGTGAAAGCTATAAAATTATTTTTATAGTAATATATCTTTTTATTTCTGTAGTACATTATTTAATAATATCCGAAAAGGGAAAATTGCTGCGGTGTAATCACCTTTAGGGTTATTTGGAAGTGCGATAATGTACAGTGTTCTGTAATTATAGTGAAATAAACATTGACAGGGTGATTACAGGACCCTGACAAGAAGTAATACGCGTTTCCAAATCAATGAAATCACTTATGAAGTCAATATTTTCTGTCAAATGATTGATTTCTTTAGTAAATAGCTGTAATAAGAAGTAAGATAACCTCTGCTTCCTGTCACGGTCCTAAATCATGCTTTCAAAGTGCGAGATGCTTTATTTATTACCTGTACGTGTTGTTTTAAGGACTAATGGATTCACTTTCTATGAACAGATATTGGTCAAAACAAGGAGTTTTACATGAACACAGACGTTCGCCCTCCCTTCACATACGCTTCTTTAATACGACAGGTAAGTCTGCTCGTGTGCTTTCTGTTGTCTCTGCATGGAAAGTAAAAGGCGGCTTGATTTTTAGCTCTATTCATTCCCTGTTAAATTTCAAATACAATTTAATCCTGCAACACAAGATTAACGACCTGCAAATGAGCACTAAGGTGCTGGTCTGAGGGTGGGGAGGGGAGGAAGGGGGGGGGACTCGTATAACAATTGCTTTTGATGAAGCATTACAGCCAGTGTGATTATAACAAAATTCATTTCACACAACAGCGAGGCTGGAACATCTTTAAGATGCCCAGTCAATTATCAGAGCCAGCCGGCTAATCTGCCATCACGCAGGCATTAATCTGGGCTGGGGGATAATTGGAGCTCTGTAATCTGGCCCGGGCAAAAGACTTTTTCGGTTGTTCTGGTCGCTTAGCGGAAAAGGATGTATTCAAATCGCCGCATTTGAATAAGGTCACGCACGATGCGTTCGGTAAACAAAGTAGCTGGTGGCGGATCAGCACAGGGCTGTTTTACATGCTCTATTACAGGGAGTTAAAGTTGGACACGCAAGCTCTGTCTCTATTGTGAAAGAGAGCGCCCGAAAACGGAAGATGAAAATGATTTGTTGCTTATCAGCTTTTGTCTGTTTGTGGGTCCATTTATCATATTTTTTTTATATACCCAGGCGATACTGGAGTCACCAGAGAAGCAGCTAACACTAAATGAGATATACAACTGGTTCACGCGAATGTTTGCATATTTCAGGCGAAATGCAGCCACGTGGAAGGTAATGTTCGGGATTTCTGCACATTTTTTGCTTTGAATTTTTTAAGTTTAAATTTAACTGTATATGCAGATTTATACTATTGTTTAAACGTGTGCCTAAATGACATGTCATGTTAGTTTTCAAAGAGAAATTTATTTTTATTTTTATTTATTTTTATTTATACAGGAAACCAACTGGGAAGAGTTACTATGTATTTTAAAAGCTCTAATATTATTTTTTTATTATGTCAAAAAAGCATTGTCATTGTTTATAAAGCTTTGCAGTAAAAATGATAAAATATTAAATATTAAAATCTTATAATAAAAATATAAAGGAAATTCAGCAAAACAAAAACTGGATTTTTACATTGTAGCTGCTTGAAATTAGAAGGAATTTAAAAGGTATATGTAATGCCGTATGGGAATAGTTGTAAAATCCAGGACACACATACACCTGATCTGAGAAAAGGCAGATTATAAAATTAGGATGAAAAAGGAGTGAAAAGTGTGAGAGTGACTGGCTGACTGGCTGTGACTGCAGCTTTCAGCTCCTTAACTCTCTGCTTCAGCAGTCACTGACAGCTCTTCCATGGGGGCACATTGTAACTATAAACTCCTGCACTTTCACTCTTTTATATATATACACACACACACACACACACACACACACACACACACAGAGAGATGAAAGGTCATATATAGTGCACAGATTCTCAATATAGAAAATAAATATATACTGCCATGAAAAAACCATGAAAGACTCCAAAAAGAGAAAATGTAAACATAAAATCAAATACAGTTTCAGATCTAAACTGTTTGATTCTGTAGTCATTGTCCATTTTATCAGCTCTTTGGAGACTGTATTTAATCTGGGTCAATTCTGGTTTATTATGTTAGCTTTCTTTTAGTCAGCAGTTATTTAGGTGGCTGACCTGCTGGAGTTTCCTTTCATATCAGTATCACTGCTGACCTGCGATCAGTCCACAAACCAAAAGTAGCCATCAGCAGCATCCTGTGAGCATAGATGAAGTATGAGTGGCCACTTGTTTTCCAATGTCCAGCAGCACTGCCACTAGCACAGGGTCAACACACACTACATCACTGCAGCAGTGAAAATGATCCACCTTTCAAATATTATCGGCTCAGTGTGGGTTCTAACAGTAAAAGATCAGGCTAAAAGGGATCTAATAAAGTATGAGGATAAACCAGTGGACCACCTGTACAAGTGGACCTGATTAGATGGACAATGATTAAAGAAACAACGAAGAGCTTAATACCAAAAGTAATCAAAAATTGTGTTATTAATTAGTTTCTTTTCATTTCAATAATAAATCAGCTTTGAGTTCATAAATTGGGTTCTCAAAATACTTGCTCACATAAATTTGTCTTCTCTGACAAAACGTCTTAATTTGAATAAAAACATACGTTTTCGTACAATATTGGCATTGTGCTGAAGCATTTAAGCTCCCACTTTACATTATGGCAGGAAATGATCGACTATCTTGCACTTTTACCACAAGTTAATGATAAAGTGCCGTGCTGACAGCCCTGCCACGCACAGCCATTTGTCAGTGAGATCTTTATTTAGTAAATACTGGCCACCTACCATCCAAATGGACCGATGAAAAGGCAAATTATGAAGTTGGTAATGCAGGCAGTAATGGTGTGGTTTCCCTTCATTGTTTGGCTCTGTAGCACAGGGCAGAGCTAAAAATGTGACTGGCCAAAAAGTTCTGTTTATTTGATTAATAGGTCTTGCAGTCTGTTTATGCTGTGCAGAGGTCTATTACAATTGGCTGACCGATCCCGGTGCCTTTTTAGTGTTTGAAAGCTTGACAAAGGGCACTTACAGTAAAACAGCAGTACAAAACAATGGCCAGCTTTTAGAACTAGGTCTGTGTAGTAATGTGTGTTACAGCATTTCAATGTGTCTGTATGTTGGCTCATTTGTCTTTGACTGATAGGCCTTTTCTTCTCTTTTATACCAACTGCAGAATGCAGTCCGGCATAACCTTAGTCTGCACAAGTGTTTTGTGCGAGTAGAAAACGTTAAAGGGGCAGTGTGGACCGTTGACGAGCTAGAGTTCCAAAAGAGAAGGCCGCAAAAGATCAGCGGGTAGGTCCGCCCCCTTGCACCGCAAAGCCTGACTAGCCAATCCCTTGTCTCGTGGTGCTGATTAATGGAGAGTGATTCCATTTCATCATTCAATGTGCTGTGCCATGCCCTGACCTGCTGCCGGGTTTGCTGCGCATCTCTGTACCCTTTAAAGTTGCTTGCTGGGAGCCACAGTCACTTAAGCTTGGTCATGCATTTCCCTAATCTACTCACTATACCATTCTCTGTCTTGTCTACCCATCTGTCTGTCTGTCTGTCTGTCTGATTATTGCATCTGCCCTGGCTGCTTCCCTCCTTTCCCGCCTCGCTTCATATCCGCCCCCCCTTCCCAGGGTGCAGTGCGCACTAATCTCTCCCTGCACAAGTGCTTTGTAAGAGTCGAAGATGACTTTGGGTCCTTTTGGACCGTAGATGAGGAAGAATTTAAACGGGGCCGCCACGTCCAGCGAGGTCGCCCCCGGAAGCACGTCGTCGACGACAGCTTTGATGAGCTGCTTGTACAGTAAGCACCACCCCGCCCTGCCCCTTCCATATCCCTGCATGCTTTGCTTCAATGTGCCATCCAATCATCCTGTGTGATTTTTCGCCCATCCTTTTTTTGATTCTTACCTTCTCTTCCTCCAAACACCCCTCCCCGTGCTATGTGAACTGATTTATCAGACTTAATATGTCTAATCCATGAAGCATAAATCTTTAATAAGATATATAGCTGTCTCTCTGACTCACATAAATAGTGCAGTAATACATTTGTATGTATTGATTTTGTGTGGCTTTTATTGGGCATCGCTGTCTAAATGTGAGTCTTTAGCAGCCATCAATCCTAAAACGCTTCAAGTACTATTGAGAGCTAGTTATATATTGGATACGCTCATGAGAAGTGATTTATCAATAATCCTTATATTTATTGGGATCCATTAGCCTAAGTGAATTAACTCAACTACTATGTTCCCCTAATGCTCCAGATTTAAAACTATGTTCTATATTTCTGATCATTATCACAGAAGTCCTGCTCTAGTGAAAAATATTCAGACCAGTTTGGGATATGGTCCTGCACTCTCAGCTGCCTTCCAGGTAAATATAATCTTCATCATGGCAAAACATAGGAAAAACCTTAAAGGGAAACTAATAAAAGGTCTTAGAATGTGGAATTGATGGACTGCGATGCTTTCACAGGCTTCAATGGCTGAAAACAGCATACCTCTATACACTACCGCTTCCATCGGAAGCCCCACTCTTAACTCGCTTGCCAATGCTATCCGAGAGGAGATGAATGGGGCCATGGACCATGGCAACAGCAATGGTAGTGACAGCAGTCCCGGACGCTCCCCCCTGCCAGCTATGTAAGTATTTCCCAACCTACCAAAAAAAAAAAATTCCATCAAGCACAAAGGAGGTACATATAATAAAAGCCCAATTATGTTTATTACTCTAGTCTTATTATTTACTAATACACACTCCAGTTTTACAAATTTAACAAGCAAAATATAAAAAAAAAGCTTTTTTAAAAACCACTTTTTCCTATTTCTCCTTTTATTCAATATTTATAAAGAACAAACTTGTCATTTCACATTTATTTTTATTGCTGTTTCTTTTAATTAATTCATGTGTTGTCATCAAAAGTAATTAATTCTGCTTGTGAAGTATAAAATTTAGTAGAAAATGGGCAATTTATCTATAGAAAACAAAATTAATGAATTACCTCTAATTAGTTAATTAATTGGGATTTAAACAGGAAGTGGGTGAAATAATATTTGCAAACTTTTTACCAGACACATAGATGAAGCTAATATAGGGGTGCTAATAGGGTCGTGGCGGGGTTACCCATGCCTATCCAGGGTAGAATGTTTGGGGCGTTGGGCAGATACACCCAGGACAGGGCGCCAATCTATCAATAGACACACACTCACTCACACAAACACACACACTCTATATGGGGCAATTTGGAGAATTCAGTTGACCTTCATCCATGTTTTTGGACTGTGGGAGGAAACCGGAGAACCCGGAGGAAACCCACGGGGATGTTCATGCTGATGGTCAAATACCAATGCAGGTCTGATAGGTTGACGAATGTGTAATATAGCTAAGAATATTTTTGAAATATGTTAAACTACAACTAGAAAACTATGATTTAATACCCTACAGAATTCCCTTACTGTAAACGTGATTCGAAGCATAGCTTCAGGTACGGCTGAGTAGCAGGATAGGCAAAAAAAAATCAGGATGCATATTCTAGCCTTGAGGCTGCCTGCTCTTGGGCCTCTTTACTGCTTACCCCAGTTTTGGGGATTATTTTTGTCATGTTCATTTTATATAATTTTTTTTAACGAGTAACCAGATTAAGGGCTATGTGTGAACTGTAACATGTGTAGACCATAGTGGGAATAGTGTTAATATCATCCCACTAGTCTTTGACTTTTTCAGACGAAAAAAAAAACAAACCCAGATTATTTCTTTTGAAGAAATTCCACATTTGTTAGATCCATAATTACAAGGCCATTGAAAGCGAAGCAGAGTGTTGTTTAGTATGATAACAATTTTATGTATGCCCTGCAGCTAGAGATTGAGAAGTGCAGGAGATGGGACTTGTGGGGTTGCTTGATAAAAAGGAAAGAATAAATGAATTTATTATTTTTGTTATTCGCTACTGTTTCATTAGCATAACGGTCTCCAGTGCCTCTGACTACACAAAGCTGTTTGTAAGAGAGGAACATTTTTTGCACTCCAGACTGACTGGAAGAGAGGCGAGGAGGGAGAATAAAGATCAGTTTATCACTAATTAACACTTGGCAAATGTGCTGTACCAAAGGAGCACTGATTAACTCTGAGATTCTGCTACAGCTGCTCCTAATGTTCTTTATTGCTTGCACTTTTTTCTCCCTCCTTTCCTCCACTTCAGTCAGCGCTCACACTTAGCGTTTGCACAATGAGAATTTGGCAGATCTGGTCTCTGTGGAGAATCCTTTACGCAGACCGTGGGCCGTCGGCTTCATGTTTTTCCTTGTTTACAACTGACAGCATTATTGTTCTTGTAAGGGCCCTGTTTCTTATCGCCCGGCATTGGTGTCGAGTCTCCTCACCAACCCAAACCCGCCTCCCTTTTTTCCTCTCTCACTTCTCTCGCTGCCAGCGCTTTTGCCTCTTATTGACATTGTTGTGAGGAGCCACATTAATTTTGTGCGTATTTAAAGCATGCGTGTCGCTGTCGGCTCGCCGTGGCGTGGTTTCTTTTTTCCCCCTTTTTTGCCAACTTGAAGTTGATTAATGATGGAACCTCGCGCAGGGTCATCCTCTGGGGACCCGCCTTGCAGGTTGGGCATGTTAACGAGTGGGAAGAGGAACACACAACGCGTTGATATAACGCCACTGGGAGTCTGATGGACAAACCCTCCCTCTATGTGGCTCCGTTTGCCCAAGTCTATTTTTTTCTCCACGTCATGCATTGTTAATTTCACTCGTTCATCAGTTCAGATCGAACACTCTTGTAGTTGGCAGTTGTGGAAAATAAAACTCAAGTGGTGGAAAAATTAGAGGCAAGCTAAAACAATCAGATGACACTATAGAAGTACTATATCTGTTAAGGTTAACAGCATATTTTAACTGCATGTCAAACTCAAATCTTAAAGGTGTGAGCAAAGGCTAACCGTACTCTGTTAATTTGCTATGCGCAGGCATCATCACATCAGCGTTAAAGAAGAACCACTGGACCCAGACGAGCCTGACGGGCCGCTCTCTTTGGTGACAGCAGCCAATCACAGTCCAGACTATGACCACCATAGAGATTACGAGGATGACCATGGGAACGAGGACATGCTGTAAGGCTGCCTTTCCCTCGGTCGTCCCTCTAAACGGGCCAAACTGAAATCATCTGTGAGACCACTCCCAATCTAGCAAGTCTGACTGGATCCCTCTTGTTGACAGCTATGACAAATGTTTTCCATCTTACTCTTAGTGCCATTAATCATGAGATACACATGAGATAAGAAAGAATCTATTCCATTTGGGAGTATTTTTGATTTGTTTCTACTTTTTTGGGGTTAAAGACAAAGACCAAGCGCACCATTTTTACTTGTGTCCAATAAAGGAGCCATTTGGTACTGGGGGACTACTTCCACTTCATGTTGCCCAGGCTGGTGGCAACGAGACCGGAACGGACACGAATGTGAAAAGTCGCAGAGAGAGACTGCTATATTACCATCTGAGTCTGTTTAACACTGATTCATAAACTACAGAGGAGCGCACACTTGAATACTTAGCCTCCAAAAGGACCTTCATGCAAACGGTCTCGGTGCGCACTTCTGTGATGTGACACTGTCTTCAGATCATTTTAGGTTGCTTTCGACACAGCCGGAAAAATCCGCAGCAATTTTCGAGGGCAAACGCCACCTTTTTGTCCCCTTATTATCCTGTGCTGTTACTTGCTATATATTTTTTTTGTTTTTCTGTAACTGATCAGACCTCATGCCCATTGTTGTAGAGATTATGTACGATCTGCACTTGATGATGAATGTGTGTAGTTTCTTTCCATGATGTTCCATTCCTATGTCGCTTTCCATTTTAATGGGAACAGAATGTCAAATTTACCATGTAGTATTTTTCTGTCATTTATTCCACATTTCAGATCGCCATATCACCGCCGCATTGCTCTCTCTCTCTCTCTCTCTCTCTCTCCCTCCCCACCCTACAGCCACACTCGCAGAGTCCATCTGCATACGCAGTCCTTATAATGAAGGCTCTTTCCACGCATCAATGAAGTTTAATTTTCACACAGGAGTGAATGACAGAGAAATCAACACAGGTTATGACTTGTCATTAGAAAATACTTTCTAAAATCCCCTTTAGCTGCGAGAAAATCGCTGATCTGAATGCTGGGGTGAAGGGAAAAACGAAATGTCAGAGTAAAGGAAGCAGCTCTGGAGATAACAGTTAGACAAAAGCTAATAGTTATTCCCAAATGGACTGTTTTGTACACGTTAAACTTTCCTTCTTTCTTTTCTTTAAAAAAACAGCTTTTAATGTCATTCGGTAATTTCCAGACTGATGGATCAATGGTAGAGGAGCCGCTCTGTTGTTTTACTGTTGCATTTCCCCACATCAGTAACCAGCCCACTCCTTTTGTAATTAATAGTTATTAGTAATTACACATGAGATAAAAAGGGTAGAGGGATTACAAGCCACAGTTGGCATTAGAAGCCATGACCACTAAGCATTACAGCATTGGGGGCAGCCCACTATAACCACACGCCGCATTACCTTGGAAACCAGTATGAAGTCAGTTCCAGGCGGTGGAGAAGGGAATAAAGGTAATAGATCTGGGCAAGACAGCAATAAGCCCCTTATTACCTACACTTTTATGGAGAACTAAGGGAAAAAGAAATTCACATAAAACCAAAAAGCTAATTAGAGTAGGCTCAACCAAATTTTGAGTAGTGATTTATGACTGCAACCAACCACTTTTTTTTTTTTTATTTATTCTCATTTTAATATTGCTTTACGCTTAAGTTTTTGATGTTTCTGTTGTCTGTGACTACCAAAGAGCAACTACAAATAAAATAGATATTCTATGTTCCATGCAATAGCATAACAAGTCCAAATATCCTCCCCTGCTGGGTGTAAAAGTGTGCTGGGCTTCTGGCAAACAAATTTGCAAACTCTGTCTTTTACGGATGTTTAGCAGCCAAAGTGGGTTGTAGCTGCAAGTTTATGCCTTTGACCAAATCAGGAGAGGATAGGCAGAGGTTGGGGATAACATTTGATCATATCATAACACTGTCGACGATGGGTTCATCTAAGGTTTATTAAAAGCATTGTACCAAGAAGGACAAAAGAAATTACATTAACCAAGGAATGAGAAACTTTTGTTGAAAGAACACAATGTGAAAAAGTAACGTACTGGACCACACTTCTGACTTTATTTTTATTCTGTTTCAGGATTGTCTTTATTCAGTCCTTTTCAGATGATTGTATGTCACATACTACATGAATCCCGTTGAAGTTTTCTGCTTTGTTAAACATTGCAACTGCGTTATGATTGTGTTCATCAGTTCTGTCTATTTTTACTTTAACGTTTTGTTTTATATTAAAAGCAAACACTCCTGTCAACTAATAAGCTGGTACAAGGTACTTTGACGACGGTTTTTGTCTTCGTTTGGAAATCCATTGCGCATTTAGAACTCACAGGAACGGTGATCTGTTTAAAAAAAGAAAAAGAAAAAACATCCAACAGCCAGGCATCTGTGGAAAGGACGAAGCAGTCAGAGTGTGAAAGACATGTTAAAGATATGCGCTCATCCAAATCTCTCAGTGGGAAGCATTTAAGAAGGAAGGTGGGGGTACGGGGAGAAAGCAGTAGATAAGATCATCCTCCGCATGTGTAGCTCGACATTACTAAAGTGAAGCAGCATGAGAAAACTGTACGCATACCTCAGTTGAGACCTATAGGGAATGATTTAACAAAGAAAAAGAAAAAAAAAAGATTCCATTTCACTCTGTTGCACTTAGTTGTACGTCCTGCATGTTTAGTCTAAAACTGTAGCAAATGATATTTTAAGAAAGAGTTTAGGGGGAAAAAAAGTTATAAAAATGCAAAAAATCTACGTGTTTATCTTGAAGGTCTCAAGTTCTTTTTGTTTTGCGAACCAAGCCAGACCTCAGGCCTTTTTTCTTAAAGAAAAGTCACAAATCTTTCTTTTGATTCAAGTTGTTTTTCAGACATGGGAAATACTGTGTTGGGCAGTTTCAGCGTTGTGGGCTCTTATTCCAGGAGGTTGTATATACATCCCATAATAACCCTGTCTCCTTTATTCTGTTCTTGTATTTTGCAAAGAACAAAGAAATGTTTGTATCACCATGTTTGCTTTATCATTTAAACTGCTTTGTATTGACTATTAAAAAAGACAAAGCAATGCCAAACTGCTGTATGTATTGGAATAGCAAACCATGCTGCAAATGTGTTTCACTTGCAAATTCCTGCTTTTTACAAACACTGACTCAACGAGGTGGGGTGGTAAAGGGTTTGGGGATAATCCCAGAGTTTGGAATTAGAATTTTCAAAAGTGTAAAATGGAAAACAGACTTGACCTGAGAATTTTTCTTAAACGTCTTAAACGAGTATTGTCCCTCCTTTTGACTTTTTATTGAACACTTCCGTCTTTTAGCTGTGCATTTATGACTTTCTTTGGTCTAGACTGTGAGCTCAAGGCAGACAGGTGTTCGGCCTCAAAGGGAGATCTCTTGCATGACTAAGTTCATAGGGAACTGAGGCAGAAGGGTGAGTAAGATCTTTATCAAGAGTTTTTTTTTTTTTTTAAAGGGAAAAAAAGTTTTTAGAACTACTTATTCTATAATAAGCCATTCAGCAGAGACAGATGTCTCTAACCCAGTTAAATCTATAATCGTTTAATGCATTTGTAATTTCTAATTTTATAGCGAGGTAAAGCCAAGCTCATGAACACGTTTTAAAGTTATAAGTGTTGTAAAACCCTTTATTTTAAACGACTGAATGTACTTTTCGGTCACCTTTCGCTATTTGCATATTGCATAAGCGTTGAGCTCTTCCCCAAAACACCAATGACAAGGCTAAAGTTGAAAGTGGAAAAGACAAATGGTTCACCACATCACTATGGGAAGGTTGTAAACCTTTATAGAATTACAAGTTTCTCCTTCTTTCTTTTTTTTCTTTTTTTATTCAATTAAAGAGCAGATTCTCATCACTCGCATCATCAGTCTGTAAGCCGTTTTTCACTCCCCTGTTTTATTCAGACGATCATGTTGAAGCCAGTCTCAGCGACTGACTGGAACGTTCAATAAAAAAATGCAATAAAAAATGCTGGTTGTACACGGCTGTTTCTCCAGACTGTCATTTTCATGTTCCCAAATGATCACGGCTGACTTAAAATCAGAGTTAATGAGAATCGCATGAAGGAATTAAATAAAACAGACCATTGGTACAACGTAAACAAGCAGGAATACTGTAACTGGGAAAAGGTAGTTCGCTAACCTTGTGGTAGAATTTAAATAAGTATTATTGTCTTTTAAGGGATCATCATCTGAACATGGTCTACCAGCAGCAGTGCTTCTGCATGCACATTAAATCCTCCTGTAATTAAAGTGCCAGTTAAGCTGTTCCTCCCACCAGCAATTTAAGTAACTGCATCTGATCAACTATAAATTGCAACTGCATTAAAATTCTGAAAATATTAGCGATATGGATTTCTTGATGGAGATAAACGCTGATGACGAGTTACTTTTTATGGCGGAAGTGCAGGGTCATGTTGGCCACTAAACTCCAGACAGAGATCAGGCTTAAGCACTTTTAATCTCATGAAACAAGTAATTACAAATAGTCTCATTGATTCGTTAAAAAGCTTTAGGTG
The DNA here is from genome assembly GCA_019802505.1 of Corydoras sp. C115. Taxonomy (NCBI): domain Eukaryota; kingdom Metazoa; phylum Chordata; class Actinopteri; order Siluriformes; family Callichthyidae; genus Corydoras; species Corydoras sp. C115. The sequence goes on from JAFMOC010000008.1 coordinate 409,704, forward strand.
ACATAAATTGTTTCCTGCTTATCTTATTGCTCAGACACATAAATGTCCTCAAGCGTATTATTAATTAAGGCTCTCAAAGACAAGATTTAAAAGAAACAATATAAAAAATCATTGGCTGCTTTTCCACAGGTAATATATTATCACAAGTTTTGGCTCCCTATCCCGCTTTTTCATTACTATCTCAGAAGCATTGCCTGGGCCTTAAAAACGGTGTGGTCACTGCTGAGCCATGAAAAGATGAAATACTATATGTTCATTGTTTTTTTTTCCCAAAGAACTATGAATATTGTCGCACTGCAGCATTAAAAAAATACCAGCTTTGTGACGACTGTGTAATGAGTGTTAAAGAGTCTAACATTGCCTCATGTTTAGATTTTAAATGGGTTGAATTTATATTAAGAATATAATTTGGGTTAATATAATATTAAAGTTGCACCATTCCAATGAGGGGAAAATATTTTAAGATATTTTGGAGGCACTGTGGTTCATTTTAATTGTGTATCAGTAATTTCAGGTTCAACTTAGTTCATTAAATTAGTTTTTAATTGTGTGTGTGTGTATTTGTGTTAGTATGATCTTTATACATGTACTAATTATAGACAAGGTGAAACAGATCAAACAAATGAGACTTTTCATTTTATTTTAAGTGGTAAATGTATCTAAACCTTTTAGATTTAAAATTAAAGGCAGTCTGTTCTATATACCTCACAAGAAACTGAATTAATTGTCCAAAATCAACTAATTGGAGTGTTTCTCCACATAGAGTGAATCTTCACCTTACAGTCTGTAATTCCAGGATGTTCTCCACAATCCTAAATTGACGATCCTAAATTGCTTACTGCTGCATCCTCCTTCTGTCTGTCTTCCAGTACAACCCATCAAGATAACAGCAGTTTGCAAGCTAACCAGATAGCTTTTTTAATCTGCATAATTATTTATATTTCCTGAATTATAAAAAAAATAGTTTTAAGCCGTTATAACACAACATTTGTTCTGTAGCTCCTCTAATGATTTTCCATCTGCAATCCGAATGCAATCCCAAAGCTTTATAATATGACTTGGATAAGAAGCACCCTTGTAACAGAATGTTATAAGAAGACACCTCTTCAGCTTGCTCTTAAATTACGTATATATATATATATATATATATATATATATATATATATATATATATATATTTTTTTTTTTTTTTTTTTTTTTTTTTTTTGAGAATAACAAAAAGTTATTTTAAAAAAGTTTTTATTTAATTACAGATAAGCAAAGGCACAGATTCAAATTAGCCAGATCACATCTATGTAGTCTGCTAAAATTTGCACACCAAGTACAATTTCTGATTTTAAAAAATAATACAAAGAACAAGTGTCTGCACCTTCTACTATACAGTTACTTTTACTTACAGAATTTATTTATTATTATAAGAATATATTGGGGTGGGGGTATAAAATATAGCCTATTAACTAGTAATGGCATTTTTTATGTATATTTTATGTATATTTTTTCAGTAAGTAATAGATTTGCCGTTTGTAATGACATTTTAAATATGCTTCCAACAGAGAATGTAGTAATGACACTTAGAACATCAGCACACCATATTGCTGTCACAGCCTTGTCCAAAACTTTGCATAAGACCGGTGTAAAGAGAACTTTACTGGATGCTGTGTAAGTCACCGAGGCTTTTATGAAACAAACATACATTTTTTTTTACATTGATCTAAAATGTAAGACAAAATTCTCTGCCTTGGTTCGGAGACGTGATATCTTCGGACAGCTTTGACTCAAAGTTGATAAATCATTCTGTTTTCTTTAATAATGAGATGTGTGTTTATTTATATCGAGTGTGTTAGTGTTGGATGTGATCGTTTTGGTGTAAAGCATGTTATCGTTTGATTTTTTTTTTATTTGCATTTGTTATTTCTGTTTTATTTTAACCTCTGTTTTTTTATCATCAATTAGTTAATTTAACAGAATCTTTTAAAAGGCCAGACTTTACAATTATACAATCATTTAATTATGCAGTCGTTTAATTGATACAGCTCAAAGAAATGTTTTAATATTTTTCTAATTTCTTAATAACAAAAAATTAAAGAAAAATCAGTTAATCATATTAAATATTAAATTATTATTATCTGTCTATAAAGATTGTTTTTTATAATAAGATTTTTGCGTTCTCGCCATTTTACAGGATCGACACTTTTAAAAGATTAAACGTTTCTGTTTAGAAGAATTTATTTATTACACCTTATATAACTTCTACCTTCCTCTCATCACATGCGTCCCAGTTTGCCAGATTTACACAGTGCAGTTCGAGCTTTTATCATGCCCCCCCTCCGCCCATCCGTGAGGCATTAGTATTGAAATGGACAAATTAGCACATTATCTTATTTACATACTGTATATTGAGTTGCTGTAACACAACTCCATTTCTGCTTCTCATTTCATTCTAATTAAAGCACGACGTTGTAACAGCAATCCACACAAGAGCCTCCCTTTTAATAGCTTGAGCTGGCAAATCCCCAACTTTAAAGCGTGGTAATTAGCTAAAGCAGCGGTGTTTGTTATTCACAGGTTTCAAATAGTATTAAAAAAGATTTTTGTTTATTAAGCTGGCCTGCTGCGGGCGCTGGCATGCTCCAGACCTGGCTGCAATTAGATTCCAATTATTTGTCTGTTTTCTGATATTACAAACTGCCACTTAGAGCATCAGTTAATTTGACACACATTGCTGCTTGGTTTAGCCGGTAATTAAAACATGTTCTGTTAATTAAATGATGACCACTTTATTCCAGGGCTCTTATGTTTGGAGGATTTTTTTTGTGTTGTGTGGTGCATGCTGTTTGGATCATTGGTTGCCAGACACTGTGCTAATCAGACCTTGTTTTGTTTCAATTAGCACCTGCTGTTGAAAAGATTGCCTGTCATAGTTCTTCAACCCTTATACAGAGAAAGCAGCAATGTGCCAAATCAGACGCTTATGGAAGGTGACACCTTTGTAAGTATAATATAAATATATTTGTGTGTGTGTGTATATAAAATAGCATACGGTAACATTATCGAGCATTTACCTGAAAGCTGGGATTTAGGTTTATTACACTAGCAATACAAGTGCGAGTGTTTTCAGTCCTATGCACATCTTCAAAACCACTCACGCTTGTGCAAAATCAGATATGTGCTAGTTTGCATAGAAGCAGGTTATTAGAGGATGATGTTTTTGCATTAGCAATGATTTTGCATTATTTTAGGGAACACTTAAAACCTCTCCATTCTGCTTAATTTCCCCTACACTTTCCATATTCAAGATGCATGTGTGAATAATTTAGGGGATGCGAGAGACATGAATAATTACAAGTCTGACTGCTTCATGTCATCACACATTAATAGACATGCAAGTTTGTTTTTGGTGCATAGTTAAATAAAAAAAAATCTTCATAGCTACGCCTGTCAAACCCATAATAAGAATGCTGTACTCTTTACAAGTCACTTCTTTGGTTAAAAGAACAACCGTAGTAAATTTTTGGGCTTTTCCCTTTTCCATCACATGTAGACTTTATTTTACTCTTTATGAGCCGTCTTATGATGTTTAGTCTAAACATTAGTTTTTGTCATCATTGCCTCTCAGTACTCTGGCACCACCTATGATGGTGACGTAGACAGTTCTTTTCGTTGCTACCACTGAAATGGGTTGTCAAAAGCACACGCATTTTAAAAAAGTGATAAACGTTAAAGAAAACGTTTTTAATCTTTCATACACACCTTCAACTTTAGGTGAAGGGGAAAAGAAGAAGTCGATATGAAGGATCTTAATGTCACTGTGGTTCTCTCTTTTCTGTCTGCATCAAAGACACTTTTTTTTTTTCTCCGCAAAACTGAAGGCGAGGGGAAAAGTCATTAAAATATGTCATGGCTGCTGTTTACCTGCAGTTAACCTTGATTGAAGCGGAGTCTGACTTTACACTGATGCTCCTCTAATCTGTATGACTGGCATGTTAATTTCCCTGACGCTGCCATTCAAAAACACAAACACGAAATGTTGGTTTTAGGAGCTGGAGACCTGCTAGAGTGAATTTCAAGCACTTATTCAAATATTTCATTAAAATGTAAATTTTACAATGGTCTAATGCCTAGCTGTGCACCAGGCATGACTTAAGAAGTTATGAAGTTATAACACTAATCTTTTCTCCCCCTCTCTCTCCGATGCCAATTAACTCAGACTATAAATGTTCTTATGTTGTTTTATCTCTCAGAACAGCATGCCAACAATTGCATCAAATGCATCAGGACCGAGAAGTGAACAGTACTGACAGTGAAGGTGCGTCGCGCCGGTGGTTGGCAGAAAAGTGGAAGGAGAAGTGAAGCCAATTAAACATCAAGCTCCATGCAGACTGGTAACTAATCAATTCTCTTATCTTAAAGTGCAAATGCACTGATTAAAACTGAGCCGGTGCAAAAGAGAGAGGAAGGGGGGGAAAAAATCCACACTACTATTGAATCTGCAAACGAACAAAATGCCACGATGTAGGACCGTGTAATCTAGGGGTTTGCATGATTGCTAAAGGCCAAAGATCCCTCTGTCACTCTGGAAAGTATTGATGCTATTATTTATACAGTATGTGAGCACAAAGTGGGACTTCAGCGACCTCCAGGTGCCGTCAATACAATCCTCAGACATTCAGAAGACAAGCAGGATAATTGAAAAAGGTAAATAAGGATTATTTACGGAAAACAAAGCTATTAATAAACATCAGGAGGCATTTTTCAAATTCAGCTTAGTTGTCAGTATCAATGTGGGTGTGAGATCCATCTGGGGCTAATGTAATTGTAATGTAGATTTAGATTGTTGCTGAAAACCAGTTAGGAGTTTGCAAATCTTTAAAACTCAGCTTTTTTACTTTCATTTATGTGCCACAGACACCACCCACATTCTATTGGTTTATCTACTTCTTGCTCTTTTTTTCTTCATTTTTAACATTCAGGAAGGAAGACAAAATGGTTGCAGGTGGTGATGAAAATAAAAGCCATCCATCATTATTTATTAGGCATGAAAAAGATACACAATAATGTAATTTAATCTCTCAGCAGACAATTATTTCCACATATTGATAATGCGATGCGAAAAGTGTCATGAATTCTAATATGATGTTTGCGTTTATTGGTGTATGATACGAGCAGAACAAATAATGTAATTGTATCAGGAGGAAAATGTAATTATTTGCACATGCTAACACTATAATACCAACGTGAATCAGATGAAGGCATCAGATTATTTTGCTGTGCTTAACTACTTACAATTTGCATTACGTCTCAGTGGCAATAAAAACCACACCCGCCTGTTTCACATCCAATCGAGCAGTTTTCTATTACCATATGAAACTATATCCCACAGTTGTCGCTGTTTTTGATCGGGCAGGAAAAAGATCTCATGAAACTTGTAAGTGTTCCAGGTGCAGCCTGAGTTCTGCTTCCTTTCTAAAGTGCAGTAACGGGCTAAACGGCTGGTAATCGGATTTTGGTGGAGTACAAAACTTTTTTAAAAATCTGAGAACAGTCTTTCCACATAGATGTGTCAGGGTTCTTCAGTATTTAAGACCAGATTTGTCCATCTTAGCAGGGCACTGGGTGAAAGGGCAACTATGAAGCATGGTGTGGGTTGGGGAAATGGTGTGGGGTTGCAAGAAAGAGTTCAACTTTAGCTGAAAGCCGATTCTTATTGATGATGTGCGATGTCGTATGGCGCATCATAAAAAAGAAGCTTATGGAAATAGAGTACAGTAGCCTGAGTGTATGCCCTAATCGCTTTTCAAGCGTTGTGCTCATATAGACTCATCCATCACTTCTATAGATCAAATGTGTATTATCCGGTCTTATTAGGCTTATGAAAAAGACTATTGCAAAAACGATTATGCTGCCAAACCGTTGGAAATGCAGTTTGTGATGTATGATGTTTTCAGTGCATTTCAGTGAGAAGAATTGAATACAAAATTCTTTTGTTGTATTTCTGCTCTGTTTTAATGTATATAGATCGATGGATTGATAGATACATACATGCATACATAGATTCATAGACTTACAAACAGACTTACTTGCTTTCTTTATTGATCTCAAAGGGAAATTCACGGCAATCAGTAGCTGTTCCGTATTGTGCATGGTAAGGTTAATAGAAGTTGAAATATTACAAGTAAATTTTGGATATGAGGTAAAACATCTGTAAGTAGGAATATGAATGTAATGTCAAGAATACTGCAATTAAAATAATCTCGATTAAATTATACCTGAGAGTGAATGTGTTGTTGGTGAACAGTCCAGTCCAGTTGTGCAAAAACGCTTATGTAAGTTTAAATATCGTTAACAAAAGCATTTTGATAACCTCTTTTTTGGGCTGTATCTGCTGCGGCCACATTTATATTATGTTATATTAGATAATATTATATATGAAACGTTTACAGTCATCTCATTTGTTCTGTTATTAAATTCAGAAAGCATTCTGTGATTTGCAATGGGAAGCCAGACACAATGCCAGAACAAGACAGCAAGTTTCAAATGTCAGGCCCGATAAAACAAGGTGCTTTCTCATCAGTATGTTTAGTAAAATGTCTTCACGCCGTATAAACTAATGACCAGGAGAGTTGATGTAAAATTAGATCAAGCATCCGCACTTGTGTCTTCCTGACATTATGAAAATGTTTTATAGATGACTCATTATAGGCGGTCCGGCATGAGGTGAGGGTTTTTCGATTTGCCCTAATAGAAGATGCAAAGTCTAATAATGATAATGCCTGCTGAATAATTAATACCAAAACCTCATCCATCTCAGTGCGGGATATGTACATATTTTAGGCCCTCATTTGCATATTCAGAACAAACAGCAGCACAAAGCCATTAGAGGACCATCGAGCTTTTTTTCTGTGACGCATAATAATGAGGGGCTTCTGAGTGATTGGTTTTTAAGAATTAAGGGGGGGGGGCGTTGTTGCCCCTTTAAAGTTGAAATACTGAAATGTCTCACACTGGTTCTTATTTCACTGCTTCGCACCCATACTGTGCCTATGACTGCACACTTCACCGGAGGCTAGAGGAGTGTTTGCAAGTCATTAGTGATTTGTAAATGATATTTGCTCCCATGTGACATATCATTTGAAATGTGATTTCTAATAATACTAACCCAGTATTATTAAAAAATAAGTTTAATTATCTTTATGTTATTGAACTTCTTGCAAATTCAGTATTCAGGACTATGACCTAATGTCAATGCATTTCACTGCATTATTTATATATTTATATATAAAGTTATACACACACACACACACACACACGTACACATAGTGTAATACATACATGACAATGTGAGGTTTATATTATTTAGTGGTTTATTGCCATATATTACATTTGCATTAGCACTTTACTAAAGAGAAGCATACTTCTCCTTAAGAAAATATTTTAAATAAATGCGTAATGTTGTACCGTGGATTCATCCATCAAACTGGGATGACGTTACTGCAGCCAATTCCAAGGCGATGTGGCTCTGTGGATCAGAGGTGTGGTGGGATGGGCACCATTCCCTGTTGGCAATGTGCAAGCCATTGTAACCGCCTCAAAGCCACTCATATGAACTGTCACCTCCTTCCTTACAAATCCTCCAGCTTCCTGCTGTGTGTTTCCTCTCTTCCTCTTTGTGAAGGTGGCGGTGGTGGGGGATTGAAATAAGGCAAAAACACAGTTGTGAGACAGAAAGAGGATGGCATGCCGGTCTAAGCTGGTGAAATCAGAAGTCACACTGTGGTTTCAGTCCGGTTTTCCTACCTATTTTGTGAAATGAATCAGAGGCTCAGAGATCAATAGTCCCCGTGGTGCTCACGGGTGATCACACAGCCAACTGAGATATTGCAGAGTCGCTCAAACATTCTCTGGACACGCCATTGGTCTTTGAAATTAAAGTTGGCATCAGGTAATCCGCCCAAATGGACCCCTTACACTTGCACTGGGTTTAGTTTCACCTCAGCTGATGATAAAGCCATGACAGGAGCACAGAGCGCTATCTGAGTGATAGGTTCTGCCAGCTTATCGTACAACATGCAGCTAACTTTCTGCCTCCCCTAAGCGCTTGGCACCTCGACAGAACTGAGGAGTCTATTTCCATAAGCGAATCAGGTTTGGTAGTAAATAACACCTTACATACGTGTGTGCTTGCACTCAAATCCTGATCCTCCATCACCACAGAACAAGCACAATTAAGCAGATGCAATTGGATGGAGCATAGAAAGTATTTTGGCCCCATCTACTTATGTCAAAAACTGCTATGAAGCAGGGAGCTGGGAGCACACAGCAGAGCGAATGCATGTAAATCCAGACGAGCTGGAGATTGACAGGGATCTAGGCGAGCGGGTTTTGCCTGTAGCAGGGAGGGATTAACAAGCTTAAAGAGGGGCTTAAATGCCATCTTCCCAGTTTACCTGTTATGCCATGCACTCCGCGTCAAACGATAGGTTGCACCGTTGCCTTTTAAAACCCTTTTTGTGTTTGTTCATAGTCGTCAGTATTGGAAAATGGGCTCATTTCGCAGGGGTTAAAGCTGATAATGAGTTCTAAGACTAAAGTTCACAGTATGTGCCTGTACATTAGGGATGTGAAACTGCCAAATCACACAGATTTTAGAATTTCACATGTTCTTAAAGCAAGTTTATTTAGTTCTCATTTAGTCCAATTTAAAGACACACAATTTAAGTTTTTGGCTTTATTTTTCTTGCCGTGTATCCAAATAAATGTCATGGAGAGATGCTGGTGCTCATTCAAGTATTCAGTGTTCAGTGGGTGGAGCTCACCATGGACACGTGGCCAGTCCATCAATGGACAGACAACTACACTTGGCTTCTTAAGGAAAAGTAGAGTTTCAACAAACTCACACTGATGGGGCAAATGTGGAACCTCCAAACAGTAAGGATAATCACCGTCTAGACGCAAACCCACTTTGCCACCTTGGTCCTCTATATTAAACTATAGTGCGATATGAAAATCATTTGTAAAAATTCATTAATTCATTCATTCATTCATTATCTTCCGCTTTATCCTATATTAGGGTCGTGGGGGGGGGTTCCCCATGCCCATCCAGGGGAGAACGTTTCGGGCGCTGGGCAGATACACCCAGGACAGGGCGCCAACCTATCGCTGGGCACACAGTCACAAACACAGACATGCACACAAACACTCTATATGGGGCAATTTTAGAGAACTCAATTGACCTTGATCCATGTTTTTGGACTGTGGGAGGAAACTGGAGAACCCGGAGGAAACCCACGCAGACAGGGGGAGAACATGGAAACTCCACCCAGATGGGGATTCAAACCGGGAATCCCTAGTGCTGAGAGGAGAACATGCTAAACACTAAGCCACCGTGCCGCTCATTTGTAAAAATGTAACATGCAAATGTAATGGCTCTGAAGTGGGTTAATTACTGCAGTCCTATTTAACAGCTTGGCAGAGCTTTTGTGAACTTACTGCTTTGTTTTAGAAAACTGCCTAAAAGTGCAAACTCTGGCATTTTGGACAGGATGTGGTTCTAAGGGCTGGCCTCCGGGCTGTACCTTGGAGATTCATAAAACTCTTAGCACTCATCCCCACAGGCATCAGTGCAAAACCTAAAGTTAGCTATAAAAAAGGGGATGAAAAGATTTCCAGCATCACAGCTGAACTCTTACAAGAGTAAATAAAAAGTGAGCGTTCCTAGTTTCTCATAGTTCATTAAGTTTGTGCATTAACCTCCATTAATAAGGCATTATTTTTAGATTCTCTTTTTAAATAGTGATTAGACTTTTCTGGAGAAATGGCTTTAGCCGGGGTAATTAATGGGATGTTGGGATGTTGTCAAATGCATACAGGAAGTGGGCTTTTTAAATAAACACATTGTTTAAGAACTAGTCCACACCCTCACTGTTTACAGCTGGAAAGCCCAGCTCGGGTGTGTCACACGGACAGCTTGTCACTGGCCTGCCGCAATTAATCCTCCCTGACAAGGCCATTCCACTGTGTAGATGGGAGAAGAAAAAGAGGTGGGAGTCAATAGACACCAGCTCTCTACCCAAGAGAGTATAAAGAGACTGAAGATCAATGTGTCTTCTTCACTGCTCTTTTATCATGACGACAAGGAAGATACAGTACAGTATGTTTATATTAGCACCCACCCACTATATATATATATATATATATATATATATATATATATATATATATATATATATATATATATATATATATATATATATATATATACTGTATATATATATTGTATATATATACTGTGTATATATATATATATATATATATATATATATATATATATATATATATATATATATATATAAATATATATAAATATTTTTTATATTTTAATATATTTTATATATATTATTTATTTTATATATATATATATATATATATATATATAAAATAAATAATATATATATAAAATATATTAAAATATAAAAAATATTTATATATATTTATATATATATATATATATATATATATATATATATATATATATATATATATATATATATATACAGTATATATATACAATATATATATACAGTATATATATATATATATATATATATATATATATATATATATATATATATATATATATATATATATATATAAATATTTTTTATATTTTTATATATTTTATATATATAATTTATTATATATATATATATATATATATATATATATATATATATATATATATATATATATATATATATATATCCATCCATCCATTATCTTCCTTTTTATCCTCTATTAGGGTCACGGGGGGTTCCCCATGCCCATCCAGGGTAGAACGTCTCAGGCACTGGGCAGATACACTCAGGACAGGACGTCAATCTATCGCCGGGCATACACTCACACACACACACTCTATATGGGGCAATTTGTAGAATTCAATTAAACCGGAGAACCCAGAGGACACGGGGAGAACATGCTAAGAGGAGAACATGCTTATCACTGTGCTACCCAATATGTATGTGTGTATATATATATATATATATATATATATATATATATATATATATATATATATATATATATATATACATACAAGCCATTTATAGTGGTTTAACTATATATTATTAATCTCCAGGTAACTTAAAAAGTACACTTTCAAATGTTTTACTATAGTTATTAAATAAATATAATAAAAATAAATCTTACTAAATTTATTTGGATTTGTACACATACAAGAAATTCAAACGGCAAAACCTTCAGGTAAAACCCATCTGTGTGCAGCTTTAAAAGACTTTTAAAGACAGGTAATATGACCTATTTCTCATTAAAATATGACCGCAGCTTCATTTCCCTTTTGTTTTTCTCCATTCCCACTTCAAGCAGCCTAACTCTTATATGTAATTAAGAGATAAAATTAATGATGCTGTTACAAAACTGAACTTTTGTGACAGCACCAATAAAAAAGAATCATTTAGCAAACTACAGAATTCATTTAAATGAACTATGCCAACATGTAAAATGATTTAAGTCTGGAAATTCAGAAAATAATGCAATGCCGTTGTATTCTAATAGCAGCTGATCTCATTATGACAAAATAAATTACACCCTGCATTATGCACTTTTAACTAATAGAATGATGAAGATGTGCTAACAATAATGCCGTCAATTGTGATGATGTCAATTTATTGAACGTTTACATTAACAAACTCTTGATATTGTAATGTAGTGACAATGGTTATGTCAGCTCCTCAAACTGCCTACAGTTTGTTGTATGCAATGGGAACTAAATGCATGATCAAAATAAGCTGTGCACAGGCAACTTATTTCTACATCCATAAGATGTCAGTGATCAGCCAGGACAAGCTGTAATATTGGGGCTGATTTCTGTGGATGTGGTTTGGACAACCTGGCATAGAGCAGATATTATTTGGTTAATAGATGATTCTCAACTCAGGCGGCACGGTGGCTTAGTGGTTAGCACGTTCGCCTCTCAGCACTAGGGATTCCTGATTGGAATCCCAATCTGGGTGGAGTTTCCATGTTCTCCCCGTGTCCATGTGGGTTTCCTCCGGGTTCTCCGGTTCCCTCCCACAGTCCAAAAACATGGATCATGTGAATTGAATTCTCCAAATTGCCCCATATAGAGTGTGTCTGTGTGAGTGAGTGTGTGCCCAGTGATAGATTGGCACCCTGTCCTGGGTGTATCTGCCCAGCACCCGAGACGGGCAGATACAGATACTAGATGGGCATGGGGAACCTCCCCCCTGCGACCCTAGTAGAGGAAGCTGATGGATGGATATATCTAAATAAAAATAAAGTATTTTTTCAGACTATTCCTTTCTAATATCCACTTTATAATCCAGAGTTAGTAAAGTTTCAGACTTCTCCTGTTCTGAATATTATTTTAGATGGGAAGCAAACATTCCTGAGCTCCAGTGTCAGGCACTCTGATAGCATGACAGCTTTCTTGTCAGGCATCCAGACCGATTAGACACTCGGATAGGAAACTGTGCTTTACTCGGAAAAGTTCACTTCCATTTGGAGGCCAGCGATTCGGCTCCTCCGCAACATATTGTCGCCCATGGAAACTTGATCCGTTGTTCAACAGGAAAAAATTTCAGTGCGTCATGGTGACCTCAGATGTCAGTCTTCATGTGGATTGGTTCTGAATTTACTTCTTATTAAACCCATGTTTGTATATTTAATCCAAGTGAAAGATAACCTCTGCATGTTCCCTTTGCCATGAAGGTTTATTTCCTAGTTTTTCCTTGTTTACTTGTTTTTAAACACGGCTGAAACATTTTCGGAATACGTGTTCAGATCGACTCAAATACGAATGCATAAAAATAAATAAAACGGAAATATAATCATCACACAGCACCACAAACTGCTCTCCAAGGCCTTCTGTTTTCCAGGTCTGGCTAAACACATGTAGGCCCAGTTGAATATTCAACAGACATTTATTGCTAATAAATTAAGAGGTGAATGCAAACCATATGGTACGGGGGGTGGTATTTGTGAAAGGTCCTGCATCAAAGCCTGTTCTGTGGATCATGGCATATTAGCTCGCTTTTTCCAGTCCAGCAAAATTAGGAAGGGAACCACAAACTCACTGTTGATGGAAAACACATGAGTGTGGACAGGAGCAAGGGAGCCCATTACATGGATGAGGGTTCAGCTTTAAAGAGCATCAGTTAAAACAATTACAGGCTGCATATATGTGAGTGTACTTTTATATTTGTGGCTTAGTGTAACGTGTGTGTCTAATTTGGGTTTTGAAAGTAGCCTATATTTGCTTTGTTTAGTGTTTGGTTAAGTAGCTAGACCGATGTATAAACTTTACAACTGAATCGGAATCACCTTAATACCAAATTGCACTTTGGTTTACAGCATCTCATACACATTGGACAGAAAATATGTGAGGATATCAAACAAACATTGAAAGATGATGGCGATGAGAACAAGAGCAACATGTGTTACAATGTTTCTGTAATGAATGGAACAAAACATTAGACAAGTTTGTTAGTTGCAGTAGATTAGCAGAACCAAGAAGGGAAAATAAGAATAAATAAAATAATCCATTTGTGGATTTATTGTTTGTATTTGTGGCACAGGCAATAAAAGAATATTTAGTCTTGAGTGTTTGTTGCATGTCAGCTTTTTCTGTTGCTAATATACAAAATGTTGGCATAGCTGTGTGGCTTTGAGATGATTTCTGAAATGATCCGTATGCATCCTGTTGTGCTTCTTTACACCTAATTCAAGTTTAGCTTTTTTGGGTTTAAATAGTTTGTTGTGTGAAATTTAGGTCAACGAACAGAAATAATGTTTTGGCCTTAAAGACATGTACGTTGAGCACTTTAATTAAGCCAAATACAATTATAAATCTGTTATGGTAGGAAGATCTCGGATGTAAATGAAGTTAATTAATATATGGGCTGAAGTAAGAATCGGTGTGACAGTGTTCAGCATCTGTCCGTCTGTATGGGCTAACAACAGAAAGTCTATTCACAAAGGGTGATGCCTTATAAATATTAATGTCAGCTCATTATACCTTTCATTAATAAGATCTACATTGGCAGCATATTCAAATTTGTACTCCTTTTCATGACGTGTTTATTATATTTGACTCAATATGGAAAGCATTCTGTTGAGTTAAGAACTGCTTACTGGTTTAACTTTCAGTCACATTTAGGTTTCTATATTGTGAATTCACAGATACAGTGACAGTAAATTTAAGCAGTTCCATACGCCCACACACACACACACACACACACACACACACACTGACACTAACCGGGTGGTGTGTTGGTGTATGTTCTGATGGTGTGACTGATTCAAATGCAGCAAAAAAGCTGTAGTTGTAAAACACCTTGATGCCACTGCCATGCTCAGAACAGTCCACCAATCACAAATGTCCAACAGCAAGCAACACACACCTTTACACATCAACACCACCACATCGAAATGCCACTGCAAGGCATAGAACCATCCTCCACCAGAATTATGTTTCAAAAAAATTGCACTGGCACAGTTTGTGGAGAAACAGATGATCTAGTCTGTAATTATAGAATTACAAAACGCATCTACAGTATATGTGAAGTGGAGCTGATAAATAGACAATGACCATATAATTTAGGGTTTAACTCAGTGGCTGGTATTTACCAACTGCATTGGAATAAACAAAATAAAAAGCTCTTCACCTTTTGCCTTTAGCCTTGTGTTAAAAATCTTCCATTAGACGCTTTAAAGATTTTTTTTTATTTAAAGGTCCAAACTGAAACCCAATGTCACACTGTCAGTGGATCAGAAACTCCATCCATCCATTATCTTCTGCTTTATCCTCTATTAGGTTCGTGGGGGGGGGTTCCCCATGCCCATCCAGGGGAGAACGTTTCGGGCGCTGGGCAGATACACCCAGGACAGGGCGCCAATCCATCACTGGGCACACACACACACACACACACACACAAACACACTCTATATGGGGCAATTTAGAGAACTCAATTGACTTGTTCCATGTTTTTGGACTGTGGGAGGAAACCGGAGAACCTGGAGGAAACCCATGCGGACACAGGGAGAACATGGAAACTCCAACCAGATTGGGATTCGAACCCGGGAATCCCTAGCACTGAGAGGCGAACATGCTAACCACTAAGGCACCGTGCTGCCTTGGACCAGAAACTGATCCACCAATATCTATTCATGTATTTTCTTTTCATGCTCAATACTTAGTTTTAATTCTTAAAATTTTTATTTAGTTACGTATACAGCACGACACATCCCATATAACGTCATGCAATATTTAATTCATTTAAATTTCTGTTCACAGACTGCAAATGGGAAGTCGAGTTTAGCAGGTATTGTTTTAGCTGGACTGGTTATTTTGCATTTCCAAGTTGGGGATTGTGTTTCCCAAATAGGGTTAAGATCCACGGTGGCCTCTACATGGATTAAGGGTTTACCCAGGAGGAATGTCAGAATAAGCAATTTAAACAAATAGTTTTATGTAATGGCTAATTTCTAAACACACACAGACTGACCACACACGATGCCTGCTTAATTAAGGTGGGAGAGGGCTGCTTTGCATAACGGACTATTAATAATATAAACCGTGATTTGGCGTTTTAGAGCGAAAGGGGTTGGGGTTCTTGCGGAGAGCCACAGGGTAAGCCTACGTCAAGTCCTAAAGAAAAACACTTTAAAAAAAAAAAAAAAAAAAGAAAGAGGCAGAGAAAGCGAGAAGACAAGGCATCAATGGATATGGCTTCAGGTCATAATTATCCACTGTTTCGTTTGAAATGGGATAAAATGAATTTTGCTGAAATGCTGCCTTTCTTTATTTATTTAGATGTTGTGGTTTTAATTTGGAGCTCAAAAGGCTAGGCAAAATTTTCAACGTTCATGCTTTACTGAGATGCCACAGGCATTCAATTTTATATATAGTTAGATGTCTGTGCAAACTAAATGCGGTCTGGTTTTAATTACACATTAAATCTAACAGCATATAGGAGGTTTTGCTTAAGTTGCCGTCTTGCATGGAGTTTGCTGCATCTCTCTGTCTGGATTTCTTGTGGGTTCTCGGGTTTCTTCACACATTCCCAAAACACGCTAATAAATGGATTAGATACTCTGCTGTATATTGTCTCAAGATGAATGTGTGTGTGTGTGTGTGTGTGTGTGTGTGATGCTGTTCGATGGGCAGGCTCGTCTTATATGAGCGCATACTTTGTAATGCTTTTAGAAAGGATGTGGTGATAATGGAAGATTAGGTTACTTAAGTATACAGTACACTTTATCTTAGATGTGTGTTTACCACTGAATAACCACAGCCCTGTTTAAACTGCGTCTGTATTTTGGATGCTGCACACACAGATGCTAAAGCTTGTGCAGAAAGGCAGTGAGATCGCTCATATCTTTCTCCTCTACTGAACTGCACACTCTGCTTTCTTCTCATTCTGTCCTTCCTCAGCTCAATCACTCGGAGGCACTTACATATGTATGTATTTTACCTGCTTCCAGCCATACAGGCTCATTCTTTTGCTTTTTACTCTTTGTTAATATCGGTTTGTTTATGAACCGCAAGCAGATGGTCTTGCGGTTTCAAGCAGCTGGTAATCAGGTAGTGAAAAGGATATTTCTGATTTGAGAAGCAATATCACGTGTAGTAGTGCATGAGCTGTGAATATGTATTCATGCATATGTTAATGCGGTATACAGGAATAAGCACAGCCATCAATAAGATACGGTTTATAAATACTGACCTGTTCAGAGCATTGACCTGACCGCAGCATTGTGATTTTCATTAACTTATACATGCAACCGGCACCAACTATGACACCGTGAAACTAAATCACTAACTTATATGCTATATGTTTTTATATGTCTCTTTATCAGAATTATTAAATGATATTTCAGTTTAAATAATCTCTGCTCACAACATGTTTTATTTCAAATCATTAATTCATCCATTAGCTTCCTCTTTGTCCTCTACTTGTGTCTTCCGGGGGGGGGGGGGGGGGGGGGGGGCGCTATCCAGGCGCTGGGCAGAACACCCAGGACTGGGCGCCAGTCCATCACTGGGCACAAACTTACTCACTCACTCACACAACATACACAAATACACTCTATATGGGGCAATTTGGAGGGTTCAATTGACCTTAATCCATGTTTTTGGACTGTGGGAGTTAACCGGAGAACCCGGATGAAACCCACGTGGACACGGAAACTCCACCCTCATTGGGATTTGAACCTAAATCCCTAGCACTGAGAGACGAACGTGCTAACCACTAAGCCACCGTGCCACCCTGGACTTATTTAATTTTCCATCCATCCATCCATTATCTTCCACTTTATCCTCTATTAGGGTCGCGGGGGGGTTCCCCATGCCCATCCAGGGGAGAACGTTTCGGGCGCTGTGCAGATACACCCAGGACAGGACACCAATCTATCGCTGGGCACACACACACTCACTCACTCACACATACACACGCTATATGGGGCAATTTGGAGAACTCAATTGACTTGATCCATGTTTTTTGGACTGTGGGTGGAATCCGGAGAACCCGGAGGAAACCCACGTGGACACGGGGAGAACATGGAAACTCCACTCAGATTGGGATTCGAACCTGAATCCCTAGCAGTGAGAGACGAACGTGCTAAACACTAAACCACTGTGCCACTCTGGACTTATTTCATTTTATTCTCTTTTATTTAATTTTGCTTGGAAGAAATGTGGACTTGTTAAAAAGAGGAAAAAAGACCGAAAAAACAAAGCCCAGAGGTGGTTTTCAGCACATGTGAACTTCTAAAAGGATGACTAGAACCTTAAAGACTCTTTAATTTAAACCAGGTATCCCCACTCAAGTGGAAAGCAGTGCGTGGATTATAAGTTGTCTAGCTGGTAATTCCATGTGATGGGACTCGGGAAGAGTGAAAATTTGTTTCTGGTTTATGACTACAAAGGCTGAAGGCAGTAGCAGACAGGTCCCGACAACGGCTTGCCAAGCAAAATGCTTTTTTTGGTCGGGGTCCAAGCTTGCTTGAATATAGACAACAGGTTTTGTTATGGAAAAACAGCCGCTTTCAATGAGACGAATGGTTGATACATAAAGAAGGCATGTAAAGTAAAAAGCTGATGCGAATGTCTTATGTTCAACAGGATGGATCCCACAGCTTTAAAGAAACAAGACAGTAAAGCGGGTGACATAAGGGTTGAATGTCGGGCACTGTTTAAAGTTTAGTGGTTGCCAAACTAAACAGTCTCATTGGGAGTGTGGCTGTGGATGTCAGTCAAAGTCCTGAATGAAAATAAGCTCATATACGGATTTTTTTCGACAAGAATCAAAGAAAACAAAGCAGCATCTGGTCTTCTGAATTAAACAAATCCCATCACGTGATGCAGGTTTGCTTAATCTTTGATTGCCGAGATCTCATTATGACCAAGACAGCTCCGTATTTGCAATCCAAATAATGGTCGACTTGTTCAGAGCACTCATTAGACTGCATGATCAACAACACACTGCACAGAACGACACTGTAT
Source organism: Corydoras sp. C115 (assembly GCA_019802505.1). Classification (NCBI taxonomy): domain Eukaryota; kingdom Metazoa; phylum Chordata; class Actinopteri; order Siluriformes; family Callichthyidae; genus Corydoras; species Corydoras sp. C115. The sequence goes on from JAFMOC010000008.1 coordinate 428,242, forward strand.
ATATGTAAACTGAAACTGATTTGCCCTTCACATTTGGCCAGAGGGGATTTTTCTTTCTTTTTTTGGGGGGAGTCATACATAAGACTTTCAAAACCACAAGCAACTGTGAGAACACCATATAAAATCAATGGAACTTATTTGCAGAGACCACAGGGCTGTGATGTTACAATAAATGTGATTGCTGCTCTTTATGAACAAAAGCTTCACTACTGACAGTTAATTGCTGAAATACTTTAACCTAGTGAGAAAGGAGATGTGAAACGCTTATTAAAACAAGCAGAGAATCTTGTTTGACATTTTGAATGCCCTTAGTAAATGACATTGTTTTTCTGTCCGTAGCAATTAGGCTAGCCTGTTTTTCTGATCATTACAAACAGCATGGATACACCAATACATACAGATGTCAAGACATGCTCTGTTGCTTTTGAATCATCCATTTGTAGATAGGACAAATTACCTGCTATAACACATGTAATTGTTTCTTATAATAAATGTTCTATGGCTTCTTTTACTATATACAGTAAATACAGGAGTTCATTTATTCATTCATTATCTCCCGCTTTATCCTCTATTAGGGTCGCGGTGGGGTTCCCCATGCCCATCCAGGGGAGAACGTCTCGGGCGCTGGGCAGATAGACCCAGGACAGGGCGCCAATCCATCGCTGGGCACACACTCACTCACACAGACACACTCTATATGGAGCAATTTTGAGAAAATACAGGAGTTCCAACTGGAATTTGACATTTAGTTAGTTAGTTTTGTAACTCATCCTTGATTCATTCAGCAGTGTTTATCAGTCGCTCCCTACAGGATGCTGGTCCTGGTCCATTCTTCATCAGTGGCTTATTCACCGTTCAGCACTTTTACTGAGATATTTAACATCTCCACCAGCTCTCGTACAAGTGCAGAACACACAATACACACCAACACCAACATCTCACTGTCACTAAAGTACCAAGAATCATTCATTCATTCATTATCTCCCGCTTTATCCTCTAGTATGGTCTCGGTGGGGTTCCCCATGCCCATCCAGGGGAGAACGTTTTGGGCACTGGGCAAATACACCCAGGGCAGGGCACCAATCCATCGCTGGGCACACACTCACTCACTCACTCACACTGACACACTCTATATGGGGCAATTTGGAGAATTCAATAGACTTGATCCATGTTTTTGGATCCCGGAGGAAACCCATGCGGACACAGGGAGAACATGGAAACTCCACCCAGATTGGGATTCGAACCGGGAATCTCTGAGAGGCGAACGTGCCAACCACTAAACCACCATGCCGCCCTCCAAGAATCATCCACAACCCGAATAATCTGTGCTTTGTCAGGGTTCTGATACTGGAACCATTGGTGGACTACAGACTAAAGTAATTGTAGAACTACAAAGCACATTTATATTAACAGTAAAATCAATAAAATAGAATGGAAACTATTCTCTTACTAAACCACTAAGCTGACTTATTGATGATAAATTTACACAGTACATGACCAACATGATGCAACATTCAATTATAAGATTCATTCTGCAGACAGAATCATTCATGTGTATTTGTTACTGACAATTGGTTACAACAGCAGAGATAAACAGTTACATTGATTCTAGTCTTTAAAGAATAACAGATGCGTGAATAAAACTTAAACAACCTAAAATAGCCTGGACTGGTGAGGAGTATATAGGGAATAAGTTTGTCTATAGAGTTTGACTTTGGCTGAACGTAAAGCAGTTAAATTATTGAATTAAAATTCGAAACATTTGCAAAGAAGACAAATCTGTTTCTCTGTGACATTCAGTTAGAGTTTTGATGAAGTGATCATTTGTTTTGAGGAAGCATTTTAAGCATCAGACTCACGTTCTACTTTCGCCGTCTCATCAGCCAGTCAGCATTTCTAACATGCTGATTCACTTGGCAGCACAGATCATTAGCTCAAATAAAGGTTGCAAAAAATCGGAAGATATCCGTGCCCAATATGCTGTACTTCTTGGGTAACAGCAATGAGATCAGTTCATAAGACCGTGAACAAGACTGAGAGAGGCAGAGGAAACCACAGTGCATTAAGGACCAAGGGCAAAACTCTTTGAATGTGCAGGACCATCAAACTCTCATGGGGTAATGTTTGAGAACCAGTCATTTCACCATGATATACGTAGCCTCATGAACCTGGGAGCACTTGGTCATTGTGCTTTATCATAGTGCACTTCTGCATCCAGAAATACATCTTGAAACTTTATTTTGCACAAAGTAAGCTGCATCGAAATTAGATAAATAACCTTGATGATTTCTTTTTTTTAATTAAGATGTAGAAAAGGTGACTAAACATTAGTGGTAAATATTCCTCTGTCCTTTTCTTTTTTTTAACATTGCAGGCACCATCCATCCATCCATCCATCCATCCATTATCTTCCGCTTTATCCTCTATTAGGGTCGCTGGGGGGGGGGGATTCCCCATGTCCATCCAGGGGAGAACGTCTCGGGCGTTGGGCAGATACACCCAGGACAGGGCACCAATCTATCGCTGGGCACACACTCACTCACACACACATACACACTCTATATGGGGCATTTTGGAGAACTCAATTGACTTGATCCATGTTTTTGGACTGTGGTTCCCCATGCCTATCCAGGTGCTGGGCAGAACACCCAGGACTGGGCGCCAGTCCATCACTGGGCACAAACTCACTCACTCACTCACACAGACACATACACAAATACACTATATATGGGGCAATTTGGAGAACTCAATTGACCTGATCCATGTTTTTGGACTGTGGGAGGAAACCGGAGAACCTGGAGGAAACCCACATAGACACGGGGAGAACACCCAGATTGGGATTCGAACCGGGAATCCATAGCACTGAGAGGAGAACATGCCAACCACTAAGCCACCGTGCCGCCCCATTACAGGCACCTAAAAAAGCTTTAGGTACATTTGTCTTTTTGTCTGTTGAATAAAGCTTTTAGGAAATTTAAACTTACAGTTTTCAGTTTTTATTACATTTTTCATGTCCCAATCTGTCTCCATTGGAGTTTGTACTATAATGGTAGCATAACCGTGTTTAGGTGTAATAATTTTAAAATGAGTAAGCCGGCTCTGCATATATTAAATATTCTGTAAGAAAATGATTGAATTGGTTTTTGAGTGTAGCATACAAAACACTTTATACTTCAAAAGTATAATGTTTGTTTCTGTAGTAAAACTGGCTCTTTATCTGTGTGGGCTCGCAAACTCCACAAGCTTTTGAATGGTGAACAATTATTCATTCATTCATTATCTCCCGCTTTATCCTCTATTAGGGTCGCGGTGGGGTTCCCCATGCCCATCCAGGGGAGAACGGCAGATAGATCCAGGACAGGGCGCCAATCCAACACTGGGCACACACACTGTGGGAGGAAACCGGAGAACCCGGAGGAAACCTACGCAGACACGGGGAGAACATGGAAACTCCACCCAGATGGGGATTCGAACCAGAAATCCCTAGCGCTGAGAGGAGAACATGCCAACCACTAAGCCACCGTGCCGCCCTGGTGAACAATTAGCCCTCAGATTTTAGCCACTTTACAGAAATTGTTCTCATCTTGACAGTTAAGAGTTAAACCATTAAATCATTCAAAGAGAAATCCATCCATCCATTATCTTCCGCTATATTAGGGTCACGGGGGGGTTCCCTATGTCCATCCAGGGGAGAACGTTTCGGGCGCTGGGCAGATACACCCAGGACAGGGCGCCAATCTATCACTGAGCACTCACAGACACGCACACATACACACTCTATATGGGGCAATTTGGAGAACTCAATTGACTTGATCCATGTTTTTGGACTGTGGGAGGAAGCCGGAGAACCCGGAGGAAACCTACATGGACACGGGGAGAACATGGAAACTCCATCCAGATGGGGATTCGAACCGGGAATCCCTAGCGCTGAGTGGCGAACGTGCTAAACCACTAAGCCACCGTGCCGCCCTTCAAAGAGAAATAGTTTTATAAAAAGATTCACAATTTTTGTATATCAAGTAGAATATTTGATGCAGGAAACAACATTTGCAAGTCTCTCGTATTGAACTCTGCATCATTAATGACTCGATATACAATAAAAACCCTCCATCCTTAAAAGAAAAAAATGCCCTCTAATAATTTAAAATGAAATCAAAGAAAATAAGCAAGAATCATCCCACAGCCCACCTTCCCCCTCTTATGTTTTAAACATTTACATTTTATACAGCAAAAACAGGCTTAGTTGCTCAATGCCTTGAGTGCAAGCTAGGAAATAAGCCTGGGTGTCACTGTAGCATTCTTCACATCAAAAGTGCTTTTAATAAGGCCATTATAAATACATCATAAAAGAATCTACTGTGATATTCAGCAAACAGGTCGATACAGGATGCACACCATTCAGCGCTCTCTTTTTGGGGCATCGAAGCAGTTCGTCTGAGGTGGAGGCTTATAATGAAGGGCTAGTGTGCCGGGAATCTGGGGCCCTGCTGTGTTCAAAGATGCCAGTCATTGCCAAAGTACTTTATAATGGAAATAAAGGTAATATTTCCAAGCCTTTGAGGTGGAACCCTGTTATTCTTTTCCTGTTTGGTGAAGCAAAAAAACGAACAAATAAAAAGTTGTGGAGATAAAGGAAGCAAACGAGATGAGTCTGAGAAAATAGAAATGTTGCTGTGTTCATCTGATATGTCAGACTGCCAGTAGACACGCAGCCTGTTTGTAATTTGTAATAGTGATGCACTAATTACTGTCAGCACTCTAAATCTAACTTGAAACAATACAGAAAAAGAACAAATGTAATGCTTCTGGTGAAATTCTTATAACTGTTGCTTATACCTCCAATACCATAAAGACATAATCATTGCCCAACATTGGGCTCAATGAGAAAACTGCTCTAAAGAAAGAAAATATGACCATGTTTAATACATTAAACAGTCGATCAGCTGACCAAAACCCTCTAATGTGTAAACAGATGATTTATCACAAATGTGGGTTACCATGAAAAAGAATGAATCATATATTTATATGAGTTTGTCGACCTGAGGTTTAAACTGAAAGGCAAAGCGCAGACTTAGAAAAGAAAAAGAAAATTTTTGTGTTGTTTACTTTACGTACCAATGACTGTCATTCTCTAGTGCATTTGTAGATTGTAGTTATATTTTTCTGCAGTTGTAGGTAAAGCGTTATGGTTTGTTGCCGTTGCAGCTGTAAGAGAATGGAATAAATTTGCCAGATGTTAAAGTTTATATGGACTTACCAGTAAGTTGCTTCGTACTGCCAAATAAATGACGTAATCCCTGGATGTGCAGACACCTCAAGCATGTAGAATGATTATCAGTGATACATGCAACAATGACCTTAGAAGACAATAATTTCCATTATTATGAAAGAAGGCACAAAACTTTAAAAGAGAAACCACATCCCATCATAACCTAACATTCCAAAAATATATATTTAATATATATGCTGGTTACAAAAAGTGGTTTAAATAGAAATGTCTTCTCCTCATAAGGTGCAAAATTGTTCAATATAGTGAAATGTTACACACAAAGATGCTGAAAGCACCTGATTATTTTATCAGTGTTTGTTTTTTATACTACATATATAGGTTTATATCTCTTGTTCTAAAAAAACATTTGTATATAAATGAAACAATTGTATTGTTATTTTTCCTTATCATATGACTTTATAGTATGTTTCTGTATTCAGCTGTAAAGAAGCATTTACTTCAAAACTGTTTCATTCTACTTTAATATTTATAGGAGAGCTGTGTCCTCAATGGAGGCTTGCTTAAAAGCATATAGCTGTCAGAAATGCACTGTGGGAGAAGCCCCCTCTTAGACCCCCTCACCCCATGGGTTAACATATGTTGTGATCATTAATGAAGCATGCCAGGTAAAAAAATGCCATAGAAGAAGGCAAAGTGGTTTCATTAATACAATAGGTAAAGCTGTTCAAAGTCATTTAGTTGGTTGTTTATGTCCAACGTCTGTATTAATTGTGTAAAGCTTATATAATGCTTAATGCACCATTAGCCTTGCATTTATTTCTTAAAGCTGTTTATCTTAGCATGCATCTCAGAGTGTGCTGGGGTCTATCCCTATGCTTATAGTATCAAAGTACCCCAAAATTTTTGTTGTCAGTCTATCATGTGGCAGATTTACAGATAAACACTTTACATGCTAAATTGCTCTCTTGGATTTTTGTTTTTTTACTTTGGGAACAAACCATTTTTTCACACTTTGTAAAAATTAAATGTGTGACAAAAGGCATGGTATATGTATATATATATAAATTAATGGAATACAATTTCCATTTAAAGTTCAATTATTAAAAATATCTCACCAGTGCCATATAAACTTTTCCATAAGACTGTAAAAAACACAAAAATAATAAAACTTTATATACTGTTCCATCACATAAAAGTATAGATTGTTGCTAATTGTTATTTACCCCAAATTCACATCAAACACTCTATGATTCATGCATGTCTGTTTTTCTATTCACCCATAATGTTCAGTTTTATTTACAGTCTGCCTTTAAAAAATGCCTGGAAACAAATTTGTCTTTATAAATCTTTTTAATAAGAAAGCCACAATAATTATTTTGTGTATAAAAAAGTTGTGAGTTTATACAATGTATTTCAAAACCCAAATTCATTAGAAATGGGAATGAAATGTTTGTAAGGAAAAAGAAAAACCCAGCTTACAATTCTATTATACAGTGCATAAAGTACACTCTATAGACAAAAGTACTCGGACAAACCACTTTATCATTAAATTAAGGTCCTATTGCCATATATGTATAAAATCAAACACCTAGCCATGCATTTTTGATACAATTGTGTGTTTGCAGATTTGTGAGAAGTTTTTTTTTATTTTTTTTATCTGTTCATCATGACTATCCAGTACATACTGCAAGGTCTCGAAAGGCATGGCTCATGGTTTGGTGTAAATGAACTTGACTGATCCACAAGGAGCCCTGACCTCAACCCTATCAAACATTTTGGAATGAACTACAATGGAGACTGTGAGTAAGACTCATTCAGTTATCTTCAGTGCATGTCCTGACAAATGTGCTTTGTATGAATGAGCAAATTGGCACGACATGCTCCAAAATATTGTAAAATACAATTTTATAATCTGGAAAGAATTGTCTGAAGATAAAACATGTGGGTGTCAGAATACTTTTTTTTTTTAAATATTGTGTAATTGTTATAATGAGCATTTACTGTGGAAAATACTTTTTGGCCATTCATATAGGATTAGAAGTGCAGAATTAATCATTTTTTATCAAAATAGAATTGAATCACACACACATTAATGTCTACTTTTTTTTTACAAATCCAAATACATAGAGAAAGGAAACAAAACATCCATTCTGCATCATAGACAATAAGCCACATACCTACATTACATTACATTTGGTCATTTAGCAGATGCTTTTATCCAAAGCGACTTACACAAGTTAAGCACAGGGTTAATTACAACATCCCTGGAGCAAAGAGGGTTAAGGGTCTTGCTCAAGGACCCACATTGGTAACTTCAGTGATCTGGGATTTGAACCCCCAACCTTCAGGTTGATAGTCCAACGCTCTAACCACTGAGCTACTGCGCCCCTACTACTGAAAGAATCGTGTTTTTATTTTTTTAAGCCATTTATCTTGTCTGAACTTCTTTATTGAAGTCAGTGATTTATTTCCACTTACCATTTTGAGTCTGACTCAATAACATCAGAAGATAGCTAATGAAGGGTTAGATTACAAGTGCATTCACATGCTTCTTACTTGTGTCATACATATCTTAAAGGCATATCCTCCTATGTAATAAAGCTTGTTTGGAGTGGCTTATTGTGAATCTCAACAATCGAAAAAGTGGCGCCCTAAGGGGGCCATATGAGTTTATTGACTCGCTGAGATGTTTTCTGGTTGTCTCTCAGTTAATTGAGTAAGTGCAGAGGGCAGGAGAGTGAATCTGTAGGGAAAGTTCAATTAGAGTAAATATGCATTTATGTGCTAGCAAAGCATGCCGAGCTCGTAGTTGTCATTACTGATGCTCTGCTCGCTCGTTCCACTGGCATGAAGAAGATTTAACAAGGGAAGAAATGTAACAGGCATTAAGTCATGGACGAAAGGTTGAGCTTAAGACTGTTTTATTGCAATGCCGCTAAACCAAGCAATAAAGTTAAAAATAGTTACTTATATCTAGTGCTGTATGAGGCACATGATTCTGGTGATAATCTCAGGAATCATCTAATAAATGTTAATATAAAAGGAAAAAACCAGCCAATCAAATAATACTATTCCTATGATAATTCTATAATAAATTTTCGACACTTTATTTACACTGATCTGTGTAAAGAAAATGGTATTGAGGGACATCCTTTACCACTGAATCATATTATATAGTGCCAGTCAAAAGTCACTTTGATTGTTAATGTTTATATTTTTATATAATTGATAAAATGGACAATTAAGCTGTGTTTGTATCACAATTTGGGTCTGTATTGAAGTAATGACACATATAAAAATATTTATGTTGCATTGAAAAATAAAATTTCTTAAATATATGCTAAAATTTTCTTATTAACATATTTCCTGAAGAGGATATGTTGACTCATTGACATTTATAAATATCAACGAAACATCTATTTTTAGCAGCTTTGCTAACTTATGCTATTTGAGATATATACTAGTACCACATAATAGTCATCCTGTTTTGCATGTACTCCCACATTCACACTTTCATATACATCATGATCCTTTTACATATTATACACTCTCAAAAATCTATTATTCTTATCATACATCCTCAAACACAGACTCCCACACAAACAATACCTACACAGTGTGATACTACACATATTTTGTTTAATGCAATCTGACCACAGATGCATATTGTCATACTTTCCCATGTGCTTTCTCATGTTTGTTTTATACTCATGTTGAAACTCATGACTTCTGTAGAAAATCAATATATAAAATGCTGAATGTGTCTGAAAAACTGGATGTGAGACTCGGTAAAGGTCAATATATATATATATATATATATATATATATATATATATATATATATATATATATATATATATATATATATATATATATATATATATATATATATTCTGTATTTCTCATCTAAATATATTTTGACTAAATACTTAATTTTTGCTGAAATGATTCTATACTTCCAAAAAGCTAAAACCCAAATAATTTGCTACTAACAACTTGCCACTAACACCAATTTCTGTTAAATATAGTCAAGAGTGAGAACGCCATTGTTCAAGGCAGGTTACATTAGCCAAGCTGTTTATCAAAATAAACTTAGTTCAGGGTGGTCATGGCATTGATTTCTCTGCCAAATGTAATCTGCTTCACAGTAATAAATCTGATCTTGACATCTGCACAGGCCTCAGCCTTACCTAAACAGTGCCAACTAAGGGTGTTTGTCCTGCGATTGGGTGATAGTCACTATGACAACGCACACCACAATTAGACAAGTGTAATCCCTCCTTCAAACAGTTGCGTGGTTAATTACTCCAGTTTAGTAGAAAGGGTGGAAAATAGGCAACTGGGCTCCAAGCTTACTTTTTTCTCTAACTGTAAGATGAAACTGTGTTTTATAGCTGTGCAATTATGCAGAAGTACATGTGCACAAGGAATTAGGAAAATAGCAAAAAGTGTCTAAAAAGAGGAGAAGACAGGCTGCATTTTTCATCCCAAATCCAACCAACAGAGAAAAAAGCTATTTGTGTCTTAATGGATATTTGAGATCAGAGGTTGCACTGAATAAGTCATTGCTGTCTTCAACAAGCAAGTATTTAGTAAACCACTAGCAATGTGTGTGAGTAGCAGAGCATGAGAAAGATAAGGTTGAAACACACACACACACACAGAAGCATACCATTTTTATTCCCAAGCCTTAGCACCAAAAGCAACTCCCCCCTTTTTTTCTCTACAAAGGAAATGAAAATGCATGGCCCTTTTTCCCAAAAGCCCACCACAGACACCATTTGCTCTTCTCTCTGCCATGTTAACAGAAAAACTTCATTTGGCGTGTATTGTTAAAATTTTTATTAATAGCAATTTGTGTCACTCTGGTAGGCTTCTCTTGTTGAAAACATCCAGCAGTTGTACTAAACTATCATTCAACTTGTCAGGAAAATTTTGTTCTCATGCAGTATGAATAGGCTGTGTGTTGGCACAGGGAGATGCCTGTGTTCGTAGGTCACGTTGTTCACATTTGAAAGCTTCAATAGCAAAGAGATGTTTTATTTAAAGCAATGTCTGTTTTTTAACCAATTTCTGTTAAATGCAACTAAGATGTTTGTGGTTGTTTGGTTTACACTGTCCGTTTGATAACAATAGAAACTTTGAATCGAATCTTTATGTCGTGTATATTTGTCATTAATCCACATTTGAAATTGTTTTCAAATGTGGATCAATTTGATTTGTTCATTTATATCATGCTCCTTGTAAATAGCATATCGTCTCAAAGCTGCTTTTCAGTTTTCTAAGCCTGAAACTAAAAACCCAAAAAGTTAAAGAGACAGTGGCAAGGAAAAACTCCCTGGTATTTGTTTTTATGTTTAATGTATGTTTGTATATGTGATGATCTAAAAGAAATGATTTTTACCTTAGTGTTGATGTTAACTGGGGAAGTTTATTCAGACAAATTTTTATCATGATGTCATCATAACAAAAACATTTAAGAACCACTGCAATTTCCATTTGTTTTATTCTGTAATATCCTTTTAAAATGATAAAATTTCAAAACCCAGTCCCTAAGCACACATATGCAAGAGCTAAAAGCTTGTATGTTTACGTATGTGGGAATGCCATCCATCCATTATCCATCCATTATCCTCCACTTTATCCTATATTAGGGTCACGAGGGGGTTCCCCATGCCCATCCAGGGGAGAACGTCTCGGGCGCTGGGCAGTTACACCCAGGACAGGGCGCCAATCTATCGCTGGGCACACACTCACTCACACAGACACATACACACTCACTATATGGGGCAATTTGGAGAATTCAATTGACTTGATCCATGTTTTTGGACTGTGGGAGGAAACCGGAGAAAACCCACGCGGACACGGGGAGAACATGGAAACTCCACCCAGATGGGGATTCGAACCGGGAATCCCTAGTGCTGAGAGGCGTACGTGCTAACCACTAAGCCACCGTGCCGCCATGTGGGAATACAAACCACAAAATATTCAGGAAACAGAAATGTATTAATGAGTCCTTTTTAATATGGCTCTAGCTGTATCCTTTATGTCATCTATACTTTATAGTTTACCACAACAGTTCTACATCATCACAATACTTACCATTTACATATTTTTGCATGTATATTATCTGACTTTATTACTAAAATTTCTAGCTAAGAATATTTACATTTATTCAAAACAAGTTTGTGAGTACATCTGTTAAGGAGACCTGTCATTGAATGTAACACTGATATTGTTTGATATTGATCAAACTTCGTTCAGAATCTCATCAGTTGTAATTTCTCAAATCATTTTGGATTAATTAAATGTCATGACTTGGCAGAGATAATTACGCTTTCAAATAAATATTGGTTAAAATTATAAACTGAAACAGGATTGTTCTTAATTTTGTCTTGTGTACAGACAAGCACTCTGTTCTCCTGATTTCCTCTTTGTTATATGGTACTAGACTTTGTGCTGACTGTGAAGCGAACATTTTAACCGTATATTCAAACAATGTTAGAAACTGAGTTTTGGAGTTTTTATTATTTTTGTGCATTATTCATCATACACTCTAAATTATCCTACAAGTTAGCCTATAGCTGTCCAAAGGTTTTGTTGGTGTTTCTAATAGAGATGAAGGACAAAAATGTTCTGCTGAGTGTGTGTGCTATTTTCAGTCTTGTAAATTAATACAGAAGTAATACAAAAGCAACTTTACTTAATAACTAATTACCTTTGTATTCATAATGTATTTTTAAAATAAATAACATAGTAAATTGTACCCTGCGCTGATAATAATACAATATAATATAATATAATATAATAAATACAATTAAATCATTAATAATAATGAAAAAGAAAGGTATGTTTTGTAATGTTTTTTTTGCTGTCTGTTTTATTTTAAAAGTTCTAGTATTTATTTGTAGTATCCTAACCATCATATTTACCTGGACTAAAACTGCACAATTCATGTTCAGTTCTTTCTTCTTTTGTGCAGCACTTTAATCCATCAGTGAAGCATTTGTAGTGCAGCATTTTTCCAGTTATCACCTAGTGCTATAAAGCTGATTAACCTGGAACTGAAATCACATAAACTATAAACTAAAGGATTAACTGTTAATAAACAAAATCATATATACATCTAGGAATATTTTATAACCTCACAGTTGCCAGAAGGTGTCAGTGTGAATTCTAAGTAAACAAATGAAAGATGTATAATGGAAACAGGACATGAACAGGGATAATAGGGTTTGGATCATTTTTATGTGACACGAAGTAAATGCTGCTGAGTTGAGCAACATAAATAGAACACGGTGGTGTACAAAGCAGCTCTCCATTTGAGGAGGTCATTAATCATGAAAATATGGCCAGGGCTTTGCTCTCTGTCTGGCTGAGTGGCATATCACTGTTCCTTGGTGCTTTTCTTGCTTTCTTTAATCGTCGTCGCTCCTGCTGCTGCATCATTGGCCGCAGGGCTGATGGACGGTGGGTAGGGGGCGGGTTGCTGCAGGTTTTCTACTTTATCTGTTATCTTCACTTCCCCCGCCCTCTGCTCTCTCTCTCTCTCTCTTCTGCCTCTCTGCCTCTCTCTTTGTACCTTAATCCTTGTATTATGACCCCACAGAAAAGTAGTTGCATGAACTGGCAAAACTGGAGGAGAGTTAGTGAACCTTAATTAATGTAATGAAATGTAGAGAATGACTAAAGAGAAAAAGAGAAAGGTTAGAGCAGTAAAACAGTCACTTTCTACAGTTTTTAAAGTTACACAGGCTGATGTCTGCCTGTATGGATCCATGCCATCCTTAAAAACACCTTTAATATCTATATAAAAATGTAAGTGGCAAAAACAGGTTTATGGTCTTTTTTAGAATTAGAATTATCTTAGAATTAGAATTATCTTGCCCCATATAGAGTGTGTTGTGAGTGAGTGTATAGAGTGTGTGTGAGTAAGTGTGTGCCCAGCGATAGATTTGTGCCCTGTCCTGGGTGTATCTGCCCAGTTCCTGAAGCGTTCTCCCATGGATGGGCATGGGGAACCCCCCCATGACCCTAATAGAGGATAAATCGGAACATAATGGATGGATGAATCATTTTGATTGGCTAGTTTTTAATTCTAACCTAGTAATTAATTGATAAGGTGGATATTTAGATACAAAATAAGAAAAACGGGACCCAGGTTAAAAGAATAAGATCAAAAATATATTTTTTTTGTTTTTGCTGAATTCCTTCATTTATATGGTAAAAAATTTTAATCTTCACATTGCTAATACAGATAATTAAAGCACAACAAATAACCAAAAACCCAGTAATTAAAGTAATTAACAGTAATTAAATTTGTTGTTAACTTTTTTTTTTTTTTTTTTTTTTTTTTTTTTTTTTTTTTTTTTTAGAAGTTCAACATCTGGAAATCATCAGTTTGTGTTTTTTCAGGAAGGCTTACAAACAATTCAGTCATAGGGGCAATTTAGTATCTCGAAATTACTCATCAGTATGTCTTTGGAATGGGGAGGAAGAGGGATTCCCGAGTGGAAACCTACGCAGACACTGGGAGGACATGCAGAGTTCACATAGAAAGGAAATTTGTTTGCCCTACCTAGAACTAGTGGGCAGATGTGCCATCATGCCACCATCAAGTATTAGAAGCAGGAGTTCATTACTGTCAAAGTGAAAAAGCCTCATCATATCTAGAGCTCTAACCTCATAATCAGTTGTGTGAACTAGGGTTAGTGTGAGTGTTTTTTAGAGCAGAACCTTTTGTTTTTGTCTCACACCAGCTGTGCACTGACTGCTTCACTCTTCTCCACAATCCCTGATTACAAACCAACACACCCAAAGCCTGTAATATCGATTACTCTCTCCTTATTCATTTGTAGTATAAGACATACACGTGGAATGTGAGCGTGTGTGTGGGTGTAAGAGAAAAGCCATGTGTGATCCACGTGTGATTCAATTACACCACACTTTAACCCATCACGTATGTGAGAGTTATTTACAATCACGTCTCACTGCAGTGTCTGAAGATCATTTCGGCAGTGAGTGAAGTGCATCTCCTGAGGCACGCCAGCCTCTCTTTCCCCTCAGGCCAAAAAAACATCATTAACATTATTATTGTTTGCCTTCACTTTTTCTCCCCTGTATCTCTTTGTATTCATTCAAAGGGCCTGCATTAACAATGCTCTTTCTATTGACTGTATAATTTCTATAGGACTTACAAATACACAAGAGTTTCAAATGTCCCTGAAGCCTGCAAGGTAATTATGTAAATTGTCATAGGTTCTTCATGCAGTTATGCGTGGCACATATTCGGTCATGATTCACCACAATAATGTGTTAGATTTTACAGCCTTCATGCTTCAATGATCATAAGACTTAAATGGTCTCCAGAATGAAGTTAGTATAGACTATGATTGGTCATTTACTGTGGTATTTAAAGGTGTTATTTATCTGTTTCTCTTCTTGTGGTGGTTCTTGATCATAATTCAGTAAAAAAAAATGTTAAGACTATGTAGACACAAACACTATTACTCATTTTGAATTTAGTACAATTTTGCCTATGACTAGATTTGAGGTTGTATTTGATGTGGTGATGTTCTAGATACAATATGTCATTTAGGAAGGAACAAAAGCACATCTCACATTAAACATATTTATTTTAGTGTGAAAATAATAAAAATTCCAGTCATTACTTTTCAGTCAAACCTATTATCCAATATTATATTGAAGTTTAGGTAGGTAGGCTTTATTTTATTTTTTATGTTATTTTCACATCGATTCCCAAAACTTACCAAAAATGGGCCACATCTGGCTAAACTGTATAAGATATTGAGAATGAAAGCTACAGCCAGAGTAACACTACCACAGAAGTTCTCTAGCAAACAATAATCGTTTCCTAATTGATAACATCACTCAGGTCCTGTCATTGCAACATTTACTTGTATGATGATTGTTATTGGAAATAGCTGAACACTTGATCTTACTAAGATCAACAAAGCACAAGCTGATCCTGGAAATCATGTCCTACAAATTACTAATTGATATCATTCCCAAATTGCAATGTAAAACCCTACAACAGAAGCTCACTACGGTAATTTATTGTAACACATGTAAAATAGGAATGTTTATGGTTCATTTTGAGTTTATAATTCATCTATGTTTCTTCCCAAATGTACAAATGTATGAAAGCTGAAACCTAGTGAGCTACACAAAACTTTCAACTCTATCATAGACACTGCCTTAAATTTGATTTCCTTTTAAACCTTTAAACTTAAATGGTTTTAAAAAGCACAGAAATGAAGGTGTGGTGGTTCAGTGTTTGGGGTGTAAGGCTTTTAATCGGAATGTTGGGGGTTCAAATCAAGAGTTCACAAAATAAAGGCTGACCATGTAGTTTGACCCCAACATTATGCTTGGATAGTAAGTGGCTTTGGATAAAAGCATCTACAAATTAACCAAATGAGCTATATAATAGTATAGAACAGTAGAACACAACTTTTAAAATATTACACCTCTCTTCTTCACACAAATGTTTTTTTTTTAGAAAAAAAAGATCTGGACAGTTTTTTTCACCTGTTAAAAAATATTTGTTTAACATTTGGCATTGAATGATCATAAAAATGTCTTTAATTTGGTTATAGACTGTTTGTACTCTGCATGAAAGTTTGCCATATTTCACAAAGAAAATGTTTGAATTTTAGGATTTTAAGTGTTTAATGTCTGTGATAGTTTTGCAGAGGTTTATTTCCTTTTGATCATTTGGATCATGTGGTTTTCACATTTAAAAATACTGTAGTCTGACCTGCAACTGAGCGCTCATACTTCATTATACAAAACTCTACATTCTTATTCTTAAAGTTTCCTGAGTAGTCACAAACGTATCGTGGCTTTTGTTATAAGACGTGGGGTAAAAACAGGTTTATGTTTTACTGGGATGAACATTTTAATGAACATGAGATGAGATGTAATCCAGGTACAATAATACAGGCTCAGTGTACATTTAGAATGAGTTACTGTTCTGGATACAGAATACATGTTCACTTAAGCTTGAAAGCTCTGAAATCTCTTTTGCCGCTACCAATTTCATAGCATCTTGATATTTTGTAATGAAGTGATGTTCAGTTAAGAAACAGGGTTGTCTGATATAGAAAATCAATGCTTGATACTAGTGATGGTCCAGTACCGCTCATGCATCCGTGCTTAGGCAGATCTTAATTATCTGGCCAATAGCCTCATTCAGCATAATGATGGCTGGGGCAGACTCAGTCTTGCTTAAGGAACACATTGTATTACGCAAAATACTTGTCTGCCTTAACACCCAGCCACACATAAACAGTCCTGTCCCCTCGTTTTCAGACTGTGCTGTCATATAGATCATTTTATCGCAGAGATAATGACCAACAGGAGAAATTGCAATGAGCGCACATTTCATTAGAACGATTGCTTGAATTTTATATCCTGCTCCCTTTCTCACTCATCCGTTTATCTTACTTTGTGAAATCAACAGCCTTGCGCTGAGCACCTCACACACGCTGAGTTTATGATTTGGAATTGTGCAGAGAGCGTCACTTTAGCCAAATTGCAATTCGCTTAGTTTGTGCCTTTCTTTTTTTCCCCCAAGGAAGCGTGAAGGAGAGAAAGAAATGCAAAAGACTACCATTCAACAGCCTAATAATACCAACCTCTAGGATCACACTGTGGAATTATTGCAGAGCTGGGTTTATCCTCAAGAATCAGCAAAGAGTCAGGTAGAAATTAGGGTTAATTAAAGACATTAAAGGATTGGAACTGATGTAACAATGACTTTGCCCATAAGGGTTGTGCAGTTAAAAAAGATCTTAATAAGACTGCAGAGAGTGTTCGCTGTATTTAAGCTCAGAACAAATGTCAAAGTACAAGTAGCAAAAAAAAGACATCAATTCAAATCTAGATTTTAATACCTACCATGTAGAGTATTTTTTTTTAATGTATTTCATGAAAATCCTACATCTTTATTTACTGTATTTGCAGACATTCAGCAAAAAATTTATTTTTATATTATGCAATCAGAATACTTATACAACAATAATAATAATAATAATAATAATAATAATTAATTCATTCATTCATTATCTTCCACTTTATCCTCTATTAGGGTCGCGGTGGGGTTCCCCATGCCCATCCAGGTGAGAAGGTTTCGGGCGCTGGGCAGATAGATCCAGGACAGGGCGCCAATCTATCACTG
Organism: Corydoras sp. C115; assembly: GCA_019802505.1. Taxonomy (NCBI): domain Eukaryota; kingdom Metazoa; phylum Chordata; class Actinopteri; order Siluriformes; family Callichthyidae; genus Corydoras; species Corydoras sp. C115. The sequence goes on from JAFMOC010000008.1 coordinate 445,674, forward strand.
GGCACACACTCACTCACACAGACACGCACGCATACACACTTTATATGGGGCAATTTGGAGAACTCAATTGACTTGCTCCATGTTTTTGGACTGTGGGAGGAAACCGGAGAACCCGGAGGAAACCCACGCAGACACGGGGAGAACATGGAAACTCCACCCAGATGGGGATTCGAACCGGGAATCCCTAGTGCTGAGAAGCCACCGTGCCGCCTAATAATAATAATATCTTTCTAATTTAATTGTAATTTATATTTGGATTTTGTTAATTAAGCACTGATGCTTGTTTCACTTCGGTAAGTTTTAAGTATATTCCTTGTGTGCTAAAGCTTTTAACGTGAATGGGTCACTTCGTCTGTACTGCGTATGTGCCCATACGTGTGTGTGTGTGTGTGTGTGTGTGTGTGTGTGTGTGTGTGTGTGTGTGTGTGTGTGTGTGTGTTTTCTTAGGCCATGCTATTATTTTCAATTAATTACATTAGCATGTGTCTTTCTAACTGCCACATAAGGTGAGCTCTTATCCACTGCCTTCCAACTGAGCCTGAGAACTATTGATCTAAAGCATGTTGTCATTCAAGTGATAATTAGGAGCAGGTTACAGGTCAACCTCTGCACCTTTGAACATCTGGACTAGACTTCCTCAAGGACAAGGCAAACAGTGGGACTCTTGAACCACTCTGAGGCTGGCTTGCCTCACTGCATACTGCTCCATGCAAATGAACTAATTAATTCCAGAGCTTCGTGAGATACACACACTTTAAATTGTGGAAATATCCTCAACAGAAGCAAACCTATGTGTATTATGGTTCAGTATTAGACATAAAGCTGTGAATACTTCAAATGCACATTGAGCACAGATATAAATATGTGTGTTTTAAGCTTATGTCTCTGTGAAAAGTGAAATTGAATTTAGTATAGTTGAATAGTTGAAACATCAGTAAGGGTTATGTTTAGGATGCTGTGCAGCTTAAATTGATTCATGCTCTGAGATAAACTTCTATATGATGAGCTATTTCAAAAATTCATAACAGTTATTATAATACTCATTTGTAACAGTGGAAAGTGGTACCAAAAATGGTGATACTATTAAATATTATAATAATAGATAAATAAGCTACATAAATAAAAACTGTACAAGGGTATTAGAGAATTTATGCACTAAATACATACACTGCGTGCACAAAAGTATTGGGGCACCTACACATTGCATATACGGCAGCTTTTATGTTTAATACATTTTATGACATTATGACATGACATTTTATAAGTAGCTTTACCCTTGTATTTGTATGAAATCTTGTGCATTTATCCTGAAGATTATTTGTAAGACAAGGATGTCAGAAAGTGAAAGTTCCTGGCTTGCAGCATTATTTAACTTTATCCCAAATGTATTTGATAGGGTTTTGTTCAAGGCTCTGTCAGGCCAGTCAAGTTCTTCACACCAAACTCACCCAGCCATGCCATTATGGAACTGAGGCACAGTCATCCTTAAAGAAAAGAAAAAAATTATAAAACTGTTCCCACACAGTTAAAAACATAATCATTTTGGATATTATAGCAAAGTAACTGTAAACACCTGGATTTACAGATGAAGAGATGTGTTTTGTCCATTTTGTGTACATAGATGTATAGATAGCCAGTTGTATCGTTAATGTTTTGCTTTTTTTCATCGACTAAAGCTACATTAGTTCATTCTGTGTTAGCAGGGAATAGTTTCACTAAATGACTGCATTACTTTCTGCCATATGAATTGCATTAACTGTCCATGAATAATTGTGTGTGCATGGTGAATGTGCTTACTGCTAAAGGTTTTAATCAACTCAGCAAGCAGCTGGAGCTTAATCTCTAAACTGAGGTTCAATGAAAATGAAAAATAAAAGTACAGTAACCAAAAGGATCAAATCTATTTGACTGCTTACAAAGAGTTCAGGGAGGGCTACCAACATATGCAGTTCATTTGCAAATTTGCAAAACTTTACTGATAAGTATCAAAAAGAAAACCTCTGCATGTTTAACAGCGGAGGTGTGTGTTTGCTAGTTTCAAATGCAGACTTTTTTTTTTATTCACACAAACAGGCAGCTTTAGTCTGACCAACAGTGTGACGGAAAAAGATTTATCAGTCGCTGGTGCAAATGATTTGCATGTTTTAAATGTACATGAACAAACTAAACTGTTTTTAATCCTCCCATGCAAATTCACAACACGAATGGAAATGAGCGAGCAAAGAGAATTCAGTAGACACAAGCAGTGCAAATGGTGCCCTCTTGTGGCTGCAGCACTAACATTGTGGCAGAGACTATAAACCTAACGTCCTAAACATTAAGATTTACTTCATGTGATTACCTCACTGATTGCATTGCAATGCAGTATTTCCTAAACTCGTTGGAAAGTAGATGATTTTTCTCCAAATTTTGTTTGCAAAGTATATCTTAAAAGATTCCTTTCATGGTGATTTTGGTAATTGTTTTGCGTCATTGTGCTAAAATAATTCTACGGAATCATATAAAATGAAAAATATGCGTGCCATGCTCATAAAGTACAAAACACCACAAAAAGCTCACGCTTTTTCATAACAGAGTCTTGGGTGTGAGGTGGTACATTGTTTGAAGACAACTTTTAAATCTAGTAGAATATTTTTTCACTGTTATATATATTATTATGGGCGGCATGGTGGCCCTAAATAGTTTCCATGTTCTCCCCGTATCCGCGTGGGTTTCCTCCGGGTTCTCCGGTTTCTTACCACAGTCCAAAAACATGGATCAAGTTAAATTGAATGCTCCAAATTGCCCCATATAGAGTGTGTTTGTGTGAGTGAGTGTGCCCTGTCCTGGGTGTATGTGAAATGTATGTAAATTTTACATTACATTTGTATTAATTTAATGACAATGCTTTTAAAGATTAGCTTCATGTTTATCAAGATCTCAGGTGGTAGCATATTTGCTCATGCGTTATTCATCAAATTAAAACCGACTTTGTGATCATTTTTGCCTACAGACAACTTTAGTAGTTTGTTAGTTACAACTAGCAATGTGTACTGGATTCAGTTACCATTATTATCCGGGATTTTTGTTGGAAAAAACAATATGGACACCTACACATTACATTTTCAGGAGCTTTTGTAACATCTCATACAATCTCCTCTTTGCAGTTAAGACCGCTTTCAATAATCTAGGAATTCTTTCTATGAGTGTGTCTGTGAGATTTTTGTCCATTTATCGGGATGAACATTTGTGAATGAGAACAATTAGCGATTGCCACATTGAGATCTGAATATTTGATATAGCACCTTATTTTATACCAGATGCACTTCCTGACCCATCTGTTTATCTGGGCCTGGCTCTGGCACTGATGTGAGGTGTGAGTACACCTCAAGTGCTCGGACAATATAGCAGCTCTAGTTTACCCACTGGCATGTTGAATGTGGGAGGAATCAAACCTAGAATTTTGTTGATGTCAAGTCAAATCTCTAAATGCTGTAACACATCTAACTTTATAATAAGGTTGTGGGTTCAAATCCCAGGTCCACTGAAGTTACCAGTGTGGGTCCTTGAGCAAGACCCTTAACCCTCATTGCTCCAGGGATGTTGTGATGAACCCTGTGCTCACCTTGTAAGTCGCTTTGGATAAAAGTGTCCAATAAGTGACCAAATGTAAATGTAATGTATAATATTTATAAAGCACCAGCAGACACTCAATAATGATTAAAAACAAACTGTGTGAACCAGAGAAGTTTAATATGTATGAAATTGTATATATGAGTATGTAAGTAAACAATAAGTTCAAACAGCATACAGTTTGAATGACCTTCCATCTGAATGTCACTTACAGTCAGGGTAGTAGTTTGGTTGAGGATTATAAGGAAATGTTTTTAACCTTGACTTACTTAAAAAATGTTTTTTTTCACCGGTGGTTAGCGTTTTCATGCCCTGGAGAAACTTTTTTTTAATTGTCTGTTGGGAATGAACACCAGGCTTCTTAATTGATCTGACCTTTTAACAGCACTTAAAAAATTTCCAATCCACATTCTATTGTTCCATCTGCCACTTTAAAACGACATCTGCTTAACTGGATTTCACCTGCTGATCTCTGCTCAGTTATTTTGAAAAATAATGTATGCAGCAACAGATGTTCAATTTTCAATAGTTTAAAATTAGTGAACTTCTTTTCACTATAGTTTAAGAGTTTCTCTCCTTGGTCGTTCAGAAATTCCAACCTGGAAATGAATGAATGCATGTATTTTTTACGATACACAGTTTCTATGTGATGCTTCTTTATTAACCTTAAATATTTTTCATAAGAAATCATGGCTGTGGAATATTCTAAAATCATTATGGTAATACCCTACCTCCTTTGAAGTCATTGCTTTCCAACCTCTGAGACATTACACTCCAGTCAATGCAAAAAATGTGTGTTGCGTTTGTCTGGTTGTGTGATGTAGGTTAAAATTGCAGTTGTGTATATCCTCTAATATATCTTAACATCTTAACTGCAAAGAGGAGGCATATATCGAGAGATGCAAATCTGTTAGTATGCAGTCTTATACAAATGTTTCGAAATGCATTATTTGCTGAAGTGGCGTGACATATTCGCTTTTGTGTATAATTAACATTTTTAAAACAATTTTAAGTATTTGCTAAAATTTTTATTTAAGGTTTTTCACCAATATGTAGAAATGTGTGTGCTGTAACAATGTTTCATTTATTTAATTAATACATTTTTATACAACTTAAGTAAAATAATTAAAAAAAGACTTTGGGACAGAGCCGATTTTCTACATTTTCTTCCCTGCATTGGTACTGAGCAATTATGCAGAGAAGAAAATGTAGAAAACCGGCTCTGTTCTGAAGTTTATACTTTAGAGTTATATGCAAAGTTTTCTGACTGAACCTCAAATTGCATATGTTTGAAATCAACACATTTCAGTAACCATCTCTGTTTTATATCTGTTTTATATCTTACAATAGTCTAATGAAAAAATGTGTAAGAATATCCTCCACTAGAAGTCAGTATTTGCAGGCAGCCCAAGAAAATGAGAACATGATTTGTGCATGTGTTTGGCCACCAGACATCCTGTTTTAAAGCAAAACTATCATGGTTGTCAGCATGAAATTTTAGATGCAGTTAATTATGGGTATGGCCATGATAGAGCATATTAAATAAAATCACCAGCTGTATCATATTATGAATTCTAAAATAAAATGCGTACATCAGTTTATCAAATGCAGCATAGTCACAAAAAGTGCATTAGTATAATCTGCCTAGGCCTCTCTTTATAATATATCTGACTTTACTTAGCTCTGAAGTATAATGTGCATTTACTTGCATTTTCCATTTTGTTTTGTATTTAATGCTTGTGTTCAATGTGCAGTGACATAAATGGAAATACTTCTGCAATGTTTTCTCTGTAGGACTTTGCATCTGTTCTTTTACATATTTTATATTTATTATATATTATATATTATTACATATTATTAATAACCTAGTTTAATTTGTTAATTTGCAGTTTAATTTCCTTTTATTTACAGTAAATGATTAATTTATTCCCTCTCCATTACTTACAAGTTACAGTGGTGAACTTCTATATCCTTTTTATATTCTTCCTGAAATTTGAACCTAATCAAGTCATAAAAGTTAAAATAGACAAACAAAGACCTAATAACTACAAGAACTACAAAATGCATCTACATAATAAGTGGAGCTGATACAATAGACAAGAAGTGTAGAAACAAAAAGTTGTGTCTGATAAATTGACTAGGGAGTATGTACTGTATATATTTCCATCTGGTTTATGTACTTTTTGTTTTTGTATTTGAATGTCATTCAGTGGTACACCAAGATAAAAATCTTGCAATTGAAATCATACATGGCATAATAATTTTTTCCTAAAAACAAAAAAAGAAACATAGTGATGAGTAATAATCCAGCTTCACTGGTCTTCAGCTTTAAGGTGTTGCTTTCCATGATTCAAATATTGCCTTGTGATGAATTTCCTTTATGCAGATCATGTTTGTGCAGACAATCTCACATAGTAACATAGGTTTCTGCTTTAACGGTTAACTCGGTTATCTCAGTTAGATCAGTTAACTCTGCTGCAAGTCTGTTGTGGTTATATTGTCATATTGGTGTACTGATTCGTCAGTCTGTTTCAAATATTAGAAGTGCTATATATAAATGGTCTTGGATCTTTGATTTTGATTTTCTAATGTTACTGCTACATTTACATTACATTTTACCATGTTTATTTCATTCATTTGAACAACACAAGTTGGTAAGTTATAAAGGAACATTTTAAACTGCAATATAATTGATCCTAATCATTTTCAAACTAATGCCTCATTAATCCCATCATTCCATCATTTGGCAATTTTGAAGGATTGAGTGAAAACTTCACCATGACATTAAAATATCAGACAATTGTTACTAGAACACAGGGAAGAAGCTGAGGGGTATCTCTAAAAATTAAACTAAAGGTAAGAGGGAGCTGATCCAGTGTCAGTGCCTTTTATTAAATGTGGAAGTAAATCTGCGGGAAGTGAATGGAAAAAGAGTTGAGTAACCAGGTCTATATCAAGCTTTTCAGAAGTAAGGGTATAAGGGAGGGGAAAGGGGGTGGAATCGTGTTTTAGCATTTACATTTAGTCATTTAGCAGATGTCTTTATCTAAAGTGACTTACAACTGAGAACAACACAAGTCAGTAGTTAAGGACGAACCAGCTACACTGTAGAATTATCAAACCTGATCTGCATTCAATGGCTTTTAAATCTAGATTAACCATATCTTCTTTTATTTAACCTTTTTTTAAATTATCTTTTTAGAAGTGTTCCCGGAAGAGATGTGTTGGATATGTTCCTGAGAGGCTCACATGGGTTGGTTGAGCACCTGCAGACTCCTGGATCAGCTGATCAGCTGTTTTATTGTGCAAGTAAATGTAATTCATTTATTTATTTGTCATTTATTTTTTAAATGCAATATATTCGAGAAAAAAAAAAAAAAAAAAAGATTTTGCTTCTGTGTTGTAAAATGCTGGCATCTCCTGTTATGTTGTCTAGTCTAATTAATACTCAAATATCAGCTCTCAAATATTAGTCTCATACTTTGTGTCTAAAGATCGTGTTTTGTTTATAATTGTTTATGATTTATTATTTAAAATTCAGAGTGGATTTTTTTTTGTAAGTGGCACACATCACATTCAGTTAGAAGAGATGTCAACATCAGAAGCGCACATGAGGATCCTATATAAGGAGATTGACTGAAGCACAGGCTTATTAATACAGAAAGACAAAGTCAGCAAAAAGAGGGAATTATGATTAAACAATACAGTAACTTTATAAAGCTTGCTTATTATATGGTCTGTCAGTAAAGTATAAGCAGCAATATAAGTCACTAGAGCAGCAATATCAAGAAAGAGTACAGTCCCTAGATTTAACTGAATGTTATTTTTAATAAACCCTTTATTTTGGGAGGAACAATCTTAATGATCGTATGTATGTGTTTTTTTAATGAGGAGTGAGGGAACTTGTCAGCTGTTTAGTTGCTCTGAATAATACGGCCTGCTGATTAAAGGCAGCACATAACATATTTGTGTTGATTAAAAAAGTGCAAATTTCGTCTGTGCTCTTCGACAGTCAAGATCAGACATGTCAAGTCCTTGGATTTCACAGGCCATGTTGTACGTCCTCTCAGCGATGCAGATTTTTAGCCATTTGAGAATTTAATTGTCAGCCTTGATATTTTCCAATAGATAAATTTCCTACAGTATGTGGCTTTCACAGAGATGACTTCACTTGCATGGTTTGAAATTAATGGTATATAATTGATTGATTAAACATTTATTGATTGAACTCCTCGAATAATGAGAAAACAGAATGTTAACTGTCTCATCCTCTGTTTGTGAGCCATGTACTAATAAAGTGGGCTGAGGCAATGGAAAGCTACTAATAAGCCATGGACTGTGAAAAGTGAAGACTGTCGCATCAAATTTTGCAATTAACTGATCTCACAGTTGACTTAACTACAGTTTTAAAATGTGGTTATGATTTAAAGATAATTCTCGATATCTTCAGAGATGGTTGTACAGTAATTATTTTCTTCCTCAGCAAAGCCGTAAGACACTGACATGTTTCCTCTCTGAAGGTCACAGTTGTGCTTCTCTGCAACTACTGATGGACGCATGGTCCCTCCTGAGAGTGTTTGTACGGAACACTCACCCTACAACATCTGTTCAACCAGCGGCCCTGGCTACTCTGATCTGACACTCCACCCCAATTCCCTCTCCAGGGCCAGATGGCGGCCCTATCCTTCACTCTCTGGAGCGCTGTCCACCACATTCAAACTCATGCAGCAGCCAGCCAAATGACCCCTTCATACCCACCACCCACCCCACAGGTACCGCCCCAGGCCTGGGCACTGCCACTCACTGATGACCAGCCTCAGGTGACTTCACCGGTCCCTCCTGTCAAAAGACAAATTGTCTGACAGCCTGCACTGTTATGAGTTCAGCCCCAAGGTCTATGGCATGGAAAAGAGGTTAAGAAAAATCCTTGGCCCACTCAGGGTTATGACAGAAATGTGATTTTCCCCCCTTTATTTGGAAGTTTTAATGTATGAGGAAGCTTACCGATTTTTTTGCTCCTTTGTCTGTATTATAACCCCCCACAAAAAAAAGGAAACTGAAAGAGTAATCAGAAGTTTCGTCTCTGTGGGATGTTTTACTGTTTGGATATGATTTTGATTAATAAGTAAAAAGAACAGTTTCAAAGCCTCACTATACTTTTGACCTAATCAGCAGTTTTAACTGGGTTTAGCTAGACTACATTATATTTAGCTTTTGGCTGGTAACACATTGTGAAGTGTGGAGCTGTTAACCAAGTACAAGTATAGTTTTAACCAATAGGTCAGAACTTGTTACCTAATGAAAGATGGGACATTTAAATATAAATGGTAAAATTTAAAAATTTTAATCAAAATGAAGACAAAACCTAAAATAAACCATTTCGAATAGTGTCTGCAATCAGCCTGACTTATTTCATAAAAGGGCCATTCAGTTTTTTTTTTGGACAAATTTATATCTGAATTGAATTTTTAGAAATAAAAGTGTAAAACATTGCAGCCAATTTCAACAAAATTGATGATGTTCGATTTCAGATGCTCCTTTTCTGCTGCTTATCTTCACTCTTTTTCTGTCTGTCTCTGCAGAATTCTAATAAGCAACGGATTAATGACATAAGCACAAACATGAGGTCAGTAACTGATTTACATTTTGTATTATCTTGCAAAGATTGATATGAACACTATTTAGTTTATATTAAATGGTTTAATTGTTAAGATGGTTTAACATTAACTGTTATTTGTTGTTTGAAACTTGTTTATGTGTTGTAATGATACAAAGCTCCATGTGCTATTATTGTACTGCACAATGTAATACATATTATGCTTTATTCTATAGTGTCTAGTAGCTGATATCCCTGTTTAAATCTGTGTATGCATGTACAGGTTAAAAACCTTATAAAAAAAAAAAAAAAACTCTGAAACCGACAAGACCTTAACTTTACTCTAGACATTTCATCATACATGCTGTTTAAGATTATATTTTGGAGGATATGATTATGAACTCATATTCCCCTTTTTCAAATGTTTAGGGATAATAATTTGAAAGTTTTAGGAAGCTAAATCCTGTTCGCAGAACACGTTTAAGCCTTATAATTCAGTTCCATGAATATATTTCTTATTATCAAATTGTTAATGCAAATATCTTAGAGGTGCATATGTCTAATGCCCTTCCTTCAATATCAGTAATCACTACTGCTTCTTATTTAAATTGCCCTAATTAAGCTCTCACTTTATAATGAGTAGTGAAGTATGCACTCTTAAAGCACTTCCTACATAATACTGCTGAGATTGTCTACTTGACTTGGACCACAGCTATATATGCCGGCTGCCAATATTTATGACAAGCCACTTTAAGATTTCCATAAGCAGCCATCACATGCCTCATTCAGTAAACAGGCAAATCTCCATCAAACTGTATTAGTTGTTGAGTTTCGTTATCGTGCCTTTGAAAGCAATTGAGTAGGTTTGCTTCATGTGAATGCTTTGATGAGCATAGAGTACGCTTGCAAAGAGCTGAGATTATTTAATGTGCACACTGTGATTGCTTTTAATTGCAGTTTTACTTGGGTCATTAAAAGGAAGACTAGGCCTCCACTGATAACGTGTTTAATTGGACAATAGACCTTGCCCATTGAATTATTGACCAATGACTGTGTTAGAGAGAGGTGTATGACTTGCTCAGAATGCATAGACTGCAAGGCTGTTTAATTCACTCAATGAACACATCAAAAAGCACCAGCAATGACCATCAATGCGATTATGCTTGAAGTGTTTGCATGAATGAATGTAATTGGTGCCCTTCAAATAGATGAAATGGAATTAGGCTGCATTAAGATCATAATGATAGTCATAATAATAAATTATTTATTTGGTTCTATAAGGGGAAAAACTGTAACAATGGCCTGAGATTTATTCAGAACACCAAGTGTTGCAAGTGCAAAATGCAAATTAATATCGTACTAGCAACTCATGCTAAAATTATACAAAAATAAAAACGTTACTGAACTGATGATGATGAAAACCTTACACCAAACCTCACATATTCCTTAATTATAGTAGTTGTGGTGACCATTGTTCATGCGAATTGTAGTGGTTGTGGCAACCGTTGTTTATTAAAGATTATAGAAGATGTGGCAACTGTTGTTTGTGGGATTATAGGGATTGTTTCAGAGGGATTATAGTTTTGGAAACCATGGTTTATGGTAGACACCGTAGCACTGATGGGTCTGATCCACTTGAACCAGAGCAACACAGACTTAAACATCACTGACATGTCAGTTTCACTTCAAAACTGCAGGTTATTCACCATCCAAACAATATGTGCTTTCTGACGGGCCTGTGGTGGTCCTAACCATTCCAGATTCCATAGATTTTAACTTTAACTCTACAAATTGTATCTACATTTTACCCTATGTAGGTTAATGAGGTATCCTTTATTCTATTCTAATATATAAAATATATAGAATTTTTGCACAAATATGTCTCAAAGCAAAATAGATATGTCTATTTAGCATCTGACAGTTTCATTTCTGTACAATACAAAAACAGGATTGGTCTGCCTAGCAATACAAATAAGGCCCCCCATTATTATGGGACAAATAAGAAAAAGCATCCATTGACAAAAACAACATCACTGGCAGAATCCTTGCTTGCTGTAGCACTAAATCCACTTCAGAATCAATGAGCTAGATCTTCCTCAAAGACAAAAGACCAATTAATAAGGCAAGATGTGAAGGCAAGCTTAGCCCATGAAGTAACAAACATTTAATTAAACCAGAAATAGATATGATTGCTTTTTCAGATAAAGATTTAAACAGTCCTATTCACTGCAGACATTAGTGCAGGAGTCATATTGATCCCAGCATTGCAATGGGTTCAAATCATGTACCATGTAAGACTTATTTCTACTGCTTAGCCTCTGTTTCGCCTTTTGACAGAGTGTAATCAACAGATTGTTAGGCGTGCATTTTCTGGGTCTATGACAATGCCTGACAGATGGGGTCGAAGGGAATGTCTGTAACCCATCCATTGCACCAATTTATTATCTTATTATAATTGTATACACAAAACATTGTGGTGATTTAGGTGACATAGTGAAAGATGAAATCCGATTATATTAAAAGGGTTGCTCACCCCTAAAACACTTTACAGCACCTGCTTTTAACAACATGGTTATCGTTTTATTGATCAGGGTTTTATTACAGATATGACATCCATGTTATGTGTTAATCGAAAGGCAGCTAATTTTTGACACATATTTTATGAGATTATGACCACTATAAATTTCATAAATATTTTTGCATAGCTCTATCTTTCTCTCTCTTGATGAGGTCTGTAGTGGAGTATTCAAATTATGTTATAGCAATATTTTCTCTTCAGCAAAAGTGAAAAAGAAGATGACAATAACCATTCTGTGATTGTTCCTTTTGCCCCATACTCTGAACAAATATCATACGTTGCCAATCTCTTTTATTGTTCTTATTAAAAATTTAAACCTAAGTAATATTCATTCATTCATTCATTCATTATCTTCCGCTTTGTCCTATACTGTATATTAGGGTCGCGGGGGGTTCCCCATGCCCATCCAGGGCAACCTAAGTAATATTTTTTGAAATTCATGTTTTTAATAAATGTTTTTTTTTTATTTACATAACATAGTTCTTATTGGAAATTATCACAGTGTCTCTATCAGGCAGCATCTGCATTTAGCCTGTCTAAAGTGCTGAATGAGGAAAAATGACACCAGAAAAACTATTAATTAATTTGCCCATCTCATTTCTATAATTAAAAGATTTGAAATACCATTAGCTCAGATAATAATGGCAGCAATACTTCTCACTTGCCCGAGCACATGAAGGAATGCTTTGTGGTCCTCCAACTCTTCAGTGGCATTGTCAGCAAATGTATTTGTTGGCACAGGCCAGTAGTTAAGAACTTTATCATTTGTTCAACTGATTTTCAGTCAATTTGAAATCTTCATAGCAATGATCTTTCCGCCTAATCATTTTTAAACCCTTGTCCGCAGGGTTTTAAAAAATAAAAAATAATTGTGCAGTTGATGACTAAAGGTTAAGGGAATATTGCTTCATTTTCAGATTGGAAAATGTTTTATATATATATATATATATATATATATATATATATATATATATATATATATATATATATATAGACAGTCAGCAGACATAGATATTTAAATGAATAGGTAAAGGAACAGTCATAAAGGATTAGCACAGATAGACAGACAGAGAGAAAAATGGATAAAAATCTATGAAATGACAGACAGAAATGTAAAATAGACAGCAATAACTTTTCTCTTTCAGGGTTAGTTAATTGCAGTGTACAATTTTTTATGAAATGTAAGGAAGAACATTCAAAATCACTTTCAATACAAAGCATTAAATGCATTTTGTGTTGATAGAGGTATATTACGCAATGTGTATGTATTGTGCAGAAATTTCTACAAGCAGAATAAAAGATATCAACAAGCAACAACGACAAACCCAGTGGAATTCAAGGGACTAGCATCGTTTTATCCTTGACTTTTAAAGTATATATGAATCAAAGACCATATTATCTTTGACACCATCAGGGAGGGTTTTTTCCCAAGCACTACTTAAGGTGTGAGTTGTAATGTTTAAACGTAATCATAATCTGTCTTGCATAATAAAAACAAGTCTATTTCTTAAAGAGAATGTCTGATGTCATATCATAATTGCCCCAACAGTAAAAGCTCCCCCCCCCTCTTTTAAAGCTATATGCAATTAGTCAAGTTAATCGCTCTTTTGTGTACAGAAGAGTGCATGTTACACATTTACCTTACGAAAAAATTATGAATTATTGTTGAAGGTATTGCAAAATGACTAATTCATATTGCAGAAACTTGTATTGTATAAAAAAGGCAAAATAAATAAATACATTGATTATATATGCAGTATATGAATATGGTTTATCTTAGGGAATACAATTAACTTCTCTTACTAGATCAAGAATTCAAAAATCTTCATCATTCCATCATTGAAAGATAATTAAATAAAGAATAAAGTCAAATGGACTGCCTCAAACCAATACAGGGTTCAAAAAAATGAACAAAAGAAAAGAAGAGTTAATAGAAAAAAAATCTATTTAGTTTTTTTATGAGGTTGAATAACTTCCAGGGTTTTCTGAGGGCCCTTTGGATTATCTCAGGAGGTCCCATGTGGGAAGATTGCCTTAGGAAACTTACACTTCCTTCACTATATAAAGATTCCCCAGTAGACTTTATTCATATACTATTAAGCTCTTGTTAAATCCAATTCCCTCTTTTCTCATATTTCCATAATATATATTTTTCCTCTATTGTAAAATAATTTAGCTGTAGTCTTAATTGGAAATGTTGATATCTATTTTCATTTTCAATCTAAAGACATCCCTTTTTTAAAATGTAATTTTAAATGATAGAAGACTGCAGATACCAAGGCAGGACTTTTCCTTACACATACATACACAGAACAACAAAGAATAAAAATCCACATTCAAACGATAATACCCAAGAATGCCCAACAGATAAAAGAATATATAACAAGAGTTCTGTTTGTCATCGTTTTCACATCTCTTTCCTGTGTACTGCTTTACTGCTTATTTGATCGTTCTGGAAGATTGCAAATAGACGAGTTAATTTTACATCTATGCTCATTAAAGTTTAAAATGGCTGTCTAGACAATTAAAAAGTCACTATTTCAAATTTAATTTAAATTATTATCAAATGGACGTGAACTGTCTCTTCCTATACTGATTAATAGTAAAATAATATTAACTGCTATTTACTGGTAGAACACTGATATAGTGAATATAGTGCTGTGGAATGATTTTATACATCTTTTATAGAAATGAATTAATCCATTTTTGTCATTATACATAAGATATTATTTCATTACTGCAGGCTAAAAAGATGTGCTCGATCATAAATCTTTTACTGGCAGAAGAATCCAATAACAGCGTAATTAATTATGTTTTAGATTTGGAATGTGATTGGAAAAGAAATGTCTTAAAAGCACATTATATCTTTGTCAGTGTCTTAATGTGAAGAGCTGTTGTAAATTCATCAATCCTCTCAATCATCAGTTAAAAATCGTAAAAAATGATGTGCACTGCATAGAACATTTTCTGTATATTTGTATATAGATATAGTATGTTTTATACAATGTTGAAAGAAACTGTGATATTGTAAAAGGGTGGATGAAAGGGTTAATAAGTATATTGTTGTGTCATATAAATAATGTTAATACAGTATAATATAGAGTATTTCATTTCAGTTACATTGCCAAATACAACTGAGTGACACAATATATGTAACCAGGTTATAAAAAATGAAAAATGGTGGCAGAAGAGAAAGGATATCTAAAAAAGTAAACATTTTTAAAATAAAGATTGGCCTTTGTATGAAAATATATCCTGGTTAAGCACTGTGAAAAATCTTCATGTTTCCTTAAAAAACTATAAAGCCAATTTATTGTTTGCAATAAGTCGGTATGAATTTCAAATGCTAGCAGGTAGATGCTTAAAATACTGAGTGTTACCAGACAAACATCATACATAAATTACTTTATTTATTTTAACATGGTAGGGCAATTAATCTAAATATGTTACAAACATTTTTAATATTTTTGGTTATTTACACCGCACACTGCACTAAGTTTTATTTGTTGCTTTACTGTTCACTCAAAAATGCTCTCAAAGCCTTTCCACTAATGTAATTCTAAACACACTTGGTTTGACCTAACAGCTCTAATGTAATAGATTTCCTGTTAAATAAAACTCCCTAATTCTCTTATGTTGCTTCTAAGCATTCAGATTTAGAAAGCACTCCCCTTCAATCATGGTATCTGTGGTCTGCTCTAACAAACACGATTGCTTTTGTTCAAGCATATGCAAACCCAGTGGGGCATTCTTTAAAATGCAATATTATGTGGAGGCTAATAAAAACACAAAGAGGGTTGTAAATGGCACTGTGAAAATTCAGGTATTAATTTATCTTCACTGTTGGTAAACCTTTGGTGTAACATGTTTTCATTAGTAGCTAAAAAAATAATGACAATTTCATTAAAATAAATTTTAGTGACTGAAGTTGTGCAAATGCTTTAATACTGTATATACAAGAATGTTTGTAAAAATATAACATCACCAGATTTTTAAACAAGTCATAAAATTAGATGAAGAGACAAATGCCTTTATATATTATCCTATATTAGGGTTGCGGGGGGTTCCCCATGCCCATCCAGGGGAGAACGTTTCGGGCGCTGGGCAGATACACCCAGGACAGGACGCCAATCTATCACTGGGCACACACTCACTCACACAGACACACGCACAGACACACACTATATGGGGCAATTTGGAGAACTCAAATGACTTGATCCATGTTTTTGAACTGTGAGAGGAAACTGGAGAACCCGGAGGAAACCCACGCGGACACGGAGAGAACATGGAAACTCCACCCAGATGGGGATTCAAACCGGGAATTCCTAGTGCTGAGAGGCGAACGTGCTAACCACTAAACCCCCATGCCGCCCCAAGAGACAAATGCAATTTGTCACTGATTTATTTAGAGCCAGCACTGTGATGAGTTGGTTAGCACTCTCTCTTCACGTTAGGTGTGTTCTGGGGTTGATAAGTAAATGAACAATACCATTGTGTGAATGTGTTTCTGCTCCACAATGAACCTGCAACCTGTTTAAAATGTTTTTACCGTTCATTCTTTGAGCTGGCATAGACTTTAACACCCCATGACTGTGATCAGGATAAGCAGATTAAAATTATTTGTTTTATTTTAAAGATATAATATTAGAACTATCTTTACCCCCTCACCCCCTATCTTACACACCCCCTCATGCAGCCATAACTGCAGCTAAACATTTCCTGTGCCTGTTGATCAGTCCTGTACATCAGCTTGAGGAATTTTATCCTTTTCCTCTCTCTGAAACAAATTTAACTAAGGAATGTTAATATGTTTCCTCACATTAACTACGTACATCAGTTTAGGGTTAAGACTGATTTGGCTATTCCAAAACATTAAGTTTATACTTTATTCTATACTTCAATTACTCTTTAGATAAAAGAATGATTATTCATTCATTCATTCATTATCTCCCGCTTTATCCTCTATTAGGGTCACAGGGGAGAACGTCTCGGGCGCTGGGCAGATACACCCAGGACAGGGCGCCAATCCATCGCTGGGCACACACTCACTCACACAAACACACTCAATATGGGGCAATTTGGAGAACTCAATTGACTTGATCCATGTTTTTGGACTTTGGGAGGAAACCGGAGAACCCGGAGAAAACCCACGCGGACACGGGGAGAACATGGAAACTCCACCCAGATGGGGATTCAAACCGGGAATCCCTAGTGTTGAGAGGCAAACAGGCTAACCACTAATGCCCTAATCATATAATATATAATAATAATTAATATATTCATTCTTGCCGGCACGGTGGCTTATTGGTTAGCACGACCACCTCATATAGAGTGTGAACCCACGCAGACACGGGGAGAACATGGAAACTCCACCCAGATGGGGAGTCGAACCGGGAGTCTCTAGTGCTGAGACGCAAACATGCTAACCACTAAGCCACCGTGCCGCCATGGGGCAATTTAAAGCATTCAATTTACCTTGAATCCATGTTTTTGGACTGTGGGAGGAAACAGGAGCACCAGGAGGAAATCCATGTGGACACGGGTAGAACATGAAAACCCCATCATGATCTGTAGATATATTTGCTTTGTCAAATAATAACATTATTGCAATTGTATCTATAAATTTATGACAAAAAAAATATTTAGCAAAACTTTTGGTGCAGTGTCGGAGTGGGTGAAATAATTGTACTATTCACGTGCAGAGCTGTGTGCATACAGCCAGCCATTAAAAGGTATAACTTCTGGCATAAAATGTGTGGACAACTCAGATATAAATCAATAATAATTGCACATTATCGGGCGGCAGCTTGATGGGGATGTGTGGGCTGCTTACTGAAAGAAATTCACAAATGCATTCAATATTGTCATGTTCGACCCTCGGGACGCACCGGAACCATAAACTCCACAAGTTAGGTGTCGCGATTGAACTCGATTCCTTGTAACATTTTTAAACATTTGAACTAAACTAATAATAGTTTATCCATTTTAATTACAGCATATTAAACATTCATTCATTCATTCATTATCTCCCACTTTTATCCTCCATTAGGGTCGCGGTGGGGTTCCCCATGCCCATCCAGGGGAGAACGTCTCGGGCGCTGGGCAGATAGACCCAGGACAGGGCGCCAATCCATCGCTGGGCACTCACACTCACAGACACACCCTATATGGGGCAATTTTGAGAATTCAATTGACTTGATCCATGTTTTTGGACTGTGGGAGGAAACCGGAGAACCCAGAGGAAACCCATGCAGACACGGGGAGAACATTGAAACTCCACCCAGATGGGGATTCGAACCGGGAATCCCTAGTGCTGAGAGGCGAACGTGCTAACCACTAAGCCACCGTGCCGCCAGCATATTAAACAAATAAGCATTTTCACAAACATGGCTTAGTTGTTGGCATGTTCTCCTCTCAGCACTAGGGATTCCCGGTTCGAATCTCAATCTGGGTGGAGTTTCCATGTTCTCCCCGTGTCCTCGTGGGTTTCTTCCGGGTTCT
Source organism: Corydoras sp. C115 (assembly GCA_019802505.1). Lineage (NCBI taxonomy): Eukaryota > Metazoa > Chordata > Actinopteri > Siluriformes > Callichthyidae > Corydoras > Corydoras sp. C115. Next base: position 463,961 of record JAFMOC010000008.1, read on the forward strand.
CCGGTTTCCTCCCACAGTCCAAAAACATGGATCAAGGTCAATTGAATTCTCCAAATTGCCCCATATAGAGTGTGTCTGTGTGAGTGAGTGTGTGCCCAGCGATAGATTGGCGCCCTGTCCTGGGTGTGTCTGCCCAGCGCCCAAAACGTTCTCCCCTGGATGGGCATGGGGAACCCCACCGCGACCCTAATAGAGGATAAAGCGGGAGATAATGAATGAATGAATGAAAAAAGGTGTGTATCGTGGGGCGGCACGGTGGCTTAGTGGTTAGCATGTTCTCCTCTCAGCGCTAGGGATTCCCGGTTCGAATCCCCAACTGGGTGGAGTTTCCGTGTTCTCCCCGTGTCTGCGTGGGTTTCCTCCAGGTTCTCCGCTTTCCTCCCACAGTCCAAAAACATGGATCGAGTCAATTGAGTTCTCCAAATTGCCCCATATAGAGTGTGTCTGTGTGAGTGAGTGTGTATCCAGTGATAGATTGGCACCCTGTCCTGGGTGTATCTGCCCAGCGCCCGAAACGTTCTCCCCTGGATGGGCATAAGGAACCCCCCCCCCAACCCTAATAGAGGATAAAGTGGAAGATAATGGATGGATGGATGGTGTGTATCTTTCTTGTCGGGCGAATCGATTCATTCAGTTCAAAAGAGTCGTTCAAACAGAATGAATCGTTTCGTAATCGCTCGTCACGCGGCTCATCACCGGCAACAAATGAGCTTGATGAAATAGTTCAATCGCATCGTGTTTGTTTTTTTTATTTTCACATAACTTCTGCTTTGTCTGCTTAATGATCATGTTCTGCGTCGGTATAATAAGAACGGACAGCTTGAGGGATATGTTTCATTGCGCTAAATGGGACATCTCGCTTTAGAGTATAACATTGATTCTTCTGAATGTGAAGCCATCAAACCATCAGCTTCATATGAACTACAGAGGTGAGTTCAGACAAACCTAACGATAACCGACAGATAACTGTACAAACTACTCATTACTGTTTGTTATTCTCACTATGTCTGTGTAATGTTGGGTATGAAGTCATTGTAAATAAAGTGCATGTCAGTCTTCAGTGGCTTTTAAACTTAACATCTAAATTCACATGTACTTTTCATATTCACAGTGCAATTTATACGATAGTGTAGTTTATATATAGTTTTTTGTGAAACCTTCAAATTTATATATTTTTAAAAAAATTCGACTTAATGTTTCATCAAAGTTATTTATATATATATATAGGGTGGCTTAGTGGTTGGCATGTTCTCCTCTCAGTGCTAGGGATTCCCGGTTCGAATCCCCATCTGGGTGGAGTTTCCATGTTCTCCCCGTGTCCGCGTGGGTTTCCTCCGGGTTCTCCGGTTTCCTCCCACAGTCCAAAAACATGGATCAAGTCAATTGAGTTCTCCAAATTGCCCCATATAGTGTGTGTCTGTGTTAGTGTGTGCCCAGCGATAGATCAGTGCCCTGTCCTGGATGTGTCTGCCCAGCGCCCAAAACGTTCTCCCCTGGATGGGCATGGGGAACCGGTAGATAATTAATAGCGGTAGATAATTAATGAATGTGTGTGTGTGTGTGTGTGTATATATATATATATATATATATATATATATATATATATATATATAGTGTGTGTGTTTGTAAGTGTAAAAGTATGTGCGGTGGCTAAAGCATAGGTTAGCGAAGTTTTCAATTAATGGGGCAATCTGGTGTAAGTGACTTGTTTTATGTAAAGAACAGAGATCTATTAAAGTCCAATGTTCATAATATGTTTGTGGAAGTGCATCAGTGTACTAGCAAAGGAGATTTCTGAGGTCCTCAAAAAAAGATTGATTCTCATCAGACTGAAAAAGTTACAAAAAAAAACTTCTAAGTCCACCAATCCAGAGTCACATCATCACCCTCATCACCATCATTACCCTCTTGGTAACTGGAATGGTCACTCCAGGAACAAATCCTGTAACAGTATGTAGGCACAAAGGAACCTAACTTTTCATTCATTCATTATCTCCCACATTATCCTCTATATTAGGGTCGCGGTGGGGTTCCCCATGCCCATCCAGGGGAGAACGTCTCGGGCGCTGGGCAGACAGACCCAGGACAGGGCGCCAATCCATCGCTGGGCACACACTTAATCACACACACACTCTATATGGGGCAATTTTTTGAGAATTCAATTGACTTGATCCATGTTTTTGGACTGTGGGAGGAAACCGGAGAACCCGGAGGAAACCCACGCGGACGCGGGGAGAACATGGAAACTCCACCCAGATGGGGATTCGAACTGGGAATCCCTAGCGCTGAGAGGCGAACGTGTTAACCACTAAGCCACCGTGCCGTGGAACCTAACTTCTAAACAATAAAAGTTTCTCACACAGGTTATTTCTAACACAGAACTGGGATGCAGTACATGGCAGGCTTTTAAAGAGAAACGTTTTTTGTCTTTAATTTTCTACAGATGGACAAGTCAGACGGTAGCTTTGTTAAGTATATATTTTTGAAAAAAGAAAAACATAGCATTCCAACATAACAATGTATAAATACTTGAATTGAAACATGATGGAGGTAGTATCATGGTTTGGGCCTATTGGGTCAGACTCACTTGTCTTTATCAATGGAAGAATAAATTCTGATGTATACCAGCAGGTTCTAAAGGCATAGGGCAGAACATTGTGTACAATTTGTGTACAATCTGACTGTGGATTGGTAAATTACAACCTCTATAGGGAAGTTTTGTAACATTGTTCAGTCTGACAAACTTCAACAACTCTTCCTTTGAGGTCCTATAGGGTCTCCTTTGTTAATGAGGGACATATATCAGCATTACATTAGCATTTTTGGACATGTTTTGCTTTAGTTTTTGTTTTAATTAAAATTGCTTTGTTTTTAATGTATACATGTTGGTCTGTTATGCTTGTACTGTTTACACTTTGCTTAAAGACACTTGATTTTAACAGTTGAAAGTATCTATGATGATGATCATGACCCAGAATTAACATATTCTGTTTATTTTTTAATGATTGTTTATTTATTTATTTATTTATTATTTTTATTTATTTATTATTTTTGCAGATGGATGACAAAAAGGCCAGAAGTGATATAAAAGATAATGATGTGGTGGAAGCTCAGCAGACATACTTAGTTCAAGATGGTACGTTTCAAAGCTTTGTTTTCCTAGTTTCCCCATATGTTTAGAACCTTTACATCCAAAAAGTATTTGTGTTGTTAAAGGTTGATGGATTATCAATTTAGATCCTGTCTGGAAGATAGGTGACACTTAATATTTCAGAAATAAATCATCATATGAAATAGAATTCTGTTCTGTAAATGTCAATAGCAAAGACCACAAGACCACCATATCTCAGGTACTTTTTGGTGGGTGGATGATTCTCGCCACCACTTGTCACTCATGTTGTGCTCTGGTACGAGTGGATCAGAAACAGCAATGTTACTGGAGTTTTAAAACACTGTGTCCACTAACTATGCACTCTGTAACTAATCTTCTTTAATGCTCCATCTTGTATACTTAAAATACAAGAATGCTGATGGCATGTGTTTGGGTGTGTATGTATGTATGTATGTGTGTGTGTGTGTATATATATATATATATATATATATATATATATATATATATATATATATACACACACACATTTATAATGGTACTATGTTGCAAAATGTTAAAAATCTCAATTGTAATATTGTGATGTTATGACTGCTGTGGATATTCCTCCACTAAATAATTCCCTGTTTACGTTCTATGAATATAAAATTTCTGTATTAAAGGAATCTTTTTTTAAATACATGTTTGACATTTATTTGTTGATTTGATTTCAGATTTGACAGATAAAACTGTGACTAAGACTGCTCCTGGCCGATCTCTGCAAAGGCTCAGCCCCATACTTGAGCTTGAAGCTGGTGAGAATAAAGCAGATACTGCCTCAGTTATATCCTCTTATTCCTTAAGCTCAGTGAACAAGTACAGCAATGGCTCTACTTTCACAGACTCGGATGATGACGGTAAGTGGTATAGCGAGGGGAAAAACGGCATTCATCATAATGTTTGAGTTTTAATGTCTGAACATAATTCATCATTAACAGCTGAGTGTTAGACATTTGTTTTATGTTGTAAAGTATGAAAGATCAATATAATTAATAGAACCTCCCAAACCCTCTGCCACACAAATTTGCTTATTATAGTTTATGCTGGACATTTATTGTCAACCAGTTTTAGTTTTTAAAACAATTACCATCAGGTAATAACATTTATTTATCTTGATGGCATGGATTTCCACTGCAATATAAGTACATTGCTGATGATCCACATGTGAGAAAAGTGCATTAATGTTTAATTAACTAAAGTTTTGAATATGTGGAGATGAACCTCATGAATGAGTCCTAAATTTATTCATTAACAGACAGTTAGCACACTGATATTCTGATTGTCTTTTTGTTGATTTACGTTGACCTTTTGGTGTGAAAATTTAGGTAAAGATGACCTTTTAGTTTAAAAGAGGATCACAAGTAAAGATGGATGATAATTGATTAAGTCTTCCAACAGCTCCCTGAGTTCCCTCTTAGAGAGAAAAAGGTGATTCTTTAAATTATGCATGATTAAAGAAATGCCATGGGAAAGACCGGAGGCTTTTAAAATGTTATAAACAAGAGGGTGCAGACAGATACCATTAAGAGACTTTCAGTGGGACTCTCTCTTTCTCAGTGTGTCTCTAAAAGCCAAGAGTTTTCTTTTAAAAAGCTTTTAAATTTTATTATGTGTGATGATGTGCTAGCAGTTCTTGTCATAATCCTAAATCACTAAAGACTTTCTATAGTCGAACAGTTTAATGACGCTCATGTTAATTAACGCTGCATGCTACTTGTATATTGCATATATGTTGTCTGTTACAGAGAAAGGGAAACTTAATTAGAATGTTAATAAATACTAAACAATGTATTTGTATGTTTGCTTTCATCAGCATTATTAATTCAAATAGTTTATGAAATCAGGTTTCAGCTCACCTGTTGGTAAACACAGTGGCAGCTATTAGCTCACCTGAGCTAGCTATTAAAATACTTGCTGACTAAACTGACAAACTGCAAATCAACCTAACGTCCATTAAGATGCAGAGAAATGGGTTATGTTTTCCTCCCAGTGGTAGCCATAAATAAGGAATTACTTCCTTACTTATTGCCTGCGATGTGCTTAATTATTTCTTCTCTGTTGTCCAGATGCCTGTGCAGGGATCATACTCAAGTGCCTCTTTTGCCAGTTCTATGATCTGTGCCTCATGCTGCCAGACACATGTGAACATGTCGTCAATAGAATCTGTCCTTCATACACTTATTTGTTTGGCCCGTTAGAACCAGTCCAGAACAGCGATTGGAACTGTCATTGTGACCTTGACTGTGGTTGTTTTGATGCCTGTCAAGAAACAGGCGAGTGCCTGGAGTTAGCCATGGAGATGTCAGAGATTTGCTATCGTTAACATGCTCAGAAATCCAAAAAACCTTGAGTCTCGTTATGTAAATTTGTAGACTTTGTCATGCAGCATGGTTCCTTCCCGTATGATAACACAATCCTCAATTTCACTGCTGAAATGACGGAAAGGTGAGGTCAGCGATTTTTAAAACAGAAGATGTTTTCTGTCACCGGACGGTATTATGCTTACAATTCAGTAGCTGTCAATAAATGTTATGCACAGACTCAAAAGTTAAGATAATTGTTGTCATGTAGACGAGGACACATCAGTTTTGCTGTTTGCAGGTAATATATTACCTGTCAGGTCATAAAGCTGTTGCATTAACATTCAGTCATTTTTGACTAGTGCCTTTGCAAATCTTATTAAATAGTCCTGCTGAAAATGCTGACTATACCTTTAAATCCAGTGGTAACCAATTGCGAAAAAAATATCAATATTAACAAAGTTTTACTTAGACTACTCAATAAACCCCATGACAGTGTGAATAAAAGTTACATTATTCTTAACAAAACACAAGGTGAATGAAGGTAAGTGGTTTCTATGCTGAAGGAATGAGAGGTGGTGTGTATCAGAATTTCATCACATTGGTAAATGAAGTGTGATGGCAGAAATGAGCTTCTTGTTCTTTCTGAAGTATTAAAATACTTATTAAAACAGCTTAACACCAGGTTTTTTTTAGATACTTGTCCTTGTATGGTCCATCACTCTGTGTTTTATTTTTTGCTATAAAAGACCTTAAAATTCATGGTAGAACCTCAAAGTTCTCATGAGTCCTCAAAGCCTCATTCTGAGACAGAATATTGTCATGTCAAAAGATAGAAATTATCTTCTTTGTGGTATTAAATTAATGAATGTATCAGGAGCTTGAATTCAGTAAGACAGTTTACATGCAGACCTTTTTAAAAAAGAAAAGGCAAATTTAAAAGAAACAATTCTTCGAATCATGACATATTCCTAGAGATGACAACAGTTTTTTTTCTGAATACCTTGACTGTTTTGATTTTGTTATAAAAAGGCATTTTTATATTTAATTTAAAAAAAATCTTAATATTTACCCTTGTACTAGTCATGTGATGAAGTGCATTTATCAGTGGTACAGTAGACATTTGCATGGAATTGGCTAGAATTACGACATCGTTCTTGCTCGACCAGTGCTTCACTGTCAAATAACAATGCAAGCATCGTATAAAATTGTTTTGCATCTTGATTTATTATTATAACCTGGTCATTTTTGCATGTATCATAAGTGACTTAATGTGTCAATTGTGCTACAGATCAAAGATATTTGATCTATTACTAATACAAGAAGCAGATGCTTCGAGTTGCACTGTATAGCTGGAGTTTCCATAAGCATGTGAACCTCTTCATTTGATTCCTCTCAATAAAGCATTCAAAACTCGTGAATGTAGATAAAGCAATAAATCAAAGCATTTTGAAAGAAATGGATTTGCTTCCTATTCACTTTAATAGGAGCATGACGGGCATGAATAACAAATTCACTGTTGTTTTGATATTTCACAGTCTGCCATGTTACCAGGTGTTATGTGTCTTATTATGTGTCTTATTTTCAAATACAATATTTGAAAACTACACTGGAACACACTTTTTTTTTATTGCTACTCAAAGTGCCCAGTGTTTTTTACTGTTTAATTGTGTGTGATGACTAAACCAAAAAGTAGATCTTGTCTGTTATAGTATGTTTTGATGTATCATATATAGAAGACACAATTGTCATTTTAAAAATGACTCTAAACTCTGCTTAAGGCACTTAATTTTTTTTTATTTAAGCACCTTTATTTTGTCTGCCGTATAGTTTCATTGCATAAAGCTGCAGCACTCACCCAACCTGCTGAAATGAATGCTTTGATAGCTACAGAGTCTGTATATACTTCATTCTAGTTAATAAAAAAAAATATTGGTTAATACTCAGTATTGAATGTACATTAATTAAATAACTTAAACTAATATAGGGCAATCAGTGCCAAGACAGGAAAAAGGCTATAAGAAAACATCTTAATGGTTTGATCCTGCAGTTTCAGTGCTGCGGGATGTTATTACAATATGGCAGCTCAAGAGGACTATAACGGTCAAAATTAAATTCAAATGACCTAGAAAACTCCTGGGATGAACTGCTGGTGTGCTAGAAAGTACAGCAATTCATAAACCCCAAAAGACTCTCCAGTATGACTTTTTAGTAGATACAGTAAGATGCAATTCAGCCATAATTTGTTTTGAGTAGGAATCTACCACCCAATCGCAAAATCATTGTTTACGTTTTTAAATGACCCTTAAAGTTCTTTAACATAAATATTTAAGCAAATTTATGAATCAACCCTAAAAAAGCTGTGCATGCAACATGACTTATGAATACCTCAGAACTGAAGCTGCTTGGCAAGAAAGAAAGAAAAAGAAATTCAAACTTGACCCTTAACTCAATGTTAATAGCATTTACAAGTGTTAATTTTTGCCCATGGGGCCCTTATTGAGTACAGACTCTGTAAGATGTCCAAATATTTGCACAGTAAATATAAATATAAACATAAATACACATAAAGCAATGTAAATATAAATATAAACATAATTTATTCATTCATTATCTTCCACTTTATCCTATATTAGGGTCGCGGGGGGGTTCCCCATGCCCATCCAGGGGAGAACTTTTCGGGCACTGGGCAGATACACCCAGGACAGGGCTCCAATCTATCGCTGGGCACACACTCACTCACACAGAGATGCACACAAACACACTCTATATGGGGCAATTTGGAGAACTCAATTGGCTTGCCCCATGTTTTTGGACTGTGGGAGGAAACCGGAGAACCCGGAAGAAACCCACGCAGACACGGGGAGAACATGGAAACTCCACCCAGATGGGGATTCGAACCGGGAATCCCTAGCGCTGAGAGGCAAACGTGCTAACCACTAAGCCACCGTGCCGCCATAAACTTAATTATTTAAGCAAATTTATTAATCAACCCTAAATAAAGCTGTGCATGCAACATGGCTTATGAATACCTCAGGACTGAAGCTGCTTGGCAAGAAAGAAAGAAAAAGAAATTCAAACTTGACCCTTAACTCAATGTTAATAGCATTTACAAGTGTTCATTTCCACCCATGGGGCCCTTATTAAGTACAGACTCTGTAAGATGTCCAAATATTTGCACAGGCCACACAGATGACCTTGTTTTTTGTTTTTATAAAACACAGAATTCATAATGATCTTGTTAGAATAACATTCAGAAAACAGCATGGCACTTGTTGTCCAGAGACGATGTTTCTCTAGACATTATCTCACTTTTAACCATTTGCACTGCACTTGCACTGATATGCTCTTTGTAAACCTTAGCCTGTTTCTTAAGAACACATACTCCAAGTTCTCTTTTAAAATCGAAAGGAAATGTGGACTGCTGTGTTCTGAACTATCATTACCCAGGATTTCTAATAATCACCTATTTCTGTTTAGTTTATTTATTGCCCACTGTAATTAGAAAAACAAATTCATTTGATAACATCTCTTGTCAATTTCCTAAAATGCCTGTCTGAACAGCTGCTTACTTAGACCAAAATATGCATGACATAAACTTTTTGGTATCCTGTCAAATTTCCTGATAGCTCTGGGACTCACAAGGGCTGTTAGGCCTTTAAGTGGTTTTGCATATAATGTGAATTTTCTATTATGTGTGTTATTCTGAAATGCATTTCGATATGTCTGTATACTGTGTATTGTGAAATCCTTACATCTTTAGGACTAATCAAACTAATATGTATCACAGTTGTACTGAGGAACATGATGCCCAATGTTATAGGTAGGATCAAATATGAGATTACATACAATTATAGAAGATACATAAATGTTCATTATGCAGTGATATTGATTTTATTTCGGAGCTTCTTTATTAGACATGTTATTTTTCCCGTTCCCTCCGTAATGAGAACTATGGCTTTGCTCTGAAGTGCATTGCACTATAGACTAGCATCAATGGCTTTTCTATTCTACACACAATCCTCCTGTGGTTCAGTACTCAATGAAATATTAAAATTGCACATTTAAAGCCTTTTTTGAACACAGAAGTTGTATCAGCATCAGCCAAACGTTTGCCAATCATTATTTCATGTGGAAAAACAGAAAGTTTTTTTTTTCTAATGGACACTTTGTGATTATCTTCTACTTTTTATTGTGATTTGTTTTTCACCAACACTGCACTGACATTTAAATGACTGTATAAGTTACAAACAAAACGTAATGCCATTGTATATTTAATGCAAATATAGCAGAGGATTGCAAAATAATTCTGTTCTCTGTTTCACCTGATACTTTAAACTTTATTTTTGACATTCTCAGGTATGCTGACTGAATAAACTCTTTTTATAACATTGTAACATCTTTTATCAACTTATTGCAAAGATTGCATTATTCTTTCATTCATTCATTATCTCCCGCTTTATCCTCTATTAGGGTCGCGGTGGGGTTCCCCATGCCCATCCAGGGGAGAACGTTTCGGCCGCTGGGCAGATAGACCCCGGACAGGGCGCCAATCCTGGGCACACACTCACTCACACACACACACTCTATATGGGGCAATTTGGAGAACTCAATTGACTTGATCCATGTTTTTGGACTGTGGGAGGAAACCGGAGAACCTGGAGGAAACCCACGCAGACACGGGGAGAACATGGAAACTCCACCCAGATGGGTATTCGAACTGGGAATCCCTAGTGCTGAGAGGAGAACGTGCTAACCACTAAGCCACTGTGCCGGCAAGCATGCATTAAACTAATAATATCAGCTGATATAAAAATGGGATCATTTTAAGGCAAAAGCATGTTTACACAATCATTTTAGTATCAGGCGGCTTAGTGGTTAGCTCATTCGCCTCTCAGCACTAGGGATTCCCGGTTCGAATCGCCATCTGGGTGGAGTTTCCATGTTCACCCCGTGTCCGCGTGGGTTTCCTCCGGGTTCTCCGGTTAACTCCCACAGTCCAAAAACATGGATCAAGTCAATGGAGTTCTCCAAATTGCCCCATATAGAGTGTGTTTGAGTGAGTGTGTGCCCAGCGATAGATTGGCACGCCCGAAATATTCTCCCCTGGATGGGCATGGGGAACCCCCCCGCGACCCTAATAGAGATAAAGCGGAAGACAATGGATGGATGGATTTTAGTATCAGAAATTAAATTTGTTTAGACTAAAATGTAAACACTTAAAATGTAAACACAAAGACTTTTCCTCACTATTCATTTTAGTGAAACCAGAAAGCAGGATTGCTACTTTAGTATGTAAAGTCCTTAAAACCCTGAATTGGCTGTTCCAAATGAAACACTGTATAGACGACAAATGACACTTTGTCCACGAGACAACATTTAAGACTGAAAATATAGTCATTATTTAAAAATGTCTACTATAACAATCGGTGTCTTCATGAGTTAAGATCAGATATTGACCACTTCCCAAGAATATTTATCATCATATACCCATATTCTTACAAATAATTTTATTTTAGATAGTGGTCATTATCCGAAACAATCTGGGCCATCTGTAAATGTGTGAGTCTCGTATTTATGTCCAATTAAATTCAGCAAATCCCCTGTCTCCTAGGACTTGTGGCCTACATATTCTCACTATTTAATTCCCAGAACCTACATTATTATTTTTCGTGGCAGGTTTGCATTAGTTATACCTTTAACTCGTAAGGTGAGCCTTGACTTGAGAACCAATTATTCTCACCTATGTTCAATTAATAACCTTGTTTTGACAATTAACACTGTGCATTTCTACGAGTACCTCCTGAGGCCTCTTTAGCAATAGACAGCCGGCAGTTAGTGAGAATGATTTGCTTGACTACCTTTTAAACAGAGCAAAGCAGGGTTGATGGTTCAACTCCATCCTCCTTGGTCAAGAGACACTTGACCTCATCCAGGTGTTGCCCTATGAAAGGCTTGATGGACTGAAGCAAGGAGAGGCACATATGGTAGGGAATGATGGAACACACTACACTATCTCTATCCTCCTACCCCCTGTGGAGGTAAGGAAATTAAAGAGGCACACAGTAGGAGGGGGGGATGGATGGGTCTTGATTGGAGGTTGATTTAAGGCTCTTTTTTGAGGGGGAGGGAGTTAATTACTGGGTAATGAGAAGCAATTTATTGTGTTCTTGTTAGGCACATCAAAATGCCGGATACGGTACACAAAGGCTCCGTGTTAATGTACCCTCTTAGCGCCTGCTTGTAGACGTCCAGATAGTTTGAGGCATCGTGTAGAATGTGACTGAGACATCCCCTTTGCGGGTCTTGAAACCGTTGGAATAGCCCGACTGCTTTTAGTGTTTGTCCCTAGGTCAGGAGAAATAATGAGCACTGCATTAGTAGAGTATCGATCCCACACTCCGTGGCCTCTGCTGATGAGACTGCTATAACTCGTCATAGCCACCTCTCCACCCCGATAAATCTCTATCCCATCAGCAACAGCACTAGCCTGTTGTTTTTGCTTGTATGCAGCTTCTGGGTTTTTGTCAGCAGCTCTATCGCATATTGGAATAGCAGCATATTGTAATATTTGTAAAATGTAGTCAATTGAATTTATTAAAAAAGTAATAGTGTTAATATAGTAGCTGATAAATATTTTTATTTGGCCACTGACATTCACCGGCCTTTGTTAGTTAAACAATAAAGATATAGCTTCTTTAATATGGTTTCACCGTCTCTCACTTGAATTATTTGAATTGCTTTCATAATATCCATTTTGCTCCATGTGAGAAATATACCAAAGCTCGTAAAATCTATAGTGTTCAGATTGTTGTTTTTTATCGAGTTGTTACTGTATAAATACAAGCCAAAAGCATTTATCTAAGATTTCCTTTTAATTTACATAATACATGCTTTTTGACGCATGATTTCTGCTTTCCTGCCAATTTGACACACACTTTGTGCTAATATATATTTTAATCTGAAGTAAGTGAATATTATAATCTGATTAGTGTGCTAAGTAGCCAGTCTCACTCCTGTCCTGTAGTCCAAATAGAAATGTTTCATCTCCAAATGGATCTCACTTTGAAATGGTCTCTCCGGACGAATGGGTAGCTTGTAGAATAACTGCAGAATGTTAATGAAGGTTCCTTCAGACATGCATAAATTAGGTGACGAGGTGCCAGTAATGATGTGAGGTTGTGAGAAGTCACTATTAATAGACAGAATTTCAAATAAGGCTTTATTCATTAGACATGGCCGTCTTTTGTCTTGTGAAGCACTTTATGCTTTGGAGATTTTAGTAAAGTACAGATGCAGTAAATGCAAGGCTGGCGTAATCCTAGTGGCCATGCATAATCAGTTAGCCTATTTCTGCTGATAAGTGAATTCACACTGGGATTATGTAGCTTTGCATTGGATACACTATTTAACCATTAAGCACACTGCGGAACATGGAAAAGTTATTTAAAGGCTTTTTTTTTTTTTGCATATTATCTTTGTATATGCTTTAGAACCCAGGGAGTTCTGTTTCAATGATTCAAAACATGTTTGTGCTGGATGAGTCAACTCTTCTAATTCATCAAAATGGCACAACACGTGCATAATGATCCCAACAGAATTCTCCCCTAAGGACTAAATGTGTTAGGAGTTAAAAACAAGTATATGTACAGGTTAGACGATCAGACTAGCTCATTAATCTACATGAGTTACGTAAACTGTGAGTCACTTCGGCTGTAAGTGCAATGTAATTGTAATGAACCAAAATCACGATGAAGGTCCATTTGTTGGCTTGTCTTCAAAACGTGAAAACATCGGTAGTGTTTTCATTTTAAACATATTACAATCCGTGAGTAACATTGTATGTAAAAATACACTGAATGTTTTTTAAAGGAAAAGGATCAAAAGCACAAACTTGGCAGAGAAACATTGAAACACGCTCTAGAAAAAAAAAGAATTCATGTGCACAGAACAATGCAACTTTGTTGTGGTGTAACAAAATAAGTCTGGTCAGGAGTAAAATGTTGTATGTCTTAAATGGATATCCACATTACGGATAATACATTCAATTCCATGAAATATTGTGCAGCAATATGAATTATAATTGGGGCATTTCTACTTGCATTGCTGGAGTTTGAAGTGCTGCCTGTCAGCAAATGAGGCCAATCTGTGCAAACCACCAATCCACAACCACACGGCCATCATCAAGCCATAAGTTCACAAACAAAGCTAAACAAAGGCCATGCATTAGAGCCACAATTATCATCCAGGCACAAAGTGTAGTGTTTTATGCATCGTGAATGTATTACGCTAAAGCATCTACTCCATTTGATACAAAATGCAGCCCATGTTGATTTCCTCGGTTGGAAATGGAGCTAAAGTCAGCGCACTCGATGCCAGTACAGTAATCAAATATCAATATATAAATATGATTCTACATTCGCATCTACAACTTGCCTTTATTAATAATTTCCCATTTAACTTGTGTATAATTAAGATAATGTATTGTTTATAATTATTCATGTTGAATGCTGAAAAGATGGGGGGAGACTTGATTTTTAATGACCGCTGCCAACTTGCAGCCCAAAGTCAATTTAATCCCATGAACTCAATTGCCATTTTATTATATCCACAAACCATGTACACAATTACAATACCACTTTCATCACCAATAATCTTTTAAATAAAATACAAATACTTTTTTGGTGACTTATCTTTAGTTACCTCTGCTGCCCTTTTTATCCATAGAGATCTACATTCATATCTAATATAATCTATTCATAGTTGCAGGAGGATGAAGATAAAATGACTAAATGTAAGCTAAATTTTTGGGTGAATCAGTGTTGTATAGAATTTAAAACGCTGTCCTGACTAGAGACATTAACTTATTGGATTGACCTATAGGTACAAACACAAGTTTTCCATGTGATGTTTCTCTTTTTATCATTTCCACTAGTTTAATTGCAGCTGACTTGCTTGTCGGTGAATTGTGTATGTATCTATTTGAAAAATAATGAGAACACAAGAACATTCCTGCTAAAAAAGCTGCTTAGCAAAACATGGCAGGTATGTTAGCCTTGTGCTTCTGTGAGTAATTGCAGTACAAGCAATCATTAATAATGCATCCAAACTCACTTATATCCATGTAAACCATAAGTCCTAAGACTGATGACTTTCTCCTTAAAAGTCTTGTTGGGCATGTAGGCTTTTTATTTTGAGTGGATACGATCTATTTTACCAACCGTTAAGTCTTAAAATAAATAGAAAACTGCGAATCACAAGATAACCACAGTTTGACACTAATAGGTTTTCAATACTTGTCTTTGTCATTTATTCTGATTTAACATTGGTAAATGTCACGTTGTTGTTTTTATGCCTCTGTTAACAATCAGCTTGGTAAACTCACCCTCTGTTCTGCAGGAAGTCTTCATTATTTGAAGCAGGATCAGCATGGTGACATCATTTAAGTGCATCATACATTTCCTTAAATGTAAGGCTGCTTCTGTAAAAGAAAGAAACATGATTATAGTTTATTATTTGTACCATATGTTTCCTTCTGTGATTTATTTCCTTCTCTTAACCAAAGAGCATATTACTCATACAGTAGAAGGGAAATTATATGTCTGGTATAACCACATGGACATTTGCTTAATGTATCCCAACAAAGAATAAATAAAACAGCTACATGCTGCCCCTTTGTGGACACACACAACTATACATGACCATTGCTAGGCCTTTAGCAGTTTTGTTCAACGTTTCTACTTTACCACCTTTAATATTTAGCAATATAAATGATTTTCCAGTCAGTAATAAGGACATTCTATATTATTACCGTTATTCTAGTATTGTATAGAGATTAAGTATTTCAACCTTAGCCTTTTCACAACCGTTATATTAATGAGACAGCTGGCTGAGTTTACTGTGATGTGGAGAGAATTACATGGAATTCTAGATTTGCCTATAACAAAGTAATAGACCTCTTCATCACTAGCCTCCTAATTTCCCTTCCTCATTATGTAAATATGTGACCCACCGAAGGCGTGAAATTGTAAATGCTCACGCGCGCATGCATGCCATCCTATTGAATTCTAATGGCACTAATTGTCCCCTTCTTTAGAATAATCGCTGTGACCGAGGTCACGTTCTCTGTCTGTCTTTTCCTTCCAAGTATTGTTTTTCGCTGCTTACAAAAACAGCAGCAATCACAAAGATGGGCTTCCAAAGAGCCATTCAACAGTGGCAAGAGAAAAAAACGTAATGAGCCGAGATGTATGATAGGACATAAAAAGGACAGAAGTGATGAGACTGAAAGGCATAGCAGTTTAACTTGCACCATATTTAAAAAATCACATCATCCACACTCTCAGCTCATTATATTTCGGAGGGTGCTAGTGATTTTCTAATATACGAGTTGCGTTTTATCTTGTGTTTTTGTTTAATTACAGATAAGAGCCTGTGTCATTTTATTTTTTTTTGTATGAAGCCTCACACTTGTGCTCATACATGTTGTCATTTGTATTTGAAAAACAATTATTCATTTTTACATGGCTTTATGGAATTGACATAAAACTAACCCCAAGCTGAGATCAGATTACTATTTTACTAATTTGATTGCATTTAACCTAAATGAAAAAAAAAAAACTGTACACAGTAACTGCTAAAGCAAATTGTGCATTTGAAATTTGCTGTTTTCCAACGTCTTGGAATATATATATAAAATAAATATATATATAAATATATATATAAAATATTTCAAATGTCAAAAAGCCTATTAGATTGTTTGTAATTTCTGTATGGAGGGGGCAGAACGGTGGTGCAGTGGTAGCATCACAGTCTCACAGCGGTCATTCTGTGCTTGATTTTAAGGCAGGCATCTGAAATCTTTTTTGTTTAGAATTTATCTTCTCAACACTTGTTGACTGAGTTTGCTTGCATTTCGACACGGTGCAGATTTAATGTCATAAAGTATTTCATTTAGTATTTCAACTTTATTTTAGTCCATTTTAGTCCATTGATTTTCCTTAAAATGTAATGGTTTTGGCAAATTTTTTGTTTTATAGATTTACTAAATAAACATATTTAACACACAATTCATCCATCCATTATCTTCAGCTTTATCCTCTGCTAGGGTCGCGGGGGGGTTCCCCATGCCCATCCAGGGGTTAATGTTTTGGCGCTGGGCAGATACACCCAGTACAGGATGCCAATCTATCCCTGGGCACACACTCACTCACACAGACACACTCTATATGGGGCAATTTGGAGAATTCAATTGACTTGATCCACGTTTTTGGACTGTGGGAGGAAACCGGAGAACCCGGAGGAAACCCACACATACACGGGGAGAACATGGAAACTCCACCCAGATTGGGATTCACACAGGGAATCCCTAGTGCTGAGAGGAGAACATGCTAACCACTAAGCCACCCCTAGAGATAATCGATATGTATAATTATTTTTTCTTCGTTTTATTTTTTCGTGGTTTATGTTACTGCATTTCTTTATTCTTTCATGTTTTTTTTTCTTATTCTTATTTACAGTAATCTTGGATTTTGGCTTGCACTCCTGAATTAAAATGAGAAATGAAATCAATCTGATTTTATTTTAAAGGCATATTTATTTCCCGCCTCTAGCGGCCACTTTCAAACAACAGATGAAAGGAATTCAATTCCGAAAGGCAGAACTTTGTTTTTTTATTTCTTTTCTTTACTTTTATAAACAACAAAGTTTTTCTACAGCAGACTTTGCCCACCCTCTATGACTAAGTTATGCCCTGTCATGTCTTTAGAGCCTTCAGATGCCAAATAGACCACCGCAGCTTGCAGGTCTGTCACTAGAGCCAGCCGTCCGGCTGGGATGTTTGACAGCCAGCACTGCACCAGAGGCTTCAGGCTCTGCGAACGGATAAGAGAGGTGTCAACGACTCCTCTGAAAGAGCGAGGGAAGGCGAAAAGAGAAGAAAAACAAGCACACAGATCAGACATCAGAGCTATAGAGTGACAGCATTGTCTCAGTCACTGGCATCAGTCACATAGTCACAAAATAAGACCAATTATGTTTCAAGTGCTGTGAGGAATTGGCAGCAAACATTTTGAAGTAGGACAGTTGTCACTTAATGACCAGTTACTGTGTAAGACACTACAGAGGCATCAGCATCCTTCCATTCAACTACAGGTCAGGTACCTTAGTTTAAGGTCTTACAACCAGGGATAGTAGTCCCGAACGAACTAAGTCTAAATTAAATGAATTGTTTGTATTTATGTTGTCGTTGCGCGTCACCCAGTTGCTCTTTATGGTTTTTTGATTTTTTGTTGAAGGTTTTGTTTTAGGGCGGCACGGTGGCTTAGTGGTTAGCACGTTCGCCTCTCAGCTCTAGCGATTCCCAGTTCGAATCCCAATCTCGGGGGAGTTTCCATGTTCTCCCCGTGTCCACGTGGGTTTCCTCCGGGTTCTCCAGTTTCCTCCCACAGTCCAAAAACATGGATCAAGTCAATTGAATTCTCCAAATCGTCCCATATAAAGTGTGTCTGTGAGTGAGTGTGTGCCCAGCGATAGATTGGCAGCCTGTCCTGGGTGTATCTGCCCAGCGCCCGAGACGTTCTCCCATGGATGGGCATGGGGAACCCCACCGCGACCCTAATGGAGGATAAAGCGGAAGATAATGGATGGATTGATGGTTTTGTTTTGGCAATGAATGCTAGAATTTTTATAGGGGTCTTTTCCCTTAACTTTATTTTTAAACCCTCTCTGGGACATATGATGGAGGACTTAGCAATCATAGCAATGTATTGTAGTTACAAAGTAAGCATATGTCAAGGAATATGGCCTGAGGACCGACGAATTGAACCCAACACTCTGAGGTTCGAAATCCGCTACTGAATTCACAAGGTTAAATGTGCTTTGAGCCAATTTTAAAAATCACTTGCTTCTATTTTTTAATCTACACCTAAATCCTGGAAAGTCATTGCTGTCATTTAAGTTCCTTTTCCCCTGATCCCAAACCCAGCAAGGAGGTAAATGACTGCTGTGTGTGACACCTTTGGTTAACACATTTCAACCTCAATTATATTTCTCTTCGGCAGCGCTTTATCTACGAACCATTGCTGGCAATCAGAGGGCTTGCTGTTTTCCCTTGGCCAATTTTCAAGATAATACAGCTTATCGCCGCAGCGGCCAAAGTTGCCAATGAAATCAGACGGCAGTCAGCCTCGTTCTTGTTAATTGTGTCCCCGCCTCCCCATCCTTTTTATGCATATTTACCCACTGTCACTTCACGGGAATCGGAGGCCTATTGAGAGAACCCATGCAGGGGGATGGGCGCACTTTCTTGCATGCAAAGTTAAATTGCCAAACAGGCCTGTGATAAATAAAAACGGCTTGATGGAGGATGTGTGGATGTGGAGGGGGTCCGATTTGGAGTGGGAATTACGGCGGCTCAGCGATGAGCTGCCTCAAGTGGCGCATGTTCATGTCCTCCTGCTCTTTTCTTTCATTAGAACAGTGATGCCAACAAATAGATACAAACAACACTGGCTTTGCTGTGCTAACTATTCCGCCAAGGAGACTAATTTAAATCCCTAATTGAATATAACAATTAAAGAAACTGTTTGCTTGATTCATCCCTCCAGACACCATCCAATTAAGGAGGATTGCGGTTTTGCAAATAAATTAGCATTCTGCTCTCATTTGCGTGCCCCTGTGGAAAATGCAGCGTTCTGGCCTTGTCAAAACACATGAAGATTATTTATAAACACTAATCCTTTTATCGTTTGCATGTAATGCAGATACTAATCAAGAAATTTTATACCTGTGCTGTAGAATGTCACCTCAACATTACATTTGACTGAAATCCCACAGTGGCACTGTTTTATTTAGTAAGCTGAAGCTTGGAAAGGGTGGCACGGTGGCTTAGTGGTTAGCACGTTCGCCTCTCAGCTCTAGGGATTCCCGGTTGGAACCCCAATCTGGGTGGAGTTTCCATGTTCTCCCCGTGTCCGTGTGGATTTCCTCTGGGTTCTCCTGTTTCTTCCCACAGTCCAAAAACATGGATCAAGTCATTTGAGTTCTCCAAATTGCCTCATATAGAGTGTGTCTGTGTGAGTGAGTGTGTGCCCAGCGATAGATTGGCGCCATGTCCCAGCGCCCGAAACGTTCTCCCCTGGATGGGCATGGGGAACCTCCCCGACCCTTAATATAGGATAAAGCGGAAACTCCATGGTGGAGTTTCCATGTTCTCCCCGTGTCCGCGTGGGTTTCCTCCAGGTTCTCCGGTGTCCTCCCACAGTCCAAAAACATGGATCAAGTCATTTGCGTTCTCCAAAATGCCCCATATAGAGTGTGTGTCTGTGTGAGTGAGTGTGCCCAGCGATAGATTGGCGCCCTGTCCCAGCGCCCGAAACGTTCTCCCCTGGATGGGCATGGGGAACCCCCCCCCACGACCCTTAATATAGGATAAAGCGGAAGATAATGGATGGATGGAAGCTTAAAAAGTAGAACACAATACTAGTAAAATAGCTAAACCAACTTCATTCAATAACTTAATAAGTGATAAATACAGATAATAAATACATTCTACCGTGTGGGGGGGGGGGCATGTGATTTATTTTGGGTGCCCAATTACTTCATTCCTCTCATAACTCAGTGCCTGAGCCCTGAACTCTAGTGCGACTGGAAAACACTTTCATTAGCTTCTGGTACCCCGCAGATGAGCTGATGCAAAATTAATTACTGTGGCTGTTGGGTTATGCACCATCTTCAGGAACAAAGGCAACACACCATTTGTTTTGCCTTGACCGTCACAGATGCTCTACGCTGCGTGTGATGCCGTCAAGAGGGGGCTTGCTTGTCTCCACCCGATTAATCACAGTGTGGAATGCTCCAAGTTACCTACAAGTTTAGTAGTTAACCTCGTCACCCGGTGATCTCACCGCCAATTTGCCATGATTGGGAATGGGATGATAAATATGGCGCAGCTGTGTATTGGTCCTGTGGAGTTGGACTAATGCTCGCTGGACCCTGTTTGTTTTTTAACAGGACGAGCAGTCTACAGAGCCAATGGGAATTCTCACGTAGTGCAGTGAGAACATCCACATCCACAGCTGAATCCAGAACATGTTTCTGTTTAAAAGCTTTTTATGATGACAGCTGGTATCGTGTTAAGGTGGTCTATACATTTGTTTCAAGAAAAAACAGAAAGCTATGCATCTATACATCCATCCATTATTTTCTGCTTTACCCTCTAGGGTACTAGGTTCGCAGGGGGGTCCCCCATGCCCATCCAGGGGAGAACGTCTCGGGCGCTGGGCAGATAGACCCAGGACAGGACGCCAATCTATCACTGGGCACACAATCACTCACACAAACACACTCTATATGGGGCAATTTGGAGAACTCAATTTACTTGATCCGTGTTTTTGGACTGTGGAAAGAAACCTGAGAACCCGGAGGAAACCCACACGGACACGGGGAGAACATGGAAACTCCACCCAGATTGGGATTCAAACCGGGAATCCCTAATGCTGAGGAGAACATGCTAACCACTAAGCCACCATCCAAGCCGCCTGCCATGCATATATCCATCCATTATCTTCCGCTTTATCCTCTACTGGGTTCGTGGGGGGGTTCCCCATGCCCATCCAGGGGAGAACGTTTCGGGCGCTGGGCAGATACACCAGGACAGGACGCCAATCTATCGCTGGGCACACACTCACACACACACACACACACACTCTATATGGGGCAATTTGGAGAATTCAGTTGACCATGATCCATGTTTTTTCGACAGTGGGAGGAAACCGGAAAACCCGGAGGAAACCCACGCGGACACGGGGAGAACATGGAAACTCCACTCCACCTATCAACCTCGCTTTTCTCGCTGATCTGGACTCCACATGTTCATGAGTCACTTGTAAGAGTGCAGCCAGATATAAAATGGGGACTTTAGCAGTGCTGTGCTGTGGTCTACTGCGGGAGATGGACGATGGGTGGGAGGCCGGATCAGGGATTCCTTGCTGTCGCAGCATCAGTGAGTTTCGCTTGCTGTTGAAGGTGCTAATTCAGTCGAGATGACGCAGCTGCCTTCTTATTCGGACAGCACTGGAGAGGCTGTGAGAGTGCTGACACAAGGGATCTATAAACGACCAAACTGGGAGATGAAAAGCTGATATCATCCTATTAAACTGGGGCAGGATCTCATGATGTGTTTAATTAGATCAGATAGGGACTAATTCCCTCAATGCAGTGGCATGTGACATTAGAAAAGAACAGTCTTTATCAGAGGCCATCGCTGATCCACACAATGCCGAAACCTTTTAGTAAGAGGTGTAAAAACTTGCACACCTGGTCACATCTTTTTCCTCTCAAGAGACTTAACAGTGGGAAGGAAAACAAAGCGTCTGTGAGAACCAGAATTGCTCAGTTTGCCAGATGGACAGAGCTGCTGTCCCTGTGCATTTTAATTGAACTTTCATAGCTGTATTTTCTTCCCTAACTTGGCTACAACAGGCCCCATCTGATTACACATTATGACAATATTATAACAGATGTCCAGGCCAATAAAGCACACTCCTAAAGGACTGCATGTAATGTGAGTAATTGATCACTTTTGCTACCTCCTCCCCGCTCTCTAGCACACACACTCTGTAACAGCAGGCTCCTGTTCTACAGATTGCCCCACAGTTGGTTCTAGTGTCCATATGGCACACGAGTTACTGGCTACTTAACTATGCTCTTGATAAAACGCTGCTGTTGCGCTAGGCAAGACCTGTTGGAGGAATTGTTATTTGATGTTACACAATTGCTTTTTTTTAGTGAGGCAATAAAAAACACTCATTTATACCTTTAATGGCTTGTTCTTCGGAACAGAGACATCCAGACTAGAAGGTCTCACCATTACACACTGCAGCTTACAGGTTTAAAGTAAAATCTGGATGTGTATTAGATGAACTGCAGTTATACAAATACCATAGAAGGACTTACAATAATACAATACTATACTATAAAACAGGACAGATTGATGAGTAATGTTTATAGTGTTTATAATGTTTATAGACTTACAGTGTTGCAGATTTTTAAAGTACAAGTTTATGTGGTCTTCTCCATCTGCAGGGATGGTGCTTAATCTTATGTGTTTTTTGCTGATATAACAATTTCCTTGCCAGAGTGCCATGTGGAAAAAAAGTATGTGTGTGTGTGTGTATATATATATATATATAAATTAATATTAATTAATAATACTTAGCTTCGAAGACCATATTAACAATGTCACCAGTTATTATTTTAATAATTCATAGTTTTATCATTTAAAATAAAAAAATTATGTCTTAGCTAAAAAGCCACCATTGCTATAAACTAAGGAAATGTGCAATTATATTTACATTTAGTCATTTAGCAGGCGCTTTTATCCAAAGCAACTTACAAATGAGAACATTACAAGTCAGTGGTTAAAAAAGAACCAGGTACACTGTAGAATTTTCAAACCTGCAATTCAAATCATTACAAAATTCATTACCATAATTAAATATAATTATATATATATATATATATATATATATATATATATATATATATATATATATATATATATATATATATATATATATATATATAGTTAATAACTGAAATAACTGTATGGCGTTAAGTTAAACAGTAATGACAAATGCAATGCAAAAGCAGCAAAACATTTTAAACTCTGGTAAAAGAGCTCCCTCTGTTGGATTTATTGTGAACTTCTTCTTTTTTTTTTAATACAGACGAGACTTTTAGCTACTGTAGCTTTTTTTAAATCAGGGGTATGAATAGGGTTTGGATAATCAATACGTACCATCTTTGTGGCTAAAGAAGGCGGTAGGTTCTGCACAGTTGTGCGATCTTTATCATCATGAGCTGTCTTTATTTAAGTCATTATTATGGGCATTACAAACTGGAAATCTTTACAAAACTAGACATGTATGCTTTGGTAGTACAGCAAGTCAGCTACAATGAAATCCTGTGTAATGTCTGTTGTGGGAAAACAGAATACAGGACTAGTACAAAGTGTGTACATGGGACAATAGAACAAACTGCAACATGATTTATAATGTTCCACAAATTACTAACAATATCCTAGACAATAAGATCCATCAATTGTTATCCATCAATGTTATTTGATGCTGCTCCCCCTTCTTTTATAACAAATCAGGTTTGATGAATGTACAGTATAGTTGGTTTTCTGCATAACTTCTGACTTGTAATGTTCTCATTTGTAAGTCGCTTTGGATAAAAGCATCTGCTAAATGACTAAATGTAAATGTAAATGTTATCTTCCGCTTTATCCTCCATTAGGGTCCATTGGGGGGGGGTTCCCCATGACCATCCAGGTGAGTCGGGCGCTGGGCAGACACACCCAGGACAGGGCACCAATCTATCGTCGGGCACACACCCACTCATACAGTCATGCACACAAACACACACTACATGGGGCAATTTGGAGAACTCAATTGACTTGATCCATGTTTTTGGACTGTGGGAGGAAACCGGAGAACCCGGAGCAAACCCATGCGGACACAGGGAGAACATGGAAACTCCACGCAGATTGGGTTTCGAACAGGGAATCCCTAACGCTGAAAGGAGAATGTGCTAACCGCCCTTCTAGACAATAAGATAATGTACAGAACCATATAATGTTTACTTTAGAAATGTATTTAAAACCAACGTCTTTAAATGTGGAAATCCTATTTTGCACAAAAATACTTTTAAACTGTTAAACAAGATACTATCTTTTATCCTGAACATCTCTATTAGGAGAAAAGCTGAGAAAACACAGTGAACGAGTGTTCTTTCCATCACAGATGGAACACGGAAATTATTGATTTCACTTCCACTGTAATGTTACGCATGGTGGGTTATGCACACTCCATAGAACCAAAGAGTGAAATATCATGACATTGGTTCTTTCTCAATACATTTGTCAGATTCACGTGAATGAGCAAACCACAGCTTTAAAACACACCTGGAAATGAGGGCTTATGTAATTATTCAGAGTATGTTCAACATAGGGCGGCACTGTGGCTTAGTGGTTAGCATGTTCTCCTCTCAGCACTAGGGATTCCCGGTTCGAATCCCCATCTAGGTGGAGTTTCCATGTTCTCCCCGTGTCCACGTGGGTTTCCTCCGGGTTCTCCGGTTTCCTCCCACAGTCCAAAAATGGATCAAGTCAATTGAGTTCTCCAAATTGCCCCATATAGTGTGTTTGTGTGTGTGAGTGTGTGTCCAGCGATAGGTTGGCGCCCTGTCCTGGGTGTATCTGCCCAGCGCCTGAAACCTTCTCCCCTGGATGGGCATGGGGAACCCCCCCCTTCCCCCCGCGACCCTAATAGAGGATGAAGCGGAAGATAATGGATGGATGAATGTTCAGCATATGTTTTAATCATTTTTTATAAAATCAAAGGACTACACCATGAGTTTAAAGGTGAATGAGATTAAACTTAAATGTGTTCTAAAGACAACCTTTACTACCAAAGATGAAACAATGTTCTCAAAATGTTTTCCCTCACTCCATTCAACTGCTAAGCAATATTTAACAGCTGTTATGGATTTATTTATGAAATGTTCTATGTTGAGCATTAGAGGTCTTGTGCATGCAGTTATGATTGCATAACATATTGCTGTAGATTTTATAGAAAGTTAAAAGCTAAATAATAAAACAGAATAAGATTAGGTGGGTTCTGAGCTGATGGTAAAGTAGTATTAAGCCCTGAATTGTGTTATTATACAGCTGTGATAATCAGTTTAGTTACTGACCTCTGTGTTTTCTAGACATGAGATACCTGCAGTATTTCTCCGTCACGCGCATCAGGCACACAGACACAAACAGATACGGTAAATACTGTATAAAACGTTTTTTCTATTCAGTAGTATAAAAGAAAGCTTTTATTACATTTCAGACATTGCTATGCTATAAATTGTTCTATAAAGCTAAATTCATCGCTTAATCGCTTCTTCAAAATGGTACGTTTATTACATTAGCAGCACAAAAGCGCTGTACTTGAAATTCTGCTTGACTGGTACTATGTACTATATTACACTCGAAAACAGCTTAGAAAACTTGTAACTGTAGATAAACTAGAAAAATAGTGAAAGTAAAAGAATGCACATGTAAAAATGACATTTTAAAAAATAGGTCACATTCTTAACTGTGTTGCAATTCTTTGTACAGCTTTGTTCACGAACCTACTTCTATACATCTCTACAGGATAACTCATGTAATCAACTCCATGTTAAAATCATTGTAATCACATTTAAAAAATAATCATGATTAAATAAAACCTGTACTATTTATCAAGGTCTTTAATATGATTGATGACAATGCATTGATAAAGGAAGTTGTTAATGTTTTTGTAATATGTTATAATAATTTGTAATCTTGAGGGTTTTGCAGAGGTGCTACAAAGGTGTTAAGGCAATGTACGGAAAGGGGGCGAATGCCATGACGCAGAGCTTTGCATCTTGAACCAGTGAAATCAATTTAAAAGTGAAAGCATCAACGATGGTAAAGATCAGGGCGTCTGTTTCGCTTGCTAACAGTCCTTGTCCTGTTCCTCTGTACTTGTGCTGCTTCGCCTGCTACTGCCATCCGAGTGTGTAGGGGACCCTGAGGACAGCAGATGATTGCTGCTTCCCACTGGTGACAGTGCATTCTCCAGAAACATGTCATCCAGTTTGCCTGATTGCTTTTCGTGATTTCTGTAAAGGCCTGCATCTCCTTCGTCGGCAGTGCTGTCACTGTAGCTGATAGTACCATTGTTAAGATCTAGTGTGGTGGGACGGGAAAGGTCTGGGCTGTGGAGATGTGTACGTGTGTAAAAGTCAGATGAGCAGCTCGTGTAACTGACAGGCTCTTCCTTGATGGTGCAGGCTACAAGCTCTGTGGAACAGAGCGTCGAGGAGCCTCCAACAGCCAGGCCATGAGCACGAGCTTGCATCTCCAACTCCTGACCCACAAACACATAAAATATATATGAGCTTTGACACCAACAATATAAGTACACTCCAGTATTTAACCAATTACGTGGACATCCATCCTTTATCCTCTACTAGGGTCGTGGGGGGGTTCCCCATGCCCAACCAGGGGAGAACATCTCGGGTGCTGTGCAGATACACCCAGGACAGGGTGCCAATCTATCGCTGGGCCCACACTCACTCACACAGACACACTCTATATGGGGCAATTTGGAGAACTCAATCGACTTGATCCATGTTTTTGGACTGTGGGAGGAAACTGGAGAACCCAGAGGAAACCCACGCGGACACGGGGAGAACATGGAAACACCCAGATTGAGATTCGAACTGGGAACCCCCAGCGCTGAGAGGAGAACAGCATTCTGAGAGGAGAACAGTTGTTGGCAGCATTTAAAAGCTTAATGTTTTTAATTAATTTGTAGTCTTAATGTCTCAATTAAAGTCTTAATGTCTCAAAGCTCATTTTAAAGCATGTTTTGTCCATCCTTAATGGACTGTTGTTTTAGTAGCGTGTTTTAGTAGCGTGAGTAACACTCACTCACACAGACACACTCTATATGGGGCAATTTTGAGAATTCAATTGACTTGATCCATGTTTTTGGACTGTAGGAGGAAACCGGAGAACCCGGAGGAAACCCACGCCGACATGGGGAGAACATGGAAACTCCACGCAGATGGGGATTCGAACCGGGAATCCCTAGCACTGAGAGGCGAACGTACCACTAAGCCACCGTGCCGCCCTTATACTAGATTACCGACCTGAATTCGAAGCAAAAGGTGTCTGTTGGTATGTTCCAGTCTCTTCTGTCTGCTCTCTAGTTCTTTCGCTCTCTGCTGTTCTCTTTGTAGTTTTCTGATGTAGTCCACTGAGGCCTTAAGAATAGTCCCTTTATTCCACCTCATGTCCCTTTAAACAAGATACATATATAGATAAAGTATTCATTATATTTTATATGAAGTAATTGAAGATATACTGTATCATTTACATAAGGCCCAGTAATGCAAACTGAACTGCAGTTTTGCTTAAATGGAAAAGACTTACGGATCATTAGATTTCGGAATTAACGTTCCAAGCTCTTTAATTCTGTCATTTATATTAAAGCGTCGTCTTCGTTCAACTGGAAAGAAAGGGCCAGTGGAACTGATCAAACAAATGGATAACTGCACATTTTATTTAGTAAACAACTTAGAATATATACTCCTATTTTTTTTTAGATATATCTTTCAGAAAACAATTTAGAACTTTTGCAGCCGGAAGCTTGCAGTTTACATTTTTAAGCTGTCTACTGTACTTTCAGTTTAATATATAGTATAACAATTAATATAGTACGCTTACTTAGATTGTGGTTGTCTTTCTTCTGTCTCTCCTTTGCCAAAGCTCTGACCTCTGCTTCTGCAACAACCATCAAGAAAATAATATAAGTGAAATACATTCAACCTGAGGTTTGATTTTATATAATAAAATCCACAAAAAAATGTATAAGCATTTATAATTGCATATATTATGGTTTAAAAACACAGCATCCATATTGTGTGCAATGTTTTGTCAAAAATAGAACAAAAGCAATAAATACACAAACTGATTTCTGACTGCATTATATTAGGCACAAGCTTAGATACTTTGTAAAATATTGGATGTTCTTTAAAACTATATGTACAACACATAAAATTAATAATTGTAATCTGTGAAGTTTTATTTGTTGTTGCCTAAAAGGCCAAGCAGAAGAAAACATACCTACAGGAAGGCCTTCAGGCCTCTGATAAGTGTCAAACTTGCCACATGGTCCAGGATGGTCCACGTGCATCATGCCAGGAGCTGGAGTAATATGATATTTATTCATCGTTTCAAAGGCGTACTTTATACATATTGCACACAATGGGGATAGTTTTCGTTTTTATTATAATGGGCCTATTTTTGATGCCGTTAAATACATTGTTCGGTGAAGCTTTTGCTTTAAACTAAAGTAATATATTCTACACAGTTTAAATAATAGATCTAAACAAGAAAATGCATTTCATTATATCACAAAAATTTAACTTTATACCTGAAAATTCCCTTTTCACATTGGGTAAACTTGATGGACAGGTATTTCCAATGGTAACTCCAGTTGGTGGAAGTGTATGATTACCATAGATGTCTAAGACATTTGCAGAAACTGGAATCTAAAAAAAAGTGCAAAATGTGTCAAAGGGAACAAACAAACAGGAAAAAATATAACAATTTAATATTAAATAGAAGCATTGCTTATTTTTTCACTTATTCATAATTTTGATTACCGTATTTGGCATTTGAAGTCCTCCATCCATCAGTCCGAGGATGTCGTCATTATAACTTGACTCCAGGCTGATAATATCTTCAATTACTTCATCCATCTATACAGGCAAACACAACTGCACATTAATACTTATTATATTTTTTACTTATTTGTTTTTAATATATAATTATATATAACCATATATCATAAATATGTTTTAGCTTGATGTTTAAAAAGCTTCAGTGTTGTTTATATTTATGTAGCTATTATGTCCCATAATTAAATGTCTTATTTTATTAATAAAATTTTTTAATTAAATAAATTTCTGAAATGGGCCTAATGCTGTCCCTACCTCTTTCTCACAGTTGGAGGTGAGTGTGAGCAGGGCCATAGGGCTGTTAGGGGCACTGGCTCCGGGGCCGGGGGGCATGCCGTGCTCCGGATGCTGGCCGCTTAATGGAGGGCTGAGCTTTGCCCCTAGTGTGCTGGTCAGATAATGCTTCACCTGCTGCCTCGGACTCTGCTGAAGGTGATATTTAGAAGGGTTCTCCAGGTGAGTCTGTACCTAACGGTAAGAAAATAAATTCTATTATAATAAATTCTATCATAAAGATCCTAAAATGCAAATAATAAATGGCAGGAGATGTTATTTTGTAACAATATACACATTTTATAAAGCTATTTAACCAGGAACCTGCCTTATTTATACTGATAATTAGTTTTACAACTGTTAAGCTAAGCTGCTATCAGCGACACCAACAACCATAAAAAAACAATCTTTAGTGGTAAAATTAAAAATCCTTAAGATTGTACAAAATGCTTATGTGTTACTTAAACATATCAATACATATAAGTTTTGCAATGTTAAAAATATATAAATACAACTTGAAAGTAGAAAGTAAATATACATATATATGTAAAATTTAGTTATCATAATGACATCTGGTATATAAATTCACTATTAAACGATGACTAATTTGTAAGTTTAAATACAAAAAAATTAAAAGGTAAATTAATTGAAATAAAACTACAGAACAAAAAAAGTTCCAAACTTTCTAAAACACATTGTAAGATGTCCTTAATTTTACCACATTTTAAATTCCCCAAAAACCAAAGTTGCCTCTCACCTGGTATTGACCGTACTCAAGCATCTCCAACATGTTGTTAACTGTGATGGATATTCTCATAAACCTCAATAAATAGTTCCTCCGTGAGCTCAGTCAGTTGTGGCGACAAACTACAAGTGCTAATATGCTTTCAGCTTTCTTGACCATTTACACTCGATGCCCAATAAAAAACAAAGGAAATATTCAAGAGGAAAAACATTTGTTACCCTTAGTCCAAGTTGTCCCCTAAATGATGACTTTATGTTTATATAGAGTTCATTTGACGTCACCACCCCCATTTAACAAAAGACTCTTTTTAACTGATGGTTAACTCATCTTTTAACTGAAAATGGCTTTCGGCAAATGACTGTTTTATCTTTAGTTCCGCTCTGGCAGCATAAAACATTGTTTGTTCTAAACACATACAGGATACAATTACTGCCTCTGTTTTTTTAAAAGAAGACAGAGTAAATTGCAAAATGTTAAAAAGACACAACAAAATTGCACACAATGCTAACATTTATACAGCATTTCCTATTAGTTGTCCTCCTTAACTAGCATAACTAGTCAATGATTTTTCCTGGCAGCCAGATTATTTATTAAAGTCTTTATTCAGATGAAGTAGCACATGGATACTACTTTTGGCAATGGTTACTTTTAAATTCTTAAAAAGAATTTGGGGCATTTCAGAAATAAATATGTATGCAGACATTTTAAATATTTTTTTTTATTTTGTAAACTTAAGATTCACGTAAACATTTAAATTTTAACCACTTAAACATTTATAATATTCAAGTTCCTTTCCCATACATAATATCTATATGTACAACACATAGAATAAATAATTGTAATCTGTGAAGTTATATTTGTTGTTGCCTAAAAGGCCAAGCAGAAGAAAACATACCTACAGGAAGGCCTTCTGGCCTCTGATAAGTGTCAAACTCCAGGATGGTTCACGTGCATCATGCCAGGAGCTGGAGTAATATGATATTTATTCATCGTTACAAAGTTGTACTTTATACATATTGCACACAATGGGAATAGTTTTAGTTTTTATTATAATGGGCCTATTTTTGATGCCGTTAAATACATTGTTCGGTGAAGCTTTTGTTTTAAACGAAAGTAATATATTATATATTTGCGTAAATAAATATGTAATAAATATATATGCAGACATATAACATTTCAATTGATTCTTTTGTAAACTTAACATTTTAGGTAAACATTTAAACCGTAACCACTTAAAAGTTGAGTTCAAGTTTTTTTTCTGTGCATAATATCATATTAAAATGATTTTTAAAAAGTCTCACTTGCTGATAGAATCTTCCTTCCCAGAAACTCTGTCAACCCCAGAACCCCTCCTTAAATAGTATCATGATCTTTTGGTTGTATTAACAAGAAAAGCTGTTGTTCCTTGAACTAACAGAGAAGCAATTCAAAGATTTCTGATGCTATACCCCCAAGCAAGATGCATGTCTCCCGTGGAACACGTGTAGGACCGAGATCTGCACTCATGTCCTGCACACTACACTATGTCGTTCCACGTTCCAGTTTGCACCTGAATTACATAAGTGTGTTGGGTATAAACAAATAAAATGAATTTACTGCATAAACACAATAAATAATAAAGACATTTAAATAATAAACATTTTGTAAATGTATAAACATGTCTAAATAGGAATATTAACTTATATTTTAATTAGTTTTTTTATTACTTTTGTTATATTTGGTGTCTTGGTTGTTGCATATTATCAAATTTTTTATATTTTGCTGCTGCTGGTCACTTGGACTTTAATATCAAATATCTCAAATTAGCTACAGATTGTTTTTACCAATTGTAATGTTTTATAGGTCTAATAATGAATTTTTAATTCTTTCAATATTATAAAATAACTGCACCTGTGTAGCACCATTGATTCTAATGAGGATAGTTTTGCTGTAGCATGCTGGAGTATTAAACTCAAATTCAGTAATAAATGGTACAGACAATTCCTCTCAACCTAAAAAGACCTTTGCTGAAGAATTTATAATAACCTCCTTGTTTCTTTACGTCTTTTTTTCCTGTCTACTGCTTGGTTCGTTGGCCTGAGGCCTTTGGTAAAGGAGAGTGTGTAAGAGTCACTGTAGTCTATGGGATCTTAAAGATAATATGTCACTGCTGTTAAAGTTACAGTCTAAATACCTGCATGGGTAAAATGATCACAATCATGCAGTTAAGTTGACCGTGACATTACAAAGATGTAAACATGCGTGAGTGTGAATGCCTTTTAAAGAAATAAACTATTGTACAAAGTCATAAATATTAAATGTATATAACAATGTTCGCTTGCCAACAGTAAAGGTCTGCCTAAAGTTTGAGTAAAGTCATGGTTGGTACTTTACAAGCAGCTCATAAAACTTTAATTTATGGACAATTTTAATTCACAATTAAAATAGCAGAGTTTCTAATTACACCCCAAAAGTAGAATATTATCTGCAAATGACGTAGTGTACCTATATGCTACATAATAAGTTATTAAGGATCAAACCTTAAACATGTTCACACATACAAGCTTGGCTAGTAAAACTAACTTGAAAAAAATGTAATGAACAAATTAAAGTTTCTTATGTTATTTGATTAGGATTCAAGCATTTAACCTGATTATATTTTAAATACTATTTAAGAATAATATCAATGAATACTCTTGCTGTAAATTACTAGAAGAGCAATCCACACAAGCATTACATTAAACTCTTAATAGAAACTATCAGCATATTTACCAAATTTTATATTGGCTACTGAATCCAGGACCTGTTTGCTATAACAAAAATGAACTAACCAGTGTTTTGCCATGCTGCCCAAGCTAATACCAACTAAAAAAAAAAGGGAAAGGTTGTGTCAATGATGATCTGAAACATTCTGCACCAGGAAAAGGTTCTGCAGAAATGTTAGAATGACCAATACAATCATACAATAAATGATGCTGGATGGTAAGAATATTATGTAGGTATAATTCTTGGTATTGAACAGTGCTCTGTGCAAATATTGAGTTATATACAAAGATGAGTTACTGACATATTTGGAACTCTTTGGAACATTTAGCTATTGTCCTGTAACTCTTAACTAGTTTTTAGTCAAGTAGTTGTTTTCTTTATAGCCATTCTCTGACTTCAAGGATGTGAATTCTTATTATGTTCAATACACCAGGCTACACCAAAAATACAAAATATGAAAAAAAAGGATACCACAATATTGCAAACAGAAGCAGTATAGTCTGATGTGCAAAAATAAAACAGATAAGGTTTTTGTGCAAAAATGTTTTACAATCCAGTGATGGAAGGAAGGGTGAGTTTAACATCAGTATAACTGTTAACATATGTCTTTATTTAAATTGTGTATTTTCCCATCATTTCCATATTGAAGAATGTTTAATGTAATTTGCTGTAATTTGTCACCCGATTTATATGCTCCAGTGAAACAAGATGCCGTGGGCCGTTTAAAAAGTTCTGTGGCACTGATCATAATAAAACTAAATATAAATCAAAAAAGAACATTTTAGTAACAATTTGTTTCTTAGAATTTAAAGCATATGTGCTTTGGTTCAAGAATAAATAATTTCTTAATAAGTTTTTTTCTTTACATACATTTATTTAAATTAAACCTTTTAAATTTCTTTAATAAGAGAAGAAGCTAAATTACTAGAAGTTTCATTTTAAGTCTTTTTACTCTGACACCATGTGCCATGTGTGATGAATGGGTTTGGTAAAGTTTGCTGTGTTTTTCTTATTGTAAAAAATGATTAATAATAATCATTGACTTTATAATTTTAGGACGGTCCTTTAAGATTGCTTTCTACTACCTATAATGCAGATCCCTTATTTATCTAACATGCAATAAAGATTGATTTATTTTTTTGCAATGAAATATTTAAGAGATTATCTCGGACAAGCATTTACCAAACATGTAAGACTGGAAATTATAACCTGATGATGTTAAATACTATTTATTATGTTAAAATATAAAAGTAATTGAAAAAGACTAGCTCTTTTCACATGCCCCAGGATGTGAACATTCCCATAATAACTAGTGAAAAAGCATCACTTTTGTGCATAAAAGACCACACTGATGACCGAGACGTAAGCAGAACAAAACAGGGGCTGTTTCTATACTATGTTTCGTGCTATGTGCTTAGGCCTGTGGCAAGAAACATTTACAAAAATGCATCACTGTCTCACCAAAAGGCCAATCATTAACTTAATGAGGATTAACCAATGACATTTGCTTAAGTAACAAACAATGCTGTTTATGAATGCAGTATATTAGTGGATTATCTCTAACACATGCTACACTGACAGCTAAACTTTTTACCTAAAAAAAGTGATGCCTTGCATGTGTGTGTGGGGGAGATTGAAATTCATAAGCATTTGTCATAGTCTTTAAAACCACAAACACCAAAAACAGAATGAACACTGATTATTTAAGACCATGACAGAAATAAATAGGAAATTAGTCATGCCCTCTAAGCAGACGAGTAATTAATCATAAATGGAATGATCCCCAAATGCATAAAGACGACTTAAACGAAATGCAAGATGTATTCTGATCAGAAACAGCAGAACAAAACACAATTTTCCTTAAAAAAGTTCATATTAACACTGAGAAAGTCCAAAAATATAGCTCGTAAAGTCTGTCTGCAGTAGAATGTATTGCCCCTGTTCTCATAAAATATTTGTATATCCGCATACTTGTTTATAGAACAAAGGCCTACTTCTATGGTTTAAAATATGAGTACCAGGCCTTGAGCCTATGTCTTCCAAAGCTGGCACACAAAGCTGTAGTTGTTTGGGCCTGGAGCTGCACATTTTAAAAGGGCATCCTGAACAGCAACCAGCTAAACAAGACAGTAAGCACCATCTGTATGTGAAGCTTCAATCTGATGGCATTTAGAAGTCATCTAGCTAGCGGTGAGGCATTTCTATGACTATTTTGTTTGACTACTTTTTTTTTTTTTTTTTATAACGAAGGCAAAGAGTTATTTGGACGCACCGTCATTCATTGATTTAGAAAAATGTTTATATTGTCCATCCATCCATCCATTATCTTCCGCTTTATCCTATATTAGGATCGCGGGGGGGTTCCCCATGCCCATTCAGGGGAGAACGTTTCGGGCGCTGGGCAGATACACCCAGGACAGGACGCCAATCCATCACTGGGCACATACTCACTCACTCACACAGACACACTCTATATGGGGCAATTTGCAGAACTCAATTGACGTAATCCATGTTTTTGGACTGTGGGAGGAAACCGGAGAACCCGGAGGAAACCCACGCAGACACGGGGAGAACATGGAAACTCCAACCAGACCATTCAAACCGGGAATTCCTAGAGCTGAGAGGCAAACGTGCTAACCTCTAAGACACCGTGCCGCATGTTTATATTGTGTATTGGGAAAATGTGTTCTCTATTGTACTTGACTGTACATCCAATTACACACCATGTTATGTTAATTTGTAAGTATAATTTTGGCTTTGTTTACTTTATTTCCCATCTTTCTGCACGGCAGAGCTAACTTACTTTTCTCCAGTGCAGTAGTCATATGGCTCTGTAAAGAAACCAAAAAGAAAAGACCCTGGACCCGAGTAGATTACTCCCTTATAATCATGACGAGAAATCCTACAGATTTGCCTGATAACATTTCACCTTTCTTTTTAACATGTTCACTTGTGTGAATAGCATGTGGAATTATCAACATTCCTGCTTGAATTAGTTGAAGAATGTGTGTGTGTGTGTGTGTGTGTGTGTGTGTGTGTGTGTGTGTGTGTGTGTGTGTGTGTGTGTGTGTGTGTGTGTGTGTGTGTGTGTGTGTGGCAAAACCATTTTTGACTTTGTCATTTTGAGCTGCTTCTTTGCTGGTCAGGTCAGAGGTAATTGTGCTAATTAAGAGCTCACCCAGCATTTGGTCCAGCCCATCTGAGCTTAAAGTTTTCACTTCTACTCTGCTTAGCCGCTCTCTCTGCCTGGTACCTTGTGGTCTTTTTTTTTTGCCTGCTTTACAGAGATTTAAGTTAATCTATTCACCACCAGCAAAGCCTAAACTGGCACAAAACGGTTTCATACATTTAAACATACTGAATACTTACAAAACTAGAATTATCGAAAGAATTTTGGTACAGTATTTTGTAGTTTCACATTAATTTGCATATTTTCCATAAAGGTATGAAGAATTTTTTTTTAAAACCTAGAAACACTGCGGTCCAAAATGTTGATTAATCAAGGTATTAGACTTGTTCAATCTTCTTAGTGTCTTAGTTTAGTCTTGACAAAAATTTCTCAGTGCTCATTATGTTGAGCACCATGCTCACTGTGATCTAACTGCTGAAATCATCATGGCAGCAAAGGCTGAGGAACTGCTCAAATGAAAGGCAAAGCCAAATGAAGGGCATCTTCAAAAGAAAGCCTTCCAACAAGCTAATCCTAAACATACATCTAACTTTATGCACGAGTGATTGAAAACCGAAAACCTTAATGTTATATCCGTATAATAATAGTGCTCAAAAGCTTTGTGCTATTTTGTCAGAACAACATGGACAGACATCATGAAAAATATGCAATTCTGATTTATTTATTCATCAACTGGCTTATTTCTAAACTGCTTTCCTATTTAAAAATGTATTAAATTAAGCTGGACAGGTCACCTGTCCCTCACAGGGCAGACACAAGTTGATAAATGCATCTATATCTAAAGGAAGTTAAGTATCCTAACACAGGGTGAAAGAACTAAACTCTAGATAAAAAACAATGTAAACATTAGTAGAAACTCCACAAAAAGGGCTTAATTCTGAACATTAAATCAGGATCAGGGAGATGAACACACTACCCACTATGCCATGCTGCCCCCAAAGATGGAATTGCTGGTACCGTTATGTATTAAGCAAGTTTGGGACAACTGTTAACAACACATGTTTGTTAAAATCCCACTTACTTCTGTTACAATACAATGTTGTATATGTTTAATTTTTCATGTTTTAAGAAATATTCATGCAAGTCATAGTATGTTGAACCAAATTACCTAAAAGGCAAAAGTACTAGTTAGTTGAAATTTTTTGGTATTGTTGTTTGGTATTGTAGTGTGTATATATATATATATATATATATATATATATATATATATATATATATATATATATATATATATAAATAATCAGGACTTAAAACTAGTACAAATATATCATTCTTAGCAGTTTTAATGACACAGAAAAAAAGTTGTCTGAACAAATCCTCTACAGTAATCCGTACAGGTATTAACTTAAATGTCCCAACTCCTTTTACAACCAGCACTTAAATATTATTTTTTATAAAAGTCAATGCATCATGATTATCAATAGACTTTATCTTTTATAGTTAATACGGTCTAATCCATTTTGTAGGTTATTAAGATAAATGCATACACATAGATAAATGGAACTTACCAGATCTGGCTAAATGTTTGCCTTATTGCAAGAGTAATCATTTTATGAACGCTAAGACCATGTCTTGTGTCTTAGTGCAGATTTCTCACCGTTAGCTTATGCTGTCCACTCCACCAACCAGAAAATCAAAGCCATGAAAAATACGTCAGTGTAGTGGAGTAAATAGGATTAAACGTGCTGAACGCCAAAAGTCTGGAAACACAGCGCGAATTAAAGGAGGAATTCTCTGAGTAGAGATAATCCCCCTTATGGATTTAACACAGTTTGGTCGCAAAGAGCAATATTCTTTAGCCCAGAACTGACACGGGCTGCAGAATTCACATGGGGGATTGAGATCTTACAAAAAAGGACCTCAGGTTGATCTCCGCTGTTCCGAAATGAGAACTACATAGAAAATTGCACATGGTACAGTTTCTAGATTCTGAGCACTAAGGCCAACATGAACTCTCAAAACTTTGTTTGTATTATTTTAAAATCAGCCGAACTAAGTTTCACAAATGAGGCCTTGAGGCAAACTATTCTCACCTTCAGTCAGCATGCATTTTGCAGCTCTTCCTTTCCTTCTCCTCTAACAGATGAATGATGATGATGATGATGTCACTGACTCCTGCAGTGATCTTGCCTTGTTGTAATTAAAGTGTTTTTATAAAAGAGCAAAATGGATAGATGGAGAGAAAGAGAGAGAGGGAGAGCGAGAGAAACAAGACTGCTAATTCCTTTAGTCTGAGCTGTCCAGGTTTAACAAACAGAATAAGGCCACACTTTAGGCAACACTACAGGCACTGGACAGGGTGATGGGAGAAATGTGTAAGAGCAGAGAGAGAGAATAGGAAAATATCACTGAATCAGCTGAAAATGGGAAGGACAATATTACAAAGAAACAAGAAAGAAGGAAGTGTCAAAAAGTAAAGCATAAATATATAATGCAAAGCGTGCATGGTACAATATAAGTGCAAAATAATTTTAATAGTAAACCTAAGATTAAGAAAACAAATTAATGTCCAGAAAAAGGTCAATATTTTTCACTAATCAGATGGAGCGACCAATCCTGACAATATTGTAGCCTAAATTTTTTTTTTTCTGTCAGGTTTGTTCATCCATCAATTCATTATCTTCCACTTTATCCTCTATTAGGCTCGCGGGGGAAGGTTCCACATGCCCATCCCGGGGAGTACGTCTCGGGCGCTGGGCAGATAGACCCAGGACAGGGCCCCAATCTATCACTGGGCACACATTCACTCACACAAACACACTCTATTTGGGGCAATTTGGAGAACTCAATTGACTTGATCCATGTTTTTGG